>JAUCMU010000013.1:9457928-9470356 GCA_032275025.1 Enteromius treurensis
ATGTATATATATATATATATATATATATTAATTTATTATTTATTTTAAATTATTTTCACTTATTTTAAAATATTTGTAATAAAAATGCAAAAACGGATATTTATATATTAAGTTGTTAAGTATTGATGCATTAAAGTAGCATGTGTACTGCCTCTTTAAATGTTATATTTTGTTTAATAAAATTTTTTTTTTTTAAATAATAAAAAAATTAAAAAAAGTAATAATAATATTTTTTGTTCCAAACTATTGGCATTACAAATAATTATAAAAAAAAATTATTGAAATATTATGCACACAGACACATACTAATTTATAAAAATCTAATTTAATGGTTGCAAATAAATAATTTTATATAAATATAAAATATTTTTATAAATTTACAAATTAATGTATTATATATTATAAATAATTCTTTCTTTTTTAAAAATATTTTTAATAAAAATGAAAAATAGATAATCATATATTAAGTTGCTAAGTACTGATGCATTAATGTAGTATGTGTACTGGCTCTTTTAAATGTATTATTTTGCTGTTTACTTTGATTTTTGTTAAAAAAAATATTCATATTACCTAATGCTAAATAATTTTTCATTGTAAATTACTGATGCATACATTTAGTGTGTGTACTGCCTTTTTAAGTTGATAAAATTTTTTGTAATCATATTTTTTCCAAACAAGTAGAAAAACTTTTTTTCTTAATGCAAAATAAGCATTCAGAAATCTGTTGATTGTGGTTTTGTTGCAAAGTGTCCTGTTTTCATCAGATCCACCCACTAGCTGTATAATTACAGACAGGTCTGATTATAAAGTGTCTTACTGTCATATCGAAACGTGACTCCGAGTTTTCGTCCGCTCTCGTCGATGCTGGACAACTGCGTTCCCTGCAAAGAAACAGAACAGGAAACATTAGAAAATGCTTTATTGCATAACCAGCGCTTCTACATGAATATAAAGTCTGAAGCTGACTGTAATGGCAGAGACATAAGAGAAATGTGAGGTAGAGCACTAAAAACCAGCAGCGCTTCATGTGGTGACAGCCCAAGCACACAATCCCACAATTATGAGCCTCCTGGCGCTCAACAACACTGCGCTCGCTGCCAAAACACTAATATAAGCCTTCAGTAACACACAAGACATCTCTGACTGACCCGGAGTCAGGCGTCTGCGTCTCAGGTGAGATAATGAAGGCTTGCGGCTGACTCCGGAGCGGACCTTCAAGGTGTATCCAAAGAAGACAAAACAAATAGCGTTGCGTGACAGAAGCAGACAGACGCTGCACGAGACTCGTGAGCTCTGTAATCAGCCGCCCAAATCAGGCCGGATGTGCAAAAACAAAGAGGAAGATACACGACATACTTTAGGGATTCTCAACATACAGCAAACATGTTTCAAGAGAAGTCCTCCCAGACACGGAGTGACACTAAAGAGGCCTTGTTCTTGTGTGTATCCGCGATCTTATCGTCTTCCTCGGGTTATCTGGGATAAAGGAAGTTGTTTGACATGACGCGACTAAACACAATTCTCTCCCACCCCGGAGATGAGAGTTAACACAAGCACAATAATCACATACTGGGACACAACAAAAATATAAAGGGTCTCTGGCACTTTACCATCAAACAAAGCATGGGATCACATCATTATGTTTACTCATTGAACTTTTCTATTTCTTTTTTTCAAATATTTATACACTTTTTTTTCATAATTAGGTTAAATATAAATTTTAGAAAACTAGAAAAAAGTGAAATGTATTTATTATTTATTTGTGATATAATAATTAGAAATTATATATATTTTAAATTTTAAATACACACACAATAAGAGAGAGAAATTATATTATATTGTATTATATTATATTTATACATTATATACGTGTGTGTGTGTGTGTGTGTGTTATATATAAATATATATATGTATAATAGATTTTTTGTCTTAGTGTACATGTTTTTAATATTATTTATATACAATTTTTTTAGGATTTTCTTATATATATATCTTTTTTAATATTTCTTAAATATATTTTATTAATATACCTTATATATATTAAAAGCTGACTTAATTTATGTTACATTTATTAAATTTATTTATTTTTTAAAAACTATTTAAAGAATTAACTTTAATTGTTTAAATTCTTCTTTTTTAAATTAATTAAAATAAAATAATTTTTCATATATATATATATATATATATATATTTATATTTATTTATTTATTTATTTATTTTATTGTTTTATTTTTTCAGATTTCCAGTTGTTGTTTTTTACTTTTAGTAATTTTTGTAGGGTTTTCCTTTTTTTGATTACTATTTAGATTTTGTTTATGTTTATTTCCAGCTCTCAGCTTCAGCTGCCACTTCAAAAGCTACCATACAAGGCTTAAAATGTATATTATATAAGATTCAGTACAAAAAAAAAAAAAAAAAAAGTACTCCAACATACAATTTATTTTATATTTACCATGTTCATACCTAAACACAGTACCTTTTTTGGAAAAGCACTAATGCTTGCTATTTTTACCCTGTAAAATAAAAGCCCAGTCAAAACCACAGCAAATAGATCTCTAAAGTTGGATCAGCAACTGGATCGACACAAAATGCACCTGTTAGTTTCACTCTGGGAAAGAGATTTTCAGTGCTGATCTGTTTTTATCCCAGTTTGGAGCATCTCAACTCCCCGTACAATCCTTTTTTTTCTCCAAACACTTAAATCATCCTGAGTTTTCCTGCAAAAACGCTTCACTGCAAACCTCAACAACCACATAACCAAAGATAAACATGACAGACGACTTCTCTGCTGCCAATCCAGTAAATGTCAATGATGTTTAGTTTGCATTAGAATAAACTATGCAGCTATGCAGCATGGGAAACCGGAGACTGGCTGCTTTGCATAAATTGCTTGTGGGAAACTGCTGATTAAATGTGGTTTGTGATGGTAAGTGAACAGATCTGTAGGCTTCCTGAACTAAAATTATCCAGCAAACAACCTAATTTAGCCGAAGCACTTATAATTAATGCAAACCCATCAGAGAGCTGCTACTAAAACGGTGTGAGTAAACGAGTCTAGCACATGCGGAAGAGTAATCTGTCTTAATGACATCCTCTGCCCCATTTCCACAGGATGTGTACTGATGAGGGCGTGACCTCTTGACCACGGGCGTCTTGCTGACCCCGTACCTGGACCAGATGTACAACTACAGACAGACCAAACCTCAACTTTTACGAACATTTTTTAACAAATTTAACACAAATAAAAAATAAAGTAAAATAAAAATATATAATACATACTAAAATAGAAATACCACAGAGAACAGCATGATTTATAACAAATATGGGTCTTTATAGACTGTTAGAAATATAAAAAGTACTTAAAATAAAAAAAGTTTTTTTCTTATTATGTAAAAAAAGCACAAAAATTTAAATAAATAAATACAAATATGTTTAAGTTAAAGCACAAAAATTACTTGCTGAAAATAAAAATTAAAACAGAACTACAAATGAAATGCAAATAAATTCAGCCTAAATAGTCATATTAAATAAAAAGCACAAAATTGAAATTAACAAAAAGTTAAACACAAATAACTAAATTTAAATAAATAAATAATTCCTAAATAATTTCTTTTTTTTAAGAAATAAAAATGCGTCCTTGGCAATTATGTGAAATAATTTTAAGTACTAAAGTTAAAAAACTGAAATAAAAATTAAAAGTGAAATAAAAAACATAAAAAAATGTAACTAATTATAATTTTAAAAATCTGATAAAAATGTTACCTATTTAAATTTAAACATAAAACAAACATAAAAACAAAAAATATAAAAATAAAAATTTGAAATTAATAAAAACTATAACAATATTAATATCACACTGAAACACTACATGGATGACACCACAAATAAATATAGTATAAAAAATAAAAATAAACTAATTTAATAGGTTTTCTAGTTTGAACTAGTATATTTTCTAGTTTTTTAACTCAAGGTTTATATTTAGTGTTAGTGATTCTCTTCCAGGAGAGTTTGTAAACCGTTTTCAATCCGCATTAAACGATTACTCTATAAACTGCGAGGGCAAACACCAGCATTTTCTTTTGCTTTTTACTTTTTCCTCTTAAAAAAACTTACGGTTCCTGCTCAGGAAGTCCAGGAGTATTTGTGGAAAAACATCCTGGACTTTTACTGGGAAAACTCTTCTGGAAGTTAATGAACTGAGGGGAATGAAAGCACAAACTAATTTGGCTCACAGCCCTCGGCCTCTCTTTTAAAAGCAGAGGTTTTAGGGAGCAAAAGCCATTTACTGCCAGCAGAAGGAGGAGGCGTCAGGCTAATTCCTCATTAAGCAGCAGAATGAAGTGAGAGAGTCTGAGCTCCAGAGTGCACTAATGGCTCCTGCCCCGCTGTCCTGGGGTTGTTTTAACACCGAGAGCCCAGCGGGGTCCTGAGGGTCACGGCGGACACACAGCGACTGCTTCACACCTGCAGCCAATCACTTCATCTCTCCAGAAGCTTTCTTAGCATTGCTCACAAAATATACCAGTGCAACTATCAACTGCACCAAAATAGTGCTCGCCAACTCATGCATCGCTGTAACTAAATGCTCAGAGTTAGTGTCAGTGATCTGAACAAATCAATGCACGTGACACTAAACATGCAATCATACAGGAATTGATTTATTTCTATATACACACACTTTTATTTACTTATTTATATATATATATATATACACACACATGCATAGACACACAGTCAAAATATGTATATATGTCAATATAAGTATTACAGTTCATGCTAAATTAATATTTTATATAAATAACATTAAAATATAACATTAAATATTGCATTAGTTCCTAAAAACATGTTGCACTAATACAAATGTTCATTTATGTCATTTATTTTTATCAAATAAATAATAAAAACATAAAAATGTATATACTGTAAAACAAAAAAAACTATATTATAAAACTATAATTATCTAATTATAGTATATAAAAATGTATAGATATTAAAGCAAGATGTTTTTAATATGTATTTTACGATATATATATATATATATATATATATATATTTAATTACTATTTATATGTCATGTAATAAAAATACGTAAGTGTGTATTTATGTAAAAATATTTATAAACTAAAACCTTGCACTAATGGCTATTAATTTAGATTTTGTGTGTGTGCACATATACAGTATGTACATGCACATACACACACACACACACACACAAAATAAAAGTTGTAAAAATTCTACATTATAATAAAAATATAACTTTTTATTTTATATATAATTATAATATAATACAATATTTATTCATTTATTTATTTATTATTATAATTTATACAATGTATAAAAAAAACATTAAAATCATTTATTTGTCAAATTAAATATTATTTAAAATATTAATTTAGTAAGAAAGTGTTATTTAAAGTCAGGAAAACCTGTCTGCTTTCATTATATTTCTGTGTTCTGTGTGTCTGTGATGAAGGAAAGAGGTGTTCGATGTGGCACGATCTCTCCTAACAAGCCTGTCACACTCTCCTCGACACCCTTTTAAGAGTCTGCCGACGGGCCACACACCCCTCCTCTGCCTCCCTTTGTACCTGAGGGCCGTTGGCCCCGCTGAGAGGAGCAGGAGCCCGGGGAGCTCTGCTAACGGCCCCGGCACTCATTTGGCATCCTAAAACTTCAAACTGACAGTTTGCTGCGGCTGGGGCCCATAAACCTGCTGCATCCCATGTGGCAAATGAGCAGAAATGTTGCCATGAGGTAAAACAAGCAGGTCAGACGACGGTCAAACACGGGTCCCCGAGCTTTATTGGGCCTTATTAAGTGATTGTAAAAGAGGGAAGACTGTGTGCCTTTTGTTTAATGACCGGGGCCATTAAACGCACCGTGGAAATTAAGAGAACACACAATGACCCGAGTCAAAACCAATCTACAATTACAAAAAATACCACGGTAAAGAGCATGAGTCTGCAGACCATGGCCATGCAACATGGTAAAACTATAGTTTTGTGGAGATGTTGCATGAAGATACAGGTTTTCTAAACACGTAATATGGAAAATACCAAACCTAAAAGTACTAAAAAGTTATAACCTTAAACATTTTTTATATAAAAGTAATGGTATAAAAGTTTAGAGAAGTGTTAGTTTTTTTCAGTAAAAAAACAAAACAAAACATTTTTTTTAATTTACTAATTTTGCTGTGTTTTTCATTTTCAGTAGTTTTTGTTCTTTTTAATATTTGTAAAAAAAAAAAAATTCATTTTAGTACTTTGTGTTTTTTAGTAGTATTTATTTATTTATTTGTTTATTTTAATGGTGGTTTTAGTACATACGTTTAAACAAAATTAAAATTAAAGTAAACTAACATTTATTGACCTTAACATTCATATTATTTAAAGTAACGTTTTTTATTTTAAAAAGTTTTATCTCAAGACAAATATAATAACCCTGGTTTGAGGTCACTAAGATTTTAAATGTTCTTCAAAAGTCTTTTATTTGATCACAAATTAAAATAAAATAAAAACAATAAAATTGTAATAAAATGATAACAATTCCAAATAACTGTTTTCTATGTGAGTTAATGTTAAACTATTATTTATTCCTGATGAAAGCATTACTCCACTCTTCAGTGTCAAATGATCCTTCTGAAATCCTTATAATATGCTGATTTGATGCTTAAGAAACATTTCTGATTATTACCATTGTTAAAACATATATTTTAAAATATCTATTTCTGCAGAAACTGTGATGCATTGTTTTTTCAGAATTATTTGCAAAAAAGAAAGTTCAAAAGAACAGCATTTATTCGGCATCAAAACCCTGTGTAACATTATAAACATCTTTACTATCACTTTTCCTCGATTTAATGTGCCCTTTCCAAATAAAAGTCTTATTTTCTTTAAGAAAAAAAAAATCTACAGACCCTAAACCTTTGAACAGTAGTGCATTAATACATTAAGTGTGTCATGCTTCTGCCACAGAAAGAGTTTGATGAACATCAGTTCAAAATCTGTCATTCCTCTCTCATCAAACACACACACACACCTGGTACAAGCTCAGTATTGTGTGTGTCAGAGACACGAGCGTGTTTGAACAGATCGACGAACACCAAACACACATCCATCCAGGTGTTCCTTCCACATCAATAATAACAGTAATTATATCATCCAGAACCAGGAAGAAACCTCACAGCATGGGAGCTGGGCTCAGGCTTTTATTCATTTATTTCCTTTTATGTGTTCACAAAAGACTGACTTCTCTTGAATACCACAGAGCAACTGCATTAACCCTATAAAGACTGCTCTATTATACTTTATATGCAAATGACTAATAATCTAACCCATCACACACAATCTTCTCCATGCTTTCCGTCGTCTGATTGCTAGACTTTTTATCCAGTAAAGGCTGCTTTAGTTGTTCTTCAGCTATTGACCGATTATTATAAAGTAAACGTCAGAATAACTTTGGTCATATCGCCAGATGAACTCTTCCTGGACTGAAGCAGCTCAGCTTTACTTGATTCTCCATCAATCATTTTCTAGAAGAACCAGTCAAATCTGATCTTCAGGATCTTTTGAGGAGCATTTGTTTCCAGAAGCTTTACTCTCACTGTTCCTCAGCGGAGCAATGATCTTCACAAGCCTCCAAAACACCTCACATCTCTCTCAGTATGTTTCGATCATTTCAGTCTCATCTTACTAAGACATATTATTAGAGATATAGAGTGATGACTGATATTTAGACTGTTTCTTGCAAGTCTGCCATCTCTTCATCGTCTCTTCGACCGTCATCGTCGTTTGAAGTCAGTTTTATTTTATTTTGCATTTGTCTGTTTTTTATTGGTTTATTTTGGGTTCCATTTGAATTTTTTTTTTAATATATTTTTATTTTACATTTTAACATTTTAAATGTTATTTAATATTTTCTTTATATATTTTATACTGTATTTATTTATTATTAATTTTGTTTACTCTTTATGCATTAATTTATTTTTAAATTATTTTTTATTTGTATGTTTTTTGCTTGTTTATTTTGGTTTCCATTTCAATTTATTTTATATTTTTGTTTTTATTTTACATTTTATATTTTAACATTTATTTTTTTATCATATTAATTTATATATTTTATATTCTATTTATTTATTTTTTATTTTGTTCACTTTTTATGCATTTCTTTATCTTATTTTATTTTACTTTACATTTCAAATGTTTTTTATTTGTTTAGTTTGGTTTCCATTTAAATGTATTTTATATTTTTCATTTTTATTTGATATAATTTTAACAATTATTTGTTTATTTTATTTTAAATTGTCTTTTTATATACTTTATTTATTTATTATTTTGTTAACGTTTTATGCTTTTATTTATCCTTTCTCTTTTTTATTTATTATTAGCTTGTTTTTATTTATTTATTTATTTTTGTTTTATTCATTTTATTTGAAAAATGTCTCTTTCTTGGCGTCCAGTGACTGCATTTATAAGCAAGATGAGAGTTTTTCCTGAAAATGATCCTTATAGCTTTCAAAATCATAAATGAAGTTGTTTCTTCCTCACACATACTGTTATAAAGCTTTTAGAAGCTTGCATATCTTTGTCCAGATTAGGTTTCTAAATATATATTTTTTGTTTTCTCCATGCTACATGAGCCATAAAACCAGTTCAAATATTAAAAAAAAAAAAACATATGCAAACTTTCCAGGCCTTACAAGGTTAATCTGGCAAACGGTCTCATTCTGAAACGTTAAATTCTCACAATCCAATCCAATCCAGACACATAATCATACGTTACATAAAGTGAACGGTTTGAAGTACCTGGTTTGACTTGTGCTTTGGCATCTCAGCTCACACATGAAGCTAATTTAATGAGAACACTGCCAGCTACGTTACAAGTGTAGATGGTTCTTCTTAAGAACCCAATTAGCTGTAACCCATATGGAGACAACGGCAAACAAGCCAGCAGACCACACTTTTTTCAAAGGCCAGCTATTTGTTTTGATCTCAGAGGAAATGCATCCCTCTGGGGTTTTGCCCCCGCACTGAACAGGAACACGCCTGCTATCAGTTTCTTTTTGCCAAAGGGGAGAGAGCATGATGGGATATCTGATCAGCGATGATCAATCTGAGGGACACTGCTGCTGTTCTTCGGTCTGGGTTTGGGAAGATTATCTCTGAGAACTCGCTAAATTAGCCAGCGACGTTTGTTAGGATTACACGTGAAGCTGAGGCTGCTTTCTTTACGGTTTCTCAGAACAGATTGGTACCTCTTTACAAGAAACAAACCACCGCCTCATATGGATCCCAGATGATGCAAAAAAACTGCATGAATAAATATCACAAGTGAATGGCAGAAAACAGAGCGTTAGTGAAACCTGATACTAAAAACTAGCTATACGATTTACTATAGAGGAAATTTCTCTGGAAGAAAAATAATTATATAAATTATGATTGTAATTTCAAATGCATTTTTTTGTTTGTTACTTGAAATGTAAGAGAAATAAAACTATACATATTTTTCAAAAACAAAAATTTCACTTATTGTTTTTTCTTATTATTACTTATTTTATTTCAGCCAGTCACCAAAACACTTCTAATTTTCACTTATAGTTTCATGTCTTAAAATTAATAAAAAAGAAAAAAGATTAATTAAAAAAATAAAGAAATAAAAATTGAACAATAAAATAAAAATTATGTTTAAGTTGCATGCATGAAATAATAAATATAAAATATAATATATGAAATATAAATTAACTAATATATAAAAACATATAATCTGTAGGGCTGCACACAATTTGACTAAAAAATGTGATTAGATATCAATGAGTATAAAAAAATATTATTATTATTATTAATTTTTATTCTAAAATCATTATTGATATAAAGCATTAAAGTATGAAATATTACTATAAGACTTTTTCAAATTACAATACAAATACATATGATCTTGTAAAGCAACCATTGGCTCGGAGATGCTGAAAACACCAGATCATGAGCTGCTCGCGTGTAAATAAACACAAAGCCACGCATCACTCTAAAACACAAACATATGAAGCCTTTGCATCTTAATAATCACACAAATTAATTGTTCAGAAGCCCTGCTAAACGTCTAAACATACTTCATCAAGTTTATCATTTTTTGCACTTTTATTTAATATTTTGTCCGATAAATTTGCATGCATGAACTGGAAAGATCCAAACAGCCAGAGCAGCCAGGCCTACCAGTGCTGCTCACAAATGCAAGAAATTGCACGCTCCAGAGCTCGTGGGCTAAAGGAAGAAGATAAATCCAGCACAGGAGAGTGAAGTTAAAGGGGTTTGAGTCTGCGGCAGGCAGTGTTTGTCTTACATGCTCTTATGATATTGAGCTTCAGATCTGGCTGATCTGCTCTCGGGGGGCTTGTTCCTCGGCGCTCTGAAAATAAACAAAGCCCCCAGACCACTTCTCACTGTTTGTTCAACAAATTGCTTGGAATATAAAAGAAACAAAGCTAGACCAGAACCGGATTTGATGGGGGAGAATTGCCTTTATTTTACAAATTGACCCTTTTCACTTTAATATATGTTCCTGGTCTTATTTGTGAAGGATTTATGTGACTTTAACCAATACACAAAAAAACGATTTAGGCACTGCTTTGGCAAACTCACATTTAGGTTTAACAGAACAAGCCAATAAATATCTAAATATCTATGTTTATAATTCTATTATAGTGGTAGTATAGTTCAAATAAAACACCCTATAAATACACATGCATACAGTATATATTTTGAATATATGTGCATGCATTTACATTTATATTCACAGAATTTATATACAATATAAATAAATGTTTATTTTATAAATAACATGTGTTCCTGAAACGTATACATGCATGTGTGTGTATTTATATATGTATACACAAAAAAATATTAAAAATTAAATATAAATTTAAAAAAATTAAAGTTTTCTGTTTAAATTACATGTTCTTCTGAGTCAAAAATATATATAATATATATTATAAATGTTTTCCTTGGTTTACAGAAGACACCCACTATAATGTAATTCAGTGTAACAATCTTGGCAGGCATTTATACAACAAAAATCTATTTATTACAAATTAAAAGATAAATTAATTTCACCCCAAACACTAATTAGTTGCAATTCTACATTTTTACATATGCCACTATCTTAGGTTATTCTACATTTGTCAGTAAGACTTGTTTTACTCAGTTAAAATGCAATACAATTTGATATGCTGCCTTATTGTTTTATATATTTTAATATGCACACATTAGTCAGTACAAACATGTTGCTAAAATTTTTACATACATTTGTGTTACACTGAATGACAATACAACATTATTTCAACCAAGTTTTACATTGTATTCTCCAAAAACATATCTGAAACCTTAAAAGTAGACACTTTACTTACATATAATGTGCTTTCTATGGCTATCTTTGACCCACACACACATTGATTGACTGTCAAAAGAGTTGATACCAATGGAGTATAAAACTCATGTTAGACAAAAAGTACAACAAATTCACATCTCCTCCTCGACAAAACCACTTGAATCAGCGAAATCTCTTCCCCCAAAGTCCAAACAGAGGAAAAGAGCACCTTTTTGCATCTGATTTGACAAATCTGACCGCAGCCGATCCGAGCGGAGCCCGAACACACGCTTCTCATTTCCTCAACATGTGTCTCCAATCTCATATTCAGAAAAGAGTCATTTTCTAGGACAATCAACTTTGTGTTTGCTATCGGGTCCAGTTGTTATTAATCTCTTTTATATGCAACTTTCAAGTCTCACCAAAAACACAAAACAAATCAGTGACGGGACGCTTGACTTGGCGAAGGCCTTGAGGAAACTCTGTTTACCCGGCGAGAGTGACGGCGTCGACGTATTTACAATATTTTACATGAAATATAATACAAATTAGTCACGAATCAGATTTACTTGCATGCAAACTATACGTTTTGACATCAAAAACAAGCAGATTGAGTTTCTTTCCGGCTGCCGGCTCGTAGCTGCAGGTGATCATGTGGCTTTAATGAGCAGGTATCAGCTTTCTTCATCTGTGTAATTATGTTCATCATAGAGCTACAAACATCCTGCAAACACTGAACCAGATCCTGAAGACGTTATGAAGTGAACGATTTTAATTCTGAATTCTTAAGCAGCACAGGTATATTTGTAGCAATATTCAATACATTGTATAGGTCAAAATTTTACATTTTTCTATTATACAAAAAAATCATTAGGAAATTAAATAAAGATCATATTCTATGAAGATATTTTGTAGATTTCCTAAAGCATATATATATATATATATATGTCTTGCTAAGAACTTCATTTGACCATGCGTCAATAAGAAAGAAAACGCTTTGGTGCGTTTCTCAGATCAGAATTAAAATTCTCATAACTATTAGTTCAACCTCCACAACATTTAGTCATTTG
>JAUCMU010000013.1:9478731-9493245 GCA_032275025.1 Enteromius treurensis
GATATGTATTGCGCATCTTGTCAGTAAAGCCAGTTCTGTAAGCAGTAAATTCCATCAGATGCGTGATCTTACATTGAACCGGATTCACTAGGCAGAGCCGTTGTGCACTGACGTGCTGCGCAAATTCGGGTTCATTATCAGCGTGATTTTGACACTCCATGCAAAGTATCTCTTTTTGGTCAACGTCCTCCTTTTTGTAGCCGGAATAGTCCCAAATAGATGATTTCGATTTTCGTTTTGGTACAAAATAATTGTTTTGCGGCGGATCCTCTTCATCGCGCATTTTAGCAGTGAATGTTGGCTGTGAGTGGTGAGCAGCGGCACAGCAAACCAATCACTGCTCATTCACAAAACTCATTCACTGCTACAAACTGATAGCGGTCAGATAAATATGATTTGAACCATTAACCATAATTAATTCATATTAATAATAAAACTACTCTGGAACTACAGGACGGTGAGTAAAGAAGACAAATGTGATTTGGTCAACTATTGCTTTAAAGTTCTTTAGGGAACAAATAAATATGCTCTCTGCAAAACATTTACTTGAGTGCCGAGGGAAAAGTGAACTCTACAAAGCTGAATATTAAACAAGGCCCTCAATTCCCTTGAAAGCACGGTCTCCCCCGATGCTAATCGCACACCCAGAAACCATTGCTCTCGCTGGAAACAATTTGGAGATGCTTGCTAATGTTTGTGAGGTTTGGCTGACATCATTCTCAGAGAGCATAACTCCACCAGATGGACGGGACGAGACTTTTGTGAAACCGATTACACAGCCGGTAATATCCGTTCTGTGAGGAATTCCTTCATTTCTTAAACAGAGATACGGGACTTGAGGTCGGCCTCTGAGAAGGAAAGGAAAGTTAGGCTCATTTCAGCGACTCCCTACGATGCTCTGGCAGCAGGATTTCTCACAGAGCTCGTTGGAAAGCCAAAGGCAGGATGCTATTGAGCCGAGAGGCCTGGGACTTCCGGAGAGAACAACCACTTTAATCCCAGTCCAAAAGGCCCCCATCGGAGAACCAATTGAGCCTCGGCTGGAGCCCAACAAAGCTCAGAGGCCAATTTAAATATCTACCTTTGTTTTTCCTGAAACTGTGCGGTCAAAAACAGGAAACAAAGCAAAGACAGAAAGTATAAAACTACGCAGAGACAACATGCAATGCGACACAAACTTGCACTTTTTGCATACAAAAAAATAAACACTCATTATTAGGGTTTTATGTCTTTGCATATAAAAACTGACAAAAAAACTAAGATTCAAAGCATAAAACTCTGTAAAGACACAAACGATTACATTGCCTTTAACAAAAAAATCATTTTGCATCTTAAAAACGATACATACATTTCTAAGGAGACGGCTTACTGACCCATGTCAAAGTTATGATTGATTGCTCTGGAAAATAATAGCTTACATATCCTCTACGATAGTTATAACTTTAGGCATTGTTTACAGTCATAGCAGCAACACAGCAGGACAGGTTATGCAGTCTAGAGTCTAGAGATGGGCTCAAACAACTAACAAATCAACAGTATGAAGCATAATAGAGATGAATCAGTGTTTTACAATCTAAAAATAATGTTAAAGAGCCCAGAAAAATGCATGCAAAAAAATTAGGCTTGTAACTTCATTAAAATTATATGGACACAAATGCCTCTGCAAATGAAAATTTACAAAAATGCAAAAAGTATAAAACTCTCTACAGAGACAATATACAACACAAACGATCATAAATGTTCAATTGGAAAAAGGTTTGCACGGAAAAAATAATAGCTAGCCTTTAAAGCACAGAACGCAAAAGCATAACTTCATTCTAAAATCATGTGTACAAAATGTCTTTGCATATAAAATTTGAATTTCTAAAAAGTACAATAAAATTACAGTAAAAACAACATTATTCCCCAACTGTAATCTACTAAATGTGACTATAAAGTGAATAAAATGCTATATAAATACATTTAACTTGGCTTGACACATAATTTAAGGTATCATTAACATCCTTGACAGGACAGATTATGCATTAAAGTTTACTACCAGTGATCTGAAACTACTAAACCAAAGTCTAAGAAATTGTAAAAAAAAATTGCATTTCAGTGATGCTTCAGTAATTTTAAAATCTCAAAATAGCATTAAAAAGTCAAAACATCTTTTAAAACACAGAGCATGCAAAAACACCACATCATTATGCACAAAAATGCCTATAAAAAGAACCAGCATTCATTAATGGAGTCACACACTGTCTGTGGTCTATAAAAAGTAAGTAGCTCAACTACGTCTCAGCCCAGTTGTCAGCGCAGAAGAAAAAGTGTAACGGCTCACAACAACACACAATTCATTCACACCTGAAGTGTTTCTCTCAACAGGACGGCTTTGATGTAGCAGTGGAGGGAGGCGAGCTGTGCTTCCTAAAAGGAAATGCCAAAGAATTTTAATAGAGCAAACAGTTCACTGACTTCCTATGGGAAACGACTTCAAAGCAGCCCTGTGCCTCCAAGACAATGAGGTTGTGGGGCAATCTGTCCGTCAATAGCCTGTCTGTCATCAGCAAACGACCCAGACACGGGTCAGCAGGAAGAAAATCCAAAGACAAACACTGCCAGGACAACAGAGTCTTGTGAAGAATCTTGTATTACAGCCATTTTCATTTCTGTATCATCTTTTGATAGCTGATATCTCTAGCTGGTCTTTTTTAAAAATGGAAATTGTTGGAAATATTGCTGAAAAAACGTGAGCAAGTGTACCCAACCATTTCAAAATAATGCTTAACTGTACTGTTTAGTTGCAAGCCTTCTTTAAAAGATCTACTTTTTTGTTCAAAGAAAATCATAGATGTTGGGAACAACTTGAGGTGAAATAAATGATGACTACTTTTTCATTTTTGGGTCACTGTCACTTTAAATGACCATAGTTAAGCATGCATGTTTTATTTCGTTTTTAATGCCAAGATAAGGACAGAAACTAAACGGAATGCTTACATGAAAAGCTGCGCAGCCTTTTTAATTTCCATCTCCCCACTGATCTCTAGTCTACCACCATTCAACTCCATTCACAAAAGCATCGACAGGTCAACTCCAGCAACAATAGATCAACTAAAGACCCAACCGAGAGACTCATTCACACATCTGACCTACTAAAAAGGCCATTTCCCAAAGCTCAATGGTCCTGACCGGATGAACACTGTTTGTACATGACTTTAACTTCAAAAACACAGCACAAATCATACAGGTGCGCTCTTAAAAATAAGGATTCTGCTGTGGATAGTAGCCACCATTAAAAAGTGAGAAAGTTAAGTTTCAGCCCTTTATTTTTGACCACCTCAGACCAGCAACAAACCAGTTAAGGTTTATGCAACATTGTAACTTTTCCACCAGGTAGACCAGCTACTATGTTATAAAAGACATGCAAAAAGGCCAAATGCTGTATTGTAACAGAACCAAATAAACAAACATAATCTGGCATACCAATAAATATACTTGCTTTCGGATACTTGTAGGTTATTTCAACTCCCACATATTATTATAAAAACACACTTGTGTGCTCAATAATACTCCACAGTTGCTGAATACTCTCATTTAGGCTTGACGTTTTAAGCAAAAACGAGCTTTAAATGTTCTTCTGAGGTTCCGCGACATGACTAAACATGTTCGTGAAGTTTTCAGCTCGTGTCACTAACAGAAAGATCGCGGGTTAATGTTTTACAGATGTCACACGAGTGTGTTTTTTACCTTGTAGGTGCACTTATCCGAGTTTCCTCTCTTGGCTCCGTTCACCGCGGCGCTGCAGCACAAAAACAAAGCCGCGAACAAGTGAACAAGTCTCCGTGATCCAGCCATTCCAGTCCGTCCATGAAGCTCCACTGATGGGAATGAACTCGAGCGAAGCTCCGTGAAGGAGGTGCAAGAGCCTCGCAAGGTGGAGCTGTGCGCGTGAGTGTGTGTGTGTGTGTGTGTGCGCGCGCGCAGCACAATGCCATTCAAGTCCTACTGTTACTGTAGTATGCAAATACTGTAGACTTGCCCTTTTATGTTGAGTAGGATACTGATTGCATATAGGCTAGTATAGCAATAAAAACTTAATGTGTATATTTAAGCCAGTAACATCTGAGATATTCAGCAGAAAGTGTTTAGTTCATATTTTTTATTAAAATTTTTGTTTTTGTTTACATAATGTGTGTGTGTGCGTTGTGTATATTTATTACGTACAGCATACGTTATATAAACATTTACATGTATTTACACGTATCTGTTTATATATTTATATATTTTATATAATATATAAATATTTGTAATATATAAATGTAACATTTTTTAAATATATAATAAATGTGTGTGTGTTTATATATATATATATACATATTTTTTTGTTTATTTATTTATATATTTTTGAAAAAAAAGAAAGAAAAAAAAGCAGCTGTTTATTGCCTTTAGAAAATAATTTGTCCCTTGACCACAAAACCACAATATTTTAAATCTAAAAACTTATAAATCTATTAACTCATATAAAATCTTTAAAAAAAAAATATATATATATATATATACACACACATATGAATAAATAGGCTTTCAATTGATGTATGGTTTATTAGGATCGGACAGTAATTGGCTGAGATACAACTATTTGAAAATCTGGAATCTGAGGGTGCAAAAAATCAAAATATTAAGAAAAGTTGTCTTTAAAGTTCTCAGAGGTGCATATTACTTATTTAAAAATTAACTTTTGATATATTTATGGTAGAAGATTTACAAAATGTCTTCAAATATATCATTAAACATGATATTTAATATCCTTGTGAGTTTTTGACAATTTTGATAACAATAACTATTGCTCAACTATGCAAAACCTTTCATGTTTACAATAATCCATATGTTGCATGCTTTATTGTGTTCTGAAATCACATGATATCATGCTCTTTCTGCAGTATATACACATTTCCTGTTATTTTTATTTAAATGTAGTTTTACCTCATCTTGTTGCATATTTAATCCATAATAGATCATCTATAGTGACATACAAATATTCCCATAGTGCATGCCGTATACTTACTACTATACTTGATAGTTTGCTAGTCTGAACATGTGCAAGATTATTCCATAGTTTATTATTAAGCCATGTTCATGTGTACAGTGTTAAACACACTTCCACATTTTAATTTCAGGTTGCAAAACCTGTCAGACCTCATATGAGAGATTCACACCCTGTTATGACACGCTTCAGACATCTGAAGTATTTTAGATGAGTGTTCAATCATATGCAAATCAAACTTTATTAACAAATTATAAAGAAAACCCAGCAAATACTCATAAAATATAGATGTTTGCAGGTACAAGACAACATTAAAGATTAGTCATTATAAAACAGGTGAATGGTTTTGTGAAGCTGAAGTAATGGTTTGCACCAATAAATAATTGTTTTGAGCGCTAGCAGTCAAGAAACATGCTTTCATTCTTTTGAGATACACATCACCTGGAAAATATTGCTTTTAGTGTAATCCTGATGATATTTCTGGCTGTGTCTCAAAACCCGGGGGGGAAAAAGGACAGAGAGAAAGTTTTGTAGCCAACAGCCACGATGTGCATCCAATGATCCTGTTTCAGATCAAAGGCAGAATCTGGAGGCAGATACACCTAGGTCCTCTTTCAGCTCTGCTTCTGTTATTGACACTCGCAGATACTTTAAAGATGAACACACCAGCATTTCCCCCAGCAGCTTTCATGATGCAGTGCATACAAATACAAATAATAAAGCTATAAACATGTGTTATCGCCCTGTGAAAATGTGCTTTGATATTCTGGACAACTTATAAATCTGCCTCTCTTCATGAAGTAAATAGCTTTTGCTTTTTTGTGGTGGTTTTCTGGGGTGTCTTTAAATAGTGTTAACATTATTTTCAATATTTTAAATAAAATTGTTCATGCCACACACTTTTACTTCTAAACATGACATTTATTTTAAAATGTATTTTGGACAATATTTTTATTTTAAAGCATACGTTGAACAAATTAAGGAGAATTTACTTGAAAAACAAAGCTAAGAAACAATTTTGAATTATGTTTTATGAATTAAATGTAATATTTTGAGGTCTATATTTTTTTACATAAGACATACAATAATTTTTGTTTCATCTGGAACTTAAAAATATCAGTTGTTACCATGCACAAAAATTGTCAAAAGATTTTTTTGTTTATTTTTTATTTTTGTTTGTCGTTTTTATATTTTTCCTTTTTTTTTTTTTGTTTGAAAAACATAGTTAGATGTATTTGTTCACTTCTAGTTTTGGATGTTGTTATCCTGTGTTCTTGGGATTTTTTATGTTCTTTTGTAATATTTAAAAATGTATAAAGAAAACATAAAAAAAAGATTTTAGACTATAATTGTATTTTATTTGTCTTCACTGTAGAAAATATTTGATGAAGTTATAAATTAAACAATTATTGGTGTACATTTTACAAAAAAAATACAATTCAACCCAAAACTAGTGTTTATTAGCAATTTCTAAGTAAAATTGGATTCAATTCTGTGTATTTTTATAACAAATTAGGAAAAAAAGGCATTGTTTCACAACAAGATTTAACGCAATAGCGTCCCCTGGTGTTTGCATTTGTTTTCTGTTTATATAATGTAATATAATATATTTTAATAATAATAATAAATCCTTTTAAACACACAAAATCTGTGCAAGTACTGAAAACATTAAAATCCCATGACTAACTCAAATGCAAATGTAATTCTGTTGAAATGCCCCCCCTCAGAGAAACCCCCCTTTGTGACCCAGTCAATGCTTAATAGGTTTACTAAACCCTAGTTACAAAGCACTAATTAGTTTGGAGGTGGAGGGTGATGCATTTGCTTCACAGCTGGCAGAAGATAATGTTACCTTAACTCCACTTGGAAAAAAAACTTGATGAAAACTAATATTTTATTTTATTTATTTTATATGTTCAGCAAACACAATAAGAAATAGCAATTTGTAGCATTTAAATCATGGTAAAAGATTAATAATTATGTAACTTGTAAAGGCACATATAATAAATTACAACATCACAGAGCGAGGCAGAGCGACAGAAATAATAATAATAATAATAATAATAATAATATGATGATGAAATATGGATCTGCAAAAATCAGCATTCTTCTCTGCTGGACTGTATATCACTGAGGACGTTTTTCACCATGAGAAACTGAGACTCTCTGTGTGAACGCTTCAACTTCGCTCTTCGGTTCTGGAACCAAATCTAGGACACAGACAAAAAATATCAATCAAACATTTGCAATAAACCTATTCAATTTAACCTTCAATTTATATATTTATAAGTATTACATTTCACATATTCCAGTTTAGCATTAAGTCTAGTACACATCCATAACAAATATGAATGATATGCAGATATAGACCGGTCTTTACCTGAATTCTGTCCTCATCTAGATGGAGTTTCTTAGCAAGTTCTTCACGTATGTCGATGCCTGGGTATGAGTTCACTTGAAACACACTCTCCAATATCTTGATCTGGACATAAAGATGTATAGTCAATCAGAGTTTACCCTTTATTTATTATATATATAGAAATCACAAATAGACTGAAACAGCTTTCAATATTTTGTGATTTAAAATAAAACCAAATAGGTATTTAAGTGTACCTTTTGAAAGTGACAGCTTTTGGACCTTATTTCTAAGAGTGTACCGTCAATAGCCTATATCCACACTTAATTTTAACTTTAAAGGTTTATTTCGTTTTTTTTTTTTGCACCCTCCAGATTTTCAAATATCTCAGGCAAATATTGTCAATAACCGTACATCAATGTAAAGCTAATTCATATAAACCTCAGTGTAAAAAAGACTTTTTTGACTGGTCACATATGATTTTAAAGAAATGTTTTGGTTAAATAGATCAGATGTTTACCTGAACACTGGAGAAAGCCGTCCGCGGCCTGCGCCCGATGTACCAGTTCAGTGTTCTCCTGTAAGAGTCTGCCGGTGATTTACCGTCTTCATTCACCCTCACATCCTCTGAAACATCACTGTCTGCCACCACGCCACGGCTCTGACCCGCTGGTTTCACGTCTGAAGTAAATAAAAGACATTATGTTAGGAAAGGATCTCCATCACTGAAAAGTAAATTATTCCCAGAAGCCAATTTTTGGTGCAGGATTTGCTTGGTAACTATTTTTCCACAAGAATGTAATTATAATTACAAACACACAAAAGGCAAGTAACACACCATACAAAACGTGACATTTAAAGAAAAGAAGTAGGCTATTATTTTTAAAACATACTTAATATAAAAATATAATAGGCATTGCCCCCCGGCTCTTAATGCATCTTGCTTCCTTCTGGAGCATCTGTGAATGTTTGAACCTTTTTTAATAGCTGTGTTTGAGTCCCTAAACTGTCCTCAGCGTGAAAAGATGGATCTCAAAATCACACAGTCACTGTTGGAAAGGGTTCAAATATGCAAAAGATGCTTGAAAACTGAAGAAAACTGAAGGACCTGGAGGATATTTCTGAAGAACAGTGTTCAGTTAAACTGTTCAGAACAAACCAGAGACTCATGAACAAGCATCACTAAACAATAAAACAGTCGTAGATCATCCAGGTAACCGCACACAGTATTAAAAACCAAGGGTTCACAAAGTTTTGCAATTTTTTTTTTATCTTTTGAGTATAATATCTTACTCAGGACAGCACTAATTAACACAATAACAGGTATTTTGAATAATCTCTCTTATTTTGTTAAATGTTTTCACAGATTCTGTAAGGGGTGCCAAAACTTTTGCATTAAACTGTATCCAACTTCATTTGGACAGCTTTAAAGGTGATTTTCTCGATATTACGATTTTTTTTGCACCCTCTCACCCTGTCCTATTCTAACAAACCACACATCAATCCAAAGCTTATTTATCCAGTGTTCAGATAGAGCATGTCGCTTTACCTGTCCACGGTCGGTAAGGCGCTGACAGGACGGTTCTCTGATCGGCTCGGTTGAGTCCCAGGATGCTGTCGATGGTGAAAGCAGACTGTCTGGGCATCGAGTGGCTCTGATGTGTGCCGACTGTGAGAGAAGCCATCTGGAGACTGAGTCCTCTTCTTCTGGTGTGATCTGAAAGCGGCAGGCTGGTCTTTATAGCTTCGAAGCGTCACCAATTAAAGCCTGAGACCCAATGTTTTACATGAGAATCGGCGGGCCTCCACATGGGGCCCCTGGACTGCAGGTAATTCAGGGTCCAAATGAGGCCTTCCAACCTGAAGCAGCAGCCCGTTATCTACTGGAGACACTGAATCCCTTTAAGCTGCTATTGAACGGGACAAAACAGGGCTGATGTGCCATTCTTTTTACTCACCAGGTAGAAAATTAGGCCCCGTTCCTGGGATTTATCTTCTCCTCATTTCCTTGTGCCGCATCTCCAGCATTATGGGAAAGCAGTCAACTAGCACCTAATCTTATTTACCTTATTTTCTACCACACAAGTTTAAAATAATAATGCTGTTTAAACTAATCCTCCTGAATATTCCCATTCTCTGTTGACATGCATGGAGAAAGACGCTCCGGATCACAAAAGCACAATAGCTGCCTGCCAATTTGCTGGAAGCAGCATGTAATAATTGTCCCATTCAATGCCGAATTGATCTCTTTCGGTTGCTTGGCTGCTTTTAATAAATGACTTGCTTGTTTATTTGTCTTGGGCTCTCGGAGAGCTCCGAGGACAGCGTGGCCCCTGCGGATCCATTGTTTTGCAAAGAAATTACCAATTAGACTTGTTTAAATGCAAACCAAAAGAAGACCAATTAGAAATGAATATCAAATCACTTAACTTACAATACAATCAATTTACGCTTTATTTTACCGAGGTAATCCAGGCTCGCAAATTTGGGGAGTTTGATGGAACTCACAGGTTCTTTTCAGATACTTGAAATTTCTTGGAAAACAAAATGGTTATTAGGGAATATTTATTCTTAGACACTTCAGAAACATGTGACTTCTTGACACCATCACAAAAAATAAATACTAAATAAAAATAAATATTTGCTACATTTCAGAAAATATATTATACAACACTGTTTTAGCAAAATCCAACAGTTTGACTGTATAGCATGGTTTATATTAAGTTTTGGTGGCATTTAAAAATTACATGATAAAAAAAGAATAGGGCCTTTAAATTCTTTAAATATAACCTCTGTTGAGTTTAAAGTTGTTTATTTTGTGTTTGCTTTTATATTTTCATTTATTTTATTATTTGTACATGTGTTAAGCAATTGTAATATTTGTTTTATTTAAAAAATATTAGAAAAATAAATAAATAAATAAAACTATAATTTATTTAGTTTAATTTTATATATACATTTATATATATTTATTTTTTTACTGGATTTACTTTGCTGTAATTTGTACAGTAATTTGCTGTAACAATACTATAAACAAAAAATGTAATTAAACAAATTATTTAGCTTACTTTTATGTGTTTTCATTTAACGATATTTAAAAAAAATTAATTTAAATAAATACAATTAATTTAGCTTACTTTTATATGTTTCATTTACTTTATTTGTTTATTTATATTGGATTTTCTGTTGCTGTAACGATATTATAAACAAAAAATTTTAATAAAATATTTTTTAAAAACATTTACTTTTATTTTTTTATTTATTATATTGGATTTACGGAACGTGTAATGACAATAATGCCTGTTTATTATCTAAAGAAAAAACTAATTCTTAACTGAGAAATGGGGGAAAAAAAGAAAAAAGACAATTTAGCATAGTTAAGATGAGATGACTCAAAGATCATCAGCTCATTTGAAAGAAATTTTAATACCAATCTTCATTGAACCCCATGAATCCATCAACTGATTTTGTATAAAGACATTAGACAAACATTTTCTTAAAGGTTAGAAATAATCATTTACAAATTAAAATGCTGCAAATACTTCCAACTCCATGGAATTGAAAGTTTCTCAGAATATGAACCATAAAGACAGTATTTGATTCTCAAATAAACTCCCACCGTGTCAGATTTTCTTTCATCCACAAGCTGAAGCATTTTAATACACTGGGCCATTTTGTGCAACGCAGGCTCCAGACACCTTGAACAAAAACTAAAGTATATCCCAAGTTTAAAGGCAGTGGATCACATGATCTTAAACAAAAATATGATTTTACTTCTTAGTGTTGAGATAGAAACACTGAGCGATTACAAAACTGTCTGTAAAATAAATCAGATGTGTGTTTGTAAAAAAAAACAAACAATGAAACAACCTACAGACAAAACTCAGAACTGTATCATTTTGTAATGCAGTAAGATGAACCTCACAGAAACGAATCAAGAACGGCTAGTCTTTTAGAAAGAAATAATTGGCCTGAGGAAAATGCCTGTTTTAGGACAATTAAGATGTTTAGGATTGCTTTAATTTCCATAATAAATCACGTTCTTGACACATTTTGTGAAATATGATATGAACGAAAACACATGCAGCTTTAAACCATGATCAGTGAGAACTGAAAACCAAGCCCAACATACAGTATTATATCAGTTATTATTCACACGTGCAACAAACATCTCCTCACAGATTCATTTACACACACACACATATATAAAACCCTCTAAAAGCAAATGCTGTTCAGTAACGGATATGGTAAAAAATACAGGATTCTTACAAATAACAACTTTTGAGGGGTTCTCCCCAAGTGTCTGCATGAATTATTATTTTTTTTTAAATCATATTTTGCAGTCATGTACTACATTACTGTTCCTGCAGGCCACTCTCGAGAACCCTTGAAGAACAGGAAGTGATATTTGTGGAATCCAAGCACAGAGCGGTTTACATTAGGCCTCTGATTCGCCCTTTTTCTGCCCCTCCTCTCCTGCGTCGCTGTCCTCTGATTGGCTGTTGCTAAGGACCAAGAACTGTCCGTCAGCAGCTGGTTGGCCGGGTCGACTCGAGGCGGCTATCAAACGGCTTTGTTCTTCCAGATCCTAGAAGTTCGGAGAAAAACGTTTTTTGGAAAAAATAAATACTCTTATTAGCCAAAGATGCATTTAATTAACCTTAAGTGAGATTTATAATGTTACAAAATAATTCGATTTTAAATAAATAAATAAAAAACCTTTCTATTCAAAGAATCTTGAAAAAAAAAATGATCACAGGAATACATTTTACAATATATTTAAATTAAAAACAGCAGATTTAAATGTATTTTCACAATTTCTGTATTATTTGATCCGATAAACGCAGCCTTGAGAGACTACTTTAAGAAAGCTAACACAATGTTAACCTTACCTTCTCAATCTGTTTTTGTTTATGAAGTTCTTCCTGTTGTTTCTCCTTGGCTTTGTCCAGCTCTCTCTGTTTCTTTGTGGCTTTGCGGTCCTGTCAGAAAACGAAGTGCATCGTCATGCATATCTTGAGCTTAATCAATTTGACCTGATATGCTTTCTGCACAGATCAAGTCATTTAAAATCAAATAAATGAAGACTTTTCTCACCATCTCAGAGTGAAGAGCGATCTGCTTCGCCAGTCCTACACTGTCACAGATCTAAAATATAAGAGATTAAAAAAAAATTAAAATAAACAAGGCTAGCTTAAAACAATCTCTAAAATATCCAAGTTAAAAGAATAAAATAAACAAATAAATCAGGTGTATGTACTTATTAAAGTTGAAAAATTAAAAGGTCCATAAAAATATAAATCAATATAATAATAGATATAATATTAATTAAAAATAAAATAAAATGATTTATAAATATATTTTTATAAAGACTACAAATAATATATATATGTATATATATATATATATAAATAATAACAAAATAGTAAATAGTAAAAAAATAGTAAATAGATTCTAGTATAACTTAATATCAAAATATGATAATATTTACTTATATAATAACTAATATGTGTGTGTGTGTGTGTGAGAGTGCAAAGTATAGCTTTATATTTATAAATTATATAGTAATATAATATAAGCATATATCATTATTAGTGTGTCAAACTATCCAATTAAAAAAAATAATAATACGTGTGTACTGCGTATATGTAATAGGCATTTATAAATACAAACACTTGCATATATTTAAGAAAAATATATTACTTTTATATACTAACTTTATTCATATATAATATAAATGTATAGACATGTAAATATTTTCAAAATATATACTGTATGTGTGTGTATTTATATATACATAATAATTATACACAGTACACTTACGTATATTTTGTAAACAAATGTAATCATTTGAAAGCACTAATTATTACAGTAATATTATTATATTATATAATAAAATTCATATTTTTAAGTATACTAAAATGTTTAATGTATACTACATAGAATAATGTCATATAGAAAAATTATTTTATATAAGTACATTGTGATAATATTTTATAATAAAGTTATAATAAATTATTAAGAGATATTTGCACCTTCTCTCCATCGTTATTGGACTCAAAGACGTAGCAGACCGTAACGGGCCGTCCGTCCACTCGTCCTCCTGCCGTCTTCAGCACAAAACCAAACAAGCGCTTGTTCTCCTGATGAGTCGCACACAGCACCACGCTGGAGAGAGGAAACTGAGGGACGACAACAAACACTGCCTTAAAACAGCTCTGAACATCCAACACAGCACAGAATATAATCAGGTTAAGGGCCTACCCGTAGTCTTGTGACTTGTGTCTGTGGGTCAATAAGCCTATATAATAAACAAAGAGGACATTTTAAAATGCATAAAACTATTATGTACTGTAAACCTAAAGCAAAATCTTTATGATTTAGACGTTCTCTTGAGCCTGTGCAAAACTCACTGCCACAATACGGGTGGTTTCGCACCAGGGGTCAATATTTGAATTTGGATTGAGACAGGATCAGTTCAAAGAAACGCTGTAACTCACTTGAGGCATTCACACGTGACGAGCAGGTGAGACTCGGTCATCCTGAAGATGTTGTGAATGGCTCGGGCCGCCAGGATCTGTCTCATGGTCTCATAAATGACATCTGCATTCTCCGTGGCCTTCACCTCCATGGAGCCCAGGAACCGGACGATGAAAAGCTGGTGCAGAATCGAGTCTGAAAAGACACCAGAGACTCACACATGAAATCAAACTTACTTTCTCAATAAAAGTCATATTGTGCACATATAAAAACTCCTTTAATCATCTTGCATCTTTGCTTTTTTGCTAATGTGGCCAGACTAAAAATCATAAACATGATTTAATAAAATAAATCAGGCTTTGGCATACGTTATGTCCCAGAATATTCTATTTCACCAGAAAAAGCATGATATTATGTAAATTAAATACACTGTAAATTGCATTTCATGTGCAATTATTATTATATTTTTGTGAGAACTGTGATATTTTTAATGATATTTTAACTGTGACATTTTAAATGTCTATCCATCCCTAATGAATACAAGTATTAAAGGTGCCACAGAATGGAAAACTGACTTTACCTTGGCATGGTTGAATAATAACAGTTCAGTACATGTACATAACATACTGTGAGTCTCAAACACCATCGTTTC
>JAUCMU010000013.1:9493380-9530034 GCA_032275025.1 Enteromius treurensis
AAATGCACAGGCAGTCTGATTGCTGTTTTATTTTATAATTAGCCTATAACATTCCGGCTAATGATTTTTGTGTCCGTTAGCGCTGTATTTAAACACTTTACTATTCTGTTTTAAGTGCTTAATTTTCATTTTGAACGTGCTGATATCATGCTTTAGCATTTTCTGTCATATGGAAGTGTTAAACTTCAACTTGGACTGTACCTTTCCTGGTATATGCGCAAGTTATTATATTAATATCATAAATGAACGATTAATCGCTAAAATGCAGGAGTGTTAGTCGACTAGGAATATCTTTAGTCGGGGGCAGCCCTAATTCTTTCATCAACGTACCTTCACTTTCATCAGACTTCGACCCCCCAGATTCTCCAAACGGGTTGGTCCTTCTTTCAGTGAGGGGGAAAAACACAAACAAGTGCTTAATAATTCCCTGATAACAATCAACAGTAAATTGTCCTCTTGTTTTAATCATTTTGAAGCATGCATAAACACAAATGCAGACCTGCCCTGAGCGCTGCTCTTAGCCTGGCTGGTTTGCTCCTCGCTGACCGGTGAGATGATGTCAAACTGAATGGGCGTGTCCGGAGCCACCAGCAAATCCAGAGACAGAGATGACAGCGCCGGAGACTCGGAGCCCACAGAGCACTGACTGTCAGAACGCCCCGTTTTGGGTCGACCTTGCCTTCAGAAGCAGAAAACACCAATGCATTGAGACAGAAAACACTGAAAAATTTGCAAACATATCTATCTGATGAAAAAAATCGGATGCTTTGCAGTGAACACACATATTTCTCTGATTCAGACGAGATGAGTTTTTCATTGGAGGAAGTGGTTTGAAGTCTTAATGATAATGACAAACATGCAGCTTTTGTCTTCTCCAGATGTTAACTGATGGACTGGAATGGTGTGGATTATTGTGATGCTTTCATCAGCTCTCATTCTGACGACACGCATTCACTGCAGAGCATCCATTGGTGAGCAAGTGATGCAATGCTACATTTCTTCAAACCTGATGAAGGAACAAACTCATCTGCATCTTGGATGGTCAAAGGGAGAGGATGTTTTTAGTTAATGTTTCAGGGTTTTAGTGTATTAACTTGCGCTTACGTGCTCGGTCTGAAACTCTCGTGGCGTTGTTGGAAAGACGGTGAAGGTGTCACAGCCTCCAGAGCCGACTGATTCACTCTCGCTGCAATTTCCTGCCGACACAAGAAACATTACCTTCGACTGACTCTTAATCACATTAAAGTTACTTTATTACATTTGCAGAGTTTTCAGAGAATTCAACACTAACCTCTGGGTTTTCACTGAGGTATATCCTCTTAGAGATGTTGTTTATTGTTGCAATCCACTAAAACAAAAGAAAACCCATTTGAAATTGGTCACATGATCCTTCAGATATCCATCTAATACACTGTCTTGCTGCTCAAGAAACATTTCTGATTATTATTAATGTTGAAAACAGTTTTTTAGGATTCTTTGATGAATAGAAAGTTCAAAAGAACAGCATTTATTTGAAATAGGAATCATCTTTTTTGTCACATTTTATCAATTTAATGCATCCTTGCTGAATAAAAGTAGCAACCCCAGACATTTAAACAGTAATTGAACTAGAATTTCTTTTATTTTGTGGTTAAACGTTCGTTGTTTTCCAAAGACGGATCTCCAAGACGGGTCTCCTCACCTCTTCACAGTCTTTCCTGCTCTCCGCCTGTAATATGACGGCCCTGCGGTACACAGAGAAACAGCCTGTTCACTGAAAGCGGTGACTCAGAATGACTCAATAACTGTACCGAGAAAGATAAATACTCAGTTGAGTTCAAACTGGATCAGCAGCACTTGAGAAATCACTTAAGCACTGTAGTGTTTACATTTCTCATTACTACACGAATACCAGACGAACAGGAAGAGTAACCAAACCTTTTTGGGAATTTTAGATATCCAGCCTCACCCTCAAGCCATCCAAGATCTAGGGGGAAATGTATCACTGCATCTCAACAATGGATGCTCTGCAGTGAATGGGTGCGGTCTGATAAAAACACAATAATCCACACCACTCCAGTCCATCAGCTACCATCATCTTACCAAGCCAAAAAGTGCTTGTTTGACATAAATAAATACAAAATTAAGATTTTTTTTTTACTTAAAACTGTTGCTTAAATATGTGTTCATAATCCATAATAACTAATAGCTGTCTCTCACATCAAAACCCAGCCATATATTTGTTTACAGCTGTTTTGGATCAGTGCTCGATCTGTGCATGATTCAGACCCAACCACTTTTTTTTAGGATAAAGGATAAAGGACTCATAGCTAGAAACAATGGTTTAAAATAAAAAATGTCTTAATGACGGATTTGTTTCAGCTTTTGTTTTCTCCAGACATGAACTGATGTGTGGATTATTGTGCTGTTTTTATCAGCTCTCATTCACATCCATTGCTGAGACACTGATGCAATGCTACATTTCTCCAAATCTGATGAAGAAACAAACTCATCTACATCTCAGGTGTTCAGAGGGTGAGCGCATTTTCAGCAAATATTCAAAGTAACTGGCAAACATCATTATTTTAAGTAACATTACCGTAGAAATCAAATTGTGTACAAAAACTGCCTTTTGGATGTAAACCGTTTAACCACATTTCCAGTTTTTTATGCACCAAGAAAGATTGCATAAAATGTAATGGTCTCCTATTCTTTTATATCTATTTTAATATGTATAATAAGAATGTTGTTTGAATTTTACTTAAATATTGTATTACACTGAATGACAATGTAACACTATTTCAACCAAATTTTGACACTTTGATTCAATTTAATGTGCTCTCTATGGACCTAAAATCACTTAATCACAAAACCTGAACGTTTCTGACCCATATGCAATCATAAAATCAGTACAAGACAGATTTGTGCGCACGTACTTCTTGCCATCAAACGCTGTGATCTGAAAGCAGAAGCGGCGGTCCTCAGAGTCCACCGCCATGACGGAGCAGTTATCGATGTCCATAACGAGACCTCCGGCTACGTCTCCGCGCGACTGGCTCATGAGGTTTCCTCCCTGCGTGAAGAAATACTGACGCTCCCAGGAAGACGACACCAGACCTGTTTTACTGGAGAAGCATGAGATGATTAGAAATGCAGGCGACTGTACTGTACAGTATATAAAGGTTAACTCGGTGGCTGCTGTACTGGCGAATGTTGAGGTAGCCAGCTTTGCGAGTCAGGTTGCGGTTCACGGGGATCTTGTTGGGGTCCGGGTCGGGCATGTAGAGCGGGTCACTGGCTGCTTTCAGGTCTTGAATCGTCTGCTCCGTCGCTTCAGCATCGCTGTCCATTTCCCTGCGAACACTACGAGAGAAGACAAGAAACTCATTTGCAACAGAACACATGCAGGGGAACTACCTTTATGTGTTGTTAAATTAACAACTGAAATGCAAATATCATGCAAAGAGTATTTTATTGACAGAAGCGCTCAAATAATAAAGTTTATTACCGAAGCAGGGATGATAGTGTGCAAGACTTTAAAAAAATATAAGATACATATAAGACGTTTAAAAGGTTTGGTGTTTACAAAAGAAATGTCTTCTGCTCACCAAGACTGCGTGGATTTGACCAAAAGTAGTAATATTATGAAATATTAGATTTTAAAATAGCTGTTTTCAATTTTCAGCATCATTACTCCAGTTTTTAATGTCACATGATCTTTCTAGCATGCTGATGTACTGCTCTTAAAAAGCTTTCAAATTTAATTAACAAAGAAATCATATGTAATATAAATGCTTTACTGTCATTTTTGGTCAATATAATGCGCTATATATATATAGCATTATTTACATATTGTTTTATTTAAAAATAATATTATTTTTTATTATTAAAATAATATAATTTAAAAACAAATATTTATTTTATTTATTATCTTATTTTTACTCTTTTCATTTTTATTTTAGTTTGTTTTAGTCATTTTATGTCCTCTGCCATTTTTTTTATTTGTTATTATTTATATATTTAAATATTATATACATTTGATTTCATCTGCAATATAAAAAAAATATTTATACAGCATATTTTTTAGTTTTAGTTGTAATAGTTTTAGCACCTCAGTTGCAACATTTCTGATTTTTATTTAAAAAAATGAATAAATAAATAAAAATTCAGATACAAATCTTTACAAAAAAAAAAAAACTGTTATTTTTAACACTTAACAAGCAGCACTGGTTAAACCCACTTCTGAACGCTGGTTCCGATGTTGGTGAGAAAGTCCTCCCACTGCTGCGTCAGATTCTCGGATCCCAGTTTGAAAAAACTGATCTGATGAAAAGCAAACAATAATGAATTATAAAAGGCCTCTGGTGTTATCAGATGTGGTTATGAATGGGCTATAGTTGATGTATGCTCACCTGCGCCTGCATGTATCCCAGCAGCGGCTCCAGCAGAGCGATCTTCTTCTTGTACTGCAGCATGTTGAGCGACGCGAAGTAGTGCATTATGGTCTCATGCTGCTTTTTCCTGGACGTGTACACATCCTCCATCACTTCATTCTTCACCTGCAGTGAACGCATGCATGACAGCAGTTAAATGTAGCCCAGGAAGTGATATTAATAATGAGATAACAGTGAGATATTGGTCTAATATTTTCTTGTTTTTCGTCCTAGACAAGGACACAGGTACCTGCCAATGTCTCAGAGGAGCAGATGCTCATCTATCGCGGTCTGGCCAACTCTCAGTGTGTGTGTTATTAAATGAGCACAGTAAAACACACAAGCTTTCAGCAATAAAACACACACACACGTTCCACTCTTTCTGTGTCATTATCAAAACTGCAAACCAACCAGCTGTCGATCACAAACCACAGTGAACTCTCAAAATGGCACACCTTCTCGTTCTCCTTTCGTTTCGACAGACGACTGTATCTGTTGATGGCTGCGTCGTGATCTGAAATCAAATATGGTGCACATCATGAAGCGAAAAGTAATGGTTACATTATCATATTATGCAGCACTTATGCAGTTCTTACCATCACTTGAAAACTGAAACACTTCCTTCAGGATGACAATTTCTAGAGACAATCGGAGGAGGGAAAGAGATGTGTTATGAAAGAGATTCAGTCAGGCGCTATTAAAATATATCTAAAACTCTACAAATAATCAGTTTTCTTTTTACTGAAATGAAATATTAAAGTGTAACACATTTTTATTTCAGTTTATGGCATCGTTTCTTAGTTTTATTTAGTTTAACTGGATGTGCTAAAATACAGACAAAAACTAAAATAAAACTAATAAAATGGGAATAAAATCGACCACAAAGTAGTAGACCAATCAGAATGCAGTTTACTACAACGCTCTAGCCTACTCCCATAATGCACTGCTACCTCTCAGGTCTCTCTCCTGAAACTGCGTGATGGGGAACATCATGGCGTCTGCGAGTTGAGTGGAGAGAACAGCGTGACACGAGCTGAGCTGAAAGAAAACAGTAACTCGTGAGTGAAATCTCACACGCACACACAGAAGGCCTTCATTACTGACTGATGATGTTCTGACCTCATCGATGACTTTGGCAAACTGCTGCAAAGTGGAGCTCATGACCTCATCATCACCGCCCAGAGGAAAACGCTGCACAACAGAGACAGAGGTCGTACTCTATCACTACTATAAACACCAAGAGAACACAAGACAGCTGACAAACCAGGATTAAAATGATCAAAGGCACCTGTTTCTCGTAGTCTTTCAGTAATTTAGATGTCAGATGTGTGGCAGCACTCAGTTCATTCTGAAAGGAGAAGCGCGAGTCTCATAAAATAAACCAACACAAATCATTTGTACCCCAAAGTCATAAAAAATATGATATCATAATTATTCAAAAATATATAAATAAATAAAAATAAATCATAATTTAATTATTTGAATATGATTTAATAATAGAATTTTTGTGTGCATGTATTATTAATATTTATTATTTTTACTTTATACAGAACTAGTAATTAATTAACCTTTAAAAATACCATTTTGAAATAATAAATAATAGTATTATATCACATATAATATAATGAATATTTATTATTCTTATCAATAAACTGATATTTTAATAATTGTAATAAAATATTAATAATATACAATAGTGTTTTATCTTCCATATAATATTAATTTTTATTATTATTAATATTTCATTGTAATTAAGAATAATTTTTAATAATAAGAATATATAACCCTACTATCTCATATAATAAATATGTGTTATTCTTTTAAATATTATTAACAACAACATTACTGTTGATAATAATAATAATAAAATAATTTGGAAAATATATTTTATATATATTAAAATGAATAAATAGATGAATGCTATAAGTATATTTACATACATAATCACCATAAAATGGATTTTATCTTTTGTGATCCTTCCATTAAGACTTACTGATCATATATCATAATCCATGCTCTCACCTGGGCGTCGTAGATTCTCTGCATGGCTTTGAAGAGCTGACTGAAATAACTGGATATGGCTGCAGTATCTTCCTCAAACACACCGAGCAGAGAGCGAGTCTGAAACACACCAGCACTGGTCAGACATCACTTCAATGTGTCATTACTATCAGAAAACGTGCTGTTTATTAACAAATTATGGATGAAACAAGGCCTCAGACTTGATTTATGAAGCTCAGCTGTGACTCAAAACTGTTTGCAGTGATGCAGAATCAATTACAACACAAATGTGAACACCTTCATTCACTCTGATTGATGAGTTTCAAACTGATCTGTAATTACAACACTGGTCATGTAAGAAAAGCAATGCTTAGACCATCTTACTGTAGTTTTCTTTCCTTTATTTTTTGACATGATTTCAGATTCATCTGTTTCCTAATAACTGATCATTGCCAAATCCAAGGAATGAGTCCGATCAAAGCATCAGTATAAACACACACACGGCTTAACAGCGTGAGAAGCGAGAGCAGCAGATGTTTATTATGATCAGTGTTTATTTATTTATTTCTGTTAGCTTGCTGGCTAAATGCTGCTGATTTACCTGCGGACTGTCCTCCAGAGTTTCCTCTATCGGTAATTTATCGATTCCCAGCATGACTGCAGGTTTACCGCGAGCGCAACGAGCTATTAAGATTATTACTCAGGAGCTAAAATCGCAATGTTGTGATGTTGATCTTCGCTTTATTCCTGACAAATCAACACCCACCCGGATCCGCCCACAAACGCGGAAGTCCCGCCTCCTCCCGCCCGCTGATTGGCGGAGGCGCTGTGGCTAAATGATGACCTCCGCGTTTGTTTATAAGAAATAAAAGCCATTCATGGCTCTATGAGAGTTAATAATATTATTAAATTAGCGAAATATTTCATCCATGCATTTGTTTTGTTTTTTCTCAAATCACTCATACACTTTATAATATTTTATACATTCACTAAAATCCCTTTCAAAAGTATGGCAGGCTGATATTTCAATAAAGGAAAAATAAAAGAAAACGTGTGGCAAGTGTGGAATCGTGTGAGAAAAAAAAATTAAATAGTGTTGATTATGATTTTTTAATATAGGTTAAATATGATCAAAATAACAATTTGAGGCGACCTTTTAATTTTTATTTTATTATTATTTTCATATGTATAAATATATAGGAGCCTCTTAAAAGTCATTTCCATATGGATAAAAAGATTTTTTATGCTTCCAAAACGACTTTCTTCATAAATGTAATATTAATGGCTATATTTTATTAGAACAAATAATTATTCATTATGAAGTTCTGTACATATTTGTTTACATTAAGACTGTATTTAAAGAATATGCACATAATTCAGGACAATTTCCATTATAGTAGCGCTGAGCAGTGTTCTACATTGTGTTTCTACAGGTGTGTGTTCTGGTTTATTTGCTTTGCGTTTGGCATTTCTGAGCGTAGAGATCATATTCTTTGTATAGGATGTATTGCTTCAGTCGCTCTGGTAATGGAAGGAAGCTCATGAAGATCGGAGCTCTCAAACGCAACCGACCCAAACAAGCCCTGATCCTCAGCCGACAGAGATGCTGCAGACAGCGGACGTTCTCTGTGAAGAAACAAAAATCAGTTCAAATATGAAAGCATAACATGAGCACAAAGGTGTGGGTTTGAGGGACACTGTTTGATCAAAATTATTGCTAGGGACAATTTAGCAGTGGCAGACATTGGTAGGAACATGTCATAGTGTCCCTGTTAAATTGTACACCCTTGAAAATCATAACAAGTGACTAGTTCTGTGCAGAAACATCGACATAATTATAATAAAAGTCAGAAATTGAAGTGTGTTAAAAAAACAAATAAGAAAGGGGCCAAGTCAACAAACATATAACACAGGGTTAGAATAGGGAATCAAATAAAGATGTTTGAACAAACCTTGAATTTTGCAGATTTCAGGCCACTGTTTCTGATCCACGAGCACAGCCTTCAGTTTGGAGCAAAAGGTCACGTGATCGACGTAATCCAGCATGATGCAGACCACGTTTCCCGAGAGATGCTTGAGCCACGAGACAGAGATGACCTCACAGAACTACAGCGAGAGGAAAAGAGCGTTCAAAACAAGATTGAAGTCTCTCCAGAGCAAAAGTGGACATTTCTAAATTTGTTGGTGCTTTCAAACTACTGGGAGTTTCTCAATTATTCAATAAAAAAAAACATACTGTACATCATTGTTTTTCCTATAAGCCCCGCCTCCTGAAATGGCTCGATTTGTACAAAGCTTAGCTCTGTCTTTTTATGTGTCGTGTTGCATCGCGCCTCATAAACATAACACCATGTCTGCATTCGTGATCGGAGAAACAACAAACAACAATCACTACCCTTTAGTGTTCAAAATTCACGTTTGAATAGTAAGTAGCAGCTTCTTTTAATAAAAAAACTTAAAGGTTTCTTACATGTTGTGAGTCAGAAGTACCAGACTGTTCTTGCAGAGGTAGAATTGCTCCACTTTCTAGTCTCTGTAAACAGCCAGCATAGGATACTCTCCAGGTTTTAGGAGTCAGTCCTCTGTAAATGTGCTGAACACACTCTAATATTTGTGTTCAGCTGTTCTGGAATAGTGTTGTGAATACAACTTAACACTGATTTCTAGTCGTGTCCTGTTTTGGAAGCACAAATAAAGTAGTTTGACTTTCACAACGACACACAGCGTCTCCAGAACATGGCACCCGCAGCAACACTACAGCCAGAATAATAGCTCCGCCCTCTTTCTTTGCGTAAACATTTTGGTGGTGTTTGAAAATAAACCCACTCTGTGATGAAGAAAAGTGGGGTCGTGTTTAAACGAGCCGTTTTAGGGGGGTGTGGACAAGTCATAACTTGATATTAAAGAATATGTCTCTGGTTTTGAAACTTTGATCTTTGCAACTTCATATTTATGCACTTACAGCTTGTAATACTCCAAAGAGAAAGGAAAATTTGAAATCGCATCATATGAACCCTTTCATATGGGATATATTTACAGCAACAGCCAAAAATACATTATATGAGTCAAAATGATCCATTTTGCTTTTGTGCCAAAAACCATTAGGAAATTAAGTAAAGATCATGTTCCCTGAAGAGATTTAGTCCATTTCCATCCATAAATATATTAATACTTAATTTTGGATTAGTACTATGCTTTGCTAAGAACTTCATCTGGACATCTTTAAAGGTGTTTTTTTCAGATTCCAGATTTTCAAATAGCTAAATCTTGCCCAAATATGGTCCTATCATAACAAACATCAATGGAAAGCTTATTTTATTCAGCTTTTAGATATTGTATAAATCTCATTTTAGAAAAATTGACACTGGGCTTTGTGGTCCTGGGTCACGTATTTAAAATATATATTTTTTAAAATAGAGATGTGATTTTTGTGACAATTTTGCATTACATTGTTACATAGCGTAACGTTTAGCAATAAATCGACCTTCCTTTAGCAACTTCAGACCGCATACGTCAGACACAAACTCACCAGGGAGTCTTTAATGACTGAGTCAGTCCAGCCCTCATAATCGTGTGGGACGTGCGATCCCTCTCCGTACGGACAGTCAAAGCATCGCTCCACGTCATAGCCGTAGTTACACAGCATCCGCAGCACCAACTCGTCCTTCAGAGCGTACTGCAAGGCCGACGGGAAGTGTGTGGTGTTCACTCTGCAGTAGTAATTGACGTTGGCTCCGTAGCGAAGCAGCAGGTTGATAAGCTCGTAGTTGCCCATCCGCAGCGCCACCTGCAGACACTTGACGGGGTCCTGGTTGGGCATCGCTCCCGCCTCCAGCAGCACTCTGGCGGAGGCCACATCTTCGTTGGAGACAGTGAAGTAGAGCGCGGATTGGCGCTTGTCGTCATAGCTGCGGCGCACCCATGGGTGTAGCATGAAGTTAGGGTCGTATTGGGCGTCTAGAAGCATCTTCAGACACTGAGTGTGTCCGCCCGCGGCCGCCGAGTGAAGAGGGCTGATCCCACTGTCATCCACCGCATCCCACGACGTCACCGGTATCAGCAGAGACAGAGCCCTGTGGACATAAGTTCATAATAAAAATAAAACCATAAAAACTATTCAATTACTTGAGATAACATAAACATTCACTGAAATGGCAGCATTTTTCATTTTCATTTAGTTTTCATTTTAGTGCCCCGATTATGGGTTATGAGAGATACATATTTTGGTTTGGGGAGTCCCTTATAACAGGTTGACATGCACGCAAGGCCAAAAACCACTTTCATTTTCTTATAATACGCATTTATTTTGACCTTATGTGCTCATAGACTCCCAAACGAATTGCTTAAGGATTGATTTTCCCTGAAGTATATAAGACTTGTATGAAAAAAGTTTAGCTAACTCAACTAATTAACTAACTCAAAATATTAATAAAAATCTATTATACTGTTTCAGTGATATTAAAATGACACTGGTGCAGGGACATTTTTGTGCAACTAATACAAGTCAAACACAAAATGATGGTACTTTATTATAACCTTTTTTTTTAAAAACTGATTTAACACGTAAAAGTACCATTATTAATAATAATATAAATAACATATCGTATTATTATTAGTAGTGCTGTCAAAGGATTCATTGTGATTCACTGCATCCAAAATAAAAGTTTTTGTTTACAAAATATATGTAATTATATTATGATAATCACAATTAATCATTTGACAGCTTTAATAATTATATAAATACAAATGTCAATTATTAATAGTTAATAATAATTATATAAATAGTTGTTGTACAAACCTTTTAATTTAAATTCAGTAATTTTTCACTGACAAAACTTTTTTTTTAATCAGCATCCATAAATAAATACAAAACATGCAATACTTCCAAGTCAAAAACAAAATTGCAAAATGTTATGTTTCTATTGATTAAATATTTTTTAATTGATTGCCAAAAATCATCTTTGCATCACAGGAATAAATTATATTTTACAATATATATTTAAACAGAAAACAGTGATTTTAAATTGTATTAATTCTTCACAATTTTACAGTTTTTGCAGCCTTGGCAAGCATATTATTCTTCATTCAGAAACATTAAAAAATCATCATTATTTCAAACTTTATATGCACTGGTAATATATGCACTACAATTTAATACTGAAAACCGTAAATATTTCACTGTTAGTTTATTTAGAAAGTTTTGACCCTGGACTAAATCTGCTTGTTCAGCACACAATACAAAAGCATCACAACGCTTCATCACATTCGTTTGTCATCCAGTATGTAGCACTAACTTGACGTGTCCGCGGTGGGCCACTCTGTGGATGGGCAGGTGTCCCGTGTGCTTGGGGATGTTGGCATCAGCGCCGTACTCCAGCAGTAACGAAATGACGTCAGGGTTTCCTGAAGCAGACGCCTCAAATAATATTGTTGCAGAATCCTGAGCCTGAGACTCCACATCAGCACCTGAAGGTGACATATTTACACTCACAGCAACAGAAATGAGTCACTTCAAACCACCGTTAGCGAGTCCAAGATAATAGAAGAAACACAAAATATTAGATAATTACAATATTTAATGTGATATATTATAATCACTGAAATACTACAACAGTTTCTACTATTATTCTGAATTTTTTATTTTTTATTTTTCCATATAAATTTTTAGGTTTCAGTCATTTTGTTGTGTTTTTTCCCATTTTTATTACTTTTAAATATTCTTAATGGTATCAAATATACTGTATATGTTAAATTGTATTCAATTTATTATCATTATTATCATTATATAAATTGTTATAGTACAAATGTTGAAATTTGCAGTCATTTTAAAGTCATTTTTCATAGCATTACTTTGTTTAATTTAAATCAGCAGATAAAAACATGTACATATACTAATGTACAATCATGTAATTAATATTAATTACTATTATTCATGATATCATCATTAATTTATAATATTACGATACAATTATTACATCATGCATATATATTATTATTATATAAAATGTTATTGAACAAATCCTGTGTTATGCCATTTTTTTTTTTTTTTTAAATATGTCTAAATATTAATTTTTAATTTGTTGTAAGCAAATTAAGTTCATCCAAATGAAAAAAAATCTAAATTCTGTTAAAGTGTAATTAATTTGTTTTGTGTTTTATTTTAAGTTTAAGTTAACTAATAAAACTAACCCTGGTTATAAAATCACAGAAAATTATTGGAATATTAATTAAAGCTATGTTTAAAAATGGTCACCTGCAAACCTTATCAACGTAAATCCACAGAAGTGTACTGAATCTGAATATTAATACCTAGAATGAACTGACCAGGGTTTGTTCTTAGTTTTAGTTTACTGAATGAACCCTGCTGACCTCTCTGGAGAAGCGTTCGGATGATCTCCAGGTGTCCGGCCTGTGCAGCTAATGCTAGCGGAGTCAGGCCATAGGAGCTTCTGGGGTCTGGATGAGCTCTGTACTTTAACAGCAGATCCACAAAATCCATCCGCCCGAGTCGGGCAGCTTCATGCAGGGCCGTCCTGCGGTTCGCCCCCTCCTGGTTAACCCTGGCACTGAAGTTCAGCAGGAGCTTCGTCATGTCGTAGTGGTTGTTTCTTATGGCTGCGTGAATAAAACCATTCGGTCAGGAAGAACACAGAACGAATGCAACTAAACTGGAATCATGCTTGCTGGCTTTATTTAGAGGTAGCTAGTGATGTCCATCTACTTTACAACTGTTCTAATAAATAAGTGAAATTAAAGTAGTGAAACAAATTCTACCATGTATAAAAACTTTACAATTAAAATTAGTTTAAAAAAAATATTTATAATTATAATGACACATTTTTTCTGACCTACAACGAGGGGCGAGTCTTCCTCTTGATCCAGGGCGTCCGGACTGCTTCCATGATCCAGCAGGAAACCAGCATTGTCCAAAAGACCTTTCTCCACTGCTAAGAAGAGAGCCGTCTTTCCACAACGAGTCTTTCTGTGCTTGGCATCTTCAGGAGAGGCTGGTGAACAGAAGAAATCACAGTCACTGCTGTCTTGACACACAAGATCAACAATGATGATCAGAAACAAAGTGGATCCTCACGGCAGACCATTAAATGTGATCTCCAGCATGTTCTGGTTGTTCTGTATGGCAGCCTCGTGTAAAGGGATGTAGCCGGTGTCATCTTCTTCAGAGAAAGCTTGCTGATGGACAGTCAGCTTACGGAGGGACTTTTCATCACCTGATGACACATCCATAAACATAACCAAAAAAACATAATCCAGAAACCTGCTACAACATCAAATTAAAACAGAAAATTACAATAGGATTAATGCCTAGTTAATTAGTTGTACAGTGCAAAAAAAAACGTAATGGTCCCGATAAACCTCTCAAAAAATGCATTACCTACAATGAGAAAAAATGAATCAAGTATTTATGGAAGTATTGGCTGTATGATTTTAATAAAAAATATTTTATAATTTTTTTATAAAATAGAACAAATAATAATAATCTCATTTTAATATAAAAATTTGCATTTAAAATACATTATTACTATTATTTTTAATATAAAAAAATAGTCAAATGTTTAACGGCGATTCAAATTCAAAATAAAACCTTTTGTTTACAAAATGCTATATGTTATATTTATTATGTATATAAATACACACACATGCAGTATATATTTTGAAAATATTAAAAGATATACATACAGTATAACAATATACATATATGTTTATATGTATATTATGTATCATATTTTTTTATGTATTTTTCTAAAATACATACACGCATGTGTTTTTATTTATATATGCAGAAATATACACAGTACACAAAAATTATATTTACAATAATAATTGACAGCACTTATAAAGTATACAATAAGTAAACACATAACACTAATGAGAGAATTTATAAAAATGTGTGTATTTGTCATAAAAGTATTGATTTAAAAAAAAATCCAAATATAAATAAAATACGCAATAATTTTTTTTTACAGTTTGCCCCTTTCACTTTTTATATCGAGATGAAATATGACCTTGTCACTGTGTGATTGACCCATATTCATACCGTGCTTTATTGCATTGAATATCTTCTCTCTCTCAGGGGTGATCTGAGTGATCCTGCAGACAAAAACACAGCTAATTTAATTCATGCATCAGCAGAACAACTGAATCTGAACTTCCTGAAGGTGTGAGTGTCTTGACCTGCAGCTGACCTCCTCGTGCTTGCGGCGCTGGAGGAGACTCTGCTCGATCATCAGCTGAGTCGCCACATCCTCGTCAAAACCCAAATCCATCACCCCGTCCTACAGGAGGCTGATTACAGACATATATTTTATGAACACTGTAGAGGAAAGCCATCACGTGACCCGCGATCTGAAACTATTAGCCAATTACAACAAATAGGATGTTTAAACCCTTTAATCTGTGATAATATGTCCATAAAGTCCGTCAGTATAATCACACAGCCTAATAATTCATTCATTTTGGGAGTCTGGCTGCATATAAAAAGTAAACAAACCGTTTAATATTTACAGCAACTCTTAACGTTATCATACTAAACGAAAGCTTATTTTATTCAAAGTATAAGCCATTTCTTTTTTGCCGTTACCTTTTTTAGCAGGGCAAGTGTTGTTGCGTCTGTGCAGTGTGTTTGGGTGCATCGCATACTAGGTTATTTAGGTCACAGGTCTTCTATAAATACCTGATCATAAGACACATAAGGGCACTTCAGAGGATCCAGACTTCTGATATGATCCTTACACACTTTCATCCTCTTATTCTGCAATAAAAAGTCATTTTGGGACATTTACTGTCATTGCTTGATGCTTTCTGTATAGCAGGCTTGTCGTAAGCTACAGGGTTTTACATTTTTGTAATGTTTCAATGAATTATTTGATCTTATCGAGCTCCTCTGAGGAATAACAAACACTCAGGCAGTATGATAAAGAATACAAGAATAATAGTATGCGAAATACATTATATAAACAACAGATGGCGACACTGAACGTGTTTGCACTGATTAAAACGCAGGCCTTGTTGTTCAGTATTGAACAGACTAGCATACTTGTTAGTATGCACTAACTATTTTAACGTTAGCCGTTTTTATCGTAAGCGCGGCAATTTCGAACTTGTGTTTGCGCGACTTCCGGTGTAATTTGTTTCTAGTTATTTTACGTGTACAAAAACATGCCTCTTGACATTACAAGACAATGAGCTGATATTCACTAACATATAATTTTAGGTCATTGTCATGATAATAAACTCATGGTTTGTCACTGGCCACAAATTGGCTAGCTTTTGCATTTACTTCTAAATAACCTATTTAAGTCTCATACATTCACAGCAAATTTCCATGACTAAATACTGTTTTTCTTTTTGTTTGTTTGTTTTTTTCCTCACAATTATATATATATATATATATATATATATAGTCAGAATTGTGAAATAAAAAGTCACATTTAGGCCTATCTTTATTTGCTTTTTTTAATTATTTAGCAGAAACAGTATTGCGTTACACAATAATTGTGTTTAGACAACTTAAAAAACGATAGGCTATATATATGAAACAGAACACTGTCATCACAACATCGTCTCAGAAACTGATGATTATTTTGCATTTTCTTTTCCAATTTCATACATAAAATGGGCCATGTTTTGGAAGTCTAATTAAATAAAATAAAAGTTTAATACAAAAAGAAAGCTGTTGCCTACACTTTATAGGAACAGCATTTTTAAGAGAAGCTGCATCAGCAAAGACATTGACTCATGCCTGAGGAACAACAGTGGAAATTCATAAAACACTTCATAAAATAATCTTATGTTATATAAAAATCTCCCACAGGGTTACGAGCTAATTCAGTTTGAGAACAGACACACACTGATAATTGCATATGTGAGTCAGCAGAAGACATGATGCATTAGAGAAAACTGGTTTAACAAACCCAGGACTTCAGATTTTGGGTTCAGAAGAATGAAATTCAGCCTCTGGCGGCTGAGAGGTGATGGAATTACGTTCCAGGTTGATTCTAGGCCAGGACGGGCTTGACACCAATCTGACAAAACATATTTCATCACTTCATATCTCACCTTATGTGTTCCCGTCCTAATCTGCCCAGAATCCGCTTACAATGCACTGTTTTATTTGTCTTTTTGGAAGGTGGTTTGTCTCTGTCTGTAATCTCCTTCAGATGTGTCTGGGCTATATTATTTCTGCAAAGAATAAGGATGCATCAGATTTGTGTGGTGTATTTATTAATAACACACCTGCTACTAACTCACCCCAGACCTCTTAAGGTTTATCTATAAATTCTATTGATTGTTATTAATGAAACATGTGATTGTTCAGTTGTAACGGAAGAAATGCACTGGTGTGAATCACTTCGGAGGCATTTGAGTCCCAGGCTATATTTAAAACCAGCCACTCAGAGATCAATAAACCTGACCTTACTCAGTCAATCAATGACAACTAGCAATTGTAGCCACTGTTTAACATGAGATGCAAACGTTCAGAAGTTAGGTCGTAAGGCTTGGTTCGGTCCCTTCCTTTTAATCCAATTTTAAGTCAAATTATAATCAAATATGATATTTTAAATGGCTTAAATTAAAGCAGCTGTAAACGGAATACTTCAGACAAGCTAAACAATTAAATACATTTATTTTACATTTACATTTATTCATTTAGCAGACGCTTTTATCCAAAGCGACTTACAGGTGGGGAAAACAGCAGCAATTAGTCCTAAAGAGGCAAACAACAACTTAGGAAGTGCTCATTATTCCATATAACAGGCAATGTTTAGATAACTGCAGGCCAGAAAGGGAGAGAAGGGATAGAGTTAAGATAATTTTTTTTTATTTATTTTTTTTTATTAAGATGTCAAGTAGTGTTCAGCAGTCGTTTGAAGGTTGTAAGGGTGTTGGCATTTTGGAAAGCGATAGGAAGATTATTCCACCGGCCAGGAACGGTGTAAGAGAATGTTCTGGAAGGAGATTTTGTGCCTCTTTGTGATGGTACAGTGAGGCATCTCTCACTTGCGGATCTCAGAGATCTGGAGGGAGTGTAGAGTGAAAGCAGTGAGTGGAGGTAGGCGGGAGCCGAGCCGGTGATTGATCCATATGCAAGCATCAGTGTCTTGAATTTGATGCGATCTGCAATTGGGAGCCAGTGCAGGGAGATGAAGAGAAGTGTGACATGGGCCCTTTTGGGCTCGTTGAAGACCAGTCGTGCTGAGTTCTGAATCAAATTTTTTTGCATTGTAAAAAATGTACAGAGTAAACTGTCATAATGAAAACAGGACAAAGCCATTTAAATATCTTGTTCATAAACAACGATGTCAGGACTTTTAATCTTGATGACACTGACACTTTCCTTGACATGAATACTTGCTATTGAGGAATGAACTATCCATTTTGAGCAATTGACACGCTTTTGCAGGTTATCAACTAGGTTTTGCCGTTTGTACTAATTGTTTTGAGAAATGCATTAACTTTTGTGTAAATTGAAATAGTGTTGTGAGAAATGCACCAAAGCGACTGTAAAACTAAGCGACTAAACTGTAAAAAGTAGGGCAATACTGTTTTCTTCACTGTTTCTGTTAAACACCAGTGTGCAATTTTCAGTTGTCTTGTTCAGTTTGCATTACTTATTAGCCTGCTGACAACAATGTAACTCCGTCACAAACTCCCACTGGTAGATGTTTGGTAACAATGGTAATAGTTGTTTACTTTATAGCTGTTCACTAGATAGATGGATAGATAGACAGATTGATTGATTGATTTTAACAAACCATTTAACATTTTGCAATTTGCAGTTCTGATTGAAAAAAAAAAAAGAAAACTCTAAAGTGATTTTCATATTTGCAAGCAGTCTTCTCATTTCTTTGTGTGTTTTGGCCTGTGATTTGCCTACTACTTATTTTCATTTCCATATGTATGCCAAGGCAAAGATATGCCAGAAGTGGCTGGAATCTGTAATAATCACTCATGATCCAGTGCCAGATAGTAGAGAGTTTATCTTGAAATTAATCAGTGTTTGGGGATCGAATGCTGTTTGTGGTGGACTACTTCTGTGTGCCATCTTAGGATGTTGTGGGCGGTTGCCATGTGTTTGCTGAGGTGTTCTGCTTGGGTGATTGTTGGAAGTTTGCTAGGGGGTTACTAGGGTGTTTTCTAGAAGGTTGGTTACTTGCCCAAGTCTGTGAAATAGTTCAGGTCCCCATGTTTTTTTTTTATTTTATCTGTTAGGTCTGCTCACTAAAAAAAGAAATGGCACACAAGCACCACTAATTATAGTATTTAAGATGAAACATATCTACAAAAATAAATATAAAACACAATGGGTTGGAATACAGCAAGTGCAGCAAACTCTTAACCGTTGAGTAAACGCATAAACAATCAAAGTTTATTTACACAGTGAACTGGGTTTTTGGAGCAGTTAGGGAGCAGTGTAATGATTTTAGACCTCCTTTTATCCATTCTGTCAGGACTGTGGTATGTGGACCTGTAATTAACCGGATGCTGACTGCGAATGATTGATTTTCTGTGGACAGTTTTTGTTTTGCGAGTGACACAGGTTCTCTGAATTTTGGCAGTGGGCCTCTGTGGGGGGGGGGGGGGGGGGGGGGGNNNATATTATATACTATATACATATATTATATACTATATACATATATTATATACTATATACATATATTATATACTATATATAAATAAAACAAAACATAGTATATCTAAAATATAAATACAGCACCTTAGAACCAACAAACAGACCTATAAACAAAAAAAAATTGAAAATACTTCATATGCACATGTATAAATATACATATGCAAGATAACTGAAATAATAACTTCAACAAATACACCTGCAAAATAGGATTAATATATAACTATAAAAATATTGGTCAACACCTAGACCTAAACTAAAAAAAAAGATATATATATATATATATATATGTATATACGCATATCAATTTTGAAATAACCAAATAATACAAGAGGCTTTCACATAACTTAGGACCAACAAATACACCTCTAAACTAAATTTTAATATTAATTACTTTTTATAAATGACTGTTTCTTCAACATCACTACTACTAGTACTCTTCAGAAAAAGCAATAAACCATAAACCCTTCAAATAAAGTTCAAGGCACTCAAGCCTTATCCAGTATGAAAACATTTACCAGCACTGACTTTCTAACAGCAGAGTAAAGACGAGAATTTTAAAAGAGGTTATAGATCTGTGTGGGATGGACCAGAAACACCTCAAGTTTTACACAACGTCAAGAAACACAAGGGACAGTTTATGGAACTGAAAAAATTCCTTTTATTGTGATTTTAACAAGAACAGTTTATGATCTGGGTCTCTCCTTCTTGCCTTTGTACAGAGCCAGAAGAGAAACGTTGGCCACCTTCACCACCTTGAAACGAACACCGGGGATATCACCCACGGCGTGTCCCTTACGACCGAATCCTGCCACCAGAACCTCATCGTTTTCCTGTAACGCAGAGAGAAACCACACACTGAGAACTCCAAAGACATCATCCTTTAAAAACCTTCTAAAGTGACTCAAGTTTACCTCAATGAAGTTCAAGCAGCCGTCGTTGGGGACGAAAGCTGTGATCTTCTTGCCGTTCTTGATCAGTTGGACCCTGACGCACTTCCTGATGGCAGAGTTAGGCTGCTTGGCTTCAACACCACTGTAAGAGCAAACAAACTCAGTCATTAGTTCCTTGTTTAACCCATCAATCACTGTCTTGATAAAAACGTCCTCTTACACTTTCTCAAGCACAATTCCTTTGGCGTGAGAAGCTCCACCGAAGGGGTTGGCCTTCAGAGCGGTGCCCAAATGGGCCTTCTTGTACTGTTTATCGTGCCATTTCTGGACGCGGCGGTGGTTCCGCAGTTTTCTAGCAGTACGCAGTCCACGACACTTGCCTAAAGGAGGAACAAGAGAAAGGAATAAGAAAAGCACCCTTTTCCCTCCCCAGATACCAAGCATCCCAAACATTTGGACCGGTTTACATTTGAAACACCAACCAATTTACAATTACAAATCCTTCAGATGGGAGAATTTAACTAGAGAAGTGTATATTTACTATAAAAATGGAACAGAACTTACTATGAAGTGAAAACTCGTCCAAATTAAAATACAACCGATAAGCTAGTTGCTCACTTGAGCATCTTGACAGCCATCATTAAAATACAAAAACCAAAACTACAAGCTTTGCTGGTTCTGATTAAGTTTCAGACCAGATCATAATTCCTCTGGTCAGTTAAAGTTACTAAGTTAGATTAAAAGTAACGTTAGCATTAGCCACCGTTATCAAACGTACAAAACTCAACATGCTGCACCAAATTTTAAAGCAGCTGATATAACACACAACATGCAAGTCTGATTAAAAATAAAAAATCTGTGTAAAAAATAAAATCGAAATGCTGTTTAATATTGTGAGTCGGCGACTAAATAAAGATCATGTTAGTGTTTAATGTGTGTGCAGCTCATGGCCGCTCCACGATGCCTCTATTATAAAACACAAAATAGCGACAAAAACCGCTTCATAGCAAGCTCCACTTTATTGAAACGGCTACATTAAACTTTTAACAACATGTAAACCAATATAGTTGTGTAGCTAAACCAAATATTAGAGCGTTTTGTGCAGTTTTATTGTCGCCTCACACGTACCCATGATCGCGTGTTCTGAGTCCGGACAGGAAAGAACGATCACGTGACGCTCTGCGCAAATGACTGCTAGTAGGACCCCGCGGGTAGCCAAAGAGAGCGCCTGAGCATAAATCAGTAATGCTCATTTGATTGGACATCAGAGATTAAAGGATTTCAGCCTTTTTCCTTTTAATTTCTCTGTTTTGATGGTAGAAATACCACTTAAATTTTTTAATCTGATTTATTTCACCCTCATCCAAGTCAAAATGTATTAAAATCTCTACTTGATTGCGATTGAAAAAATAAACACATTTTTGACTACAATATTTATGCAGCAATTTGTTACTCTATAGGATCTTAAGCAATGCAATGACCCTAATAACCTTAGTGTACGTGTCAAAAAATATTACCTTTATTACGGTTCTCTAGTGCTAGATTTTTTCCTTGTTTAATAACCAGACTGCATTTAGTCTAAAATAATTAATATTGTTTTACTTTTAGTACTGCAATATATTGTTATGCATAATACCTATGGATTTAATACTTTAAATTAGTAATATCTATTTATGAATTGTAAATAATGACTAAATTTTCCCTTTGGGTTTCATGCTGAGATATTTGTAACAACTGTCTATCTATAAATGGGAAATAAATAAATAAAATTCCTTTTGGATTTAATGCTAAATTGTTATTCATTTGTATCTATGAGCATAAGTGGTGCAAGTTTTTTAAATAAACAAAGTAAATAAATGCATTTGCCTTTGGGCTTAATGCTGAAAAATCTGTGTGTGAATGTAATAAATCAATAAATATATTTCCTTTGGATTTAATAATGAAATATATTAAGCTATACTTGGTAATGTGTATCTATGAATTGTAAATAATACTGGGTTTAATACTGAAATACAAAACGGTATTATGCAAATCTATTAATGTGCATTTACTGTATCGATGGAGCTTAATGTAGGTCACACATAAAACATCGAGCTTCTGTCACAGTTCACAATCAATACCATTGTCTTATGTTGGTTAATTACTCAACTAATTAGTTTAGTTTAATGGGTCAGTGGTGGTTTGTGTATTACTGTGTCAGCAGAGCATGCTGTGAATGGGCGTGGCCGCGCAGAATCATCCCGCCCACTGGACGCTGATTGGCCGCCGCATCTGTCAATCATCGCCGAGGTTGCGCCCGTTCTCAGAGCAGATTATGAAGCAGCAGCGTTCAGCATCATCTCTGACAGGCTCATCTGGATGGATACATGGCATTAACGTGGCGCCCAATGTCTCTTGCGTTATTTTCTTTCGTTTTCCTGCAGATATCCTCGTCTTATGAGCAGCTGTCTGCCTTTGTGGAAGGAAGGTGAGTGGATTATTATGAATAAACGTGGGCTTTTAGGCATCAGGTTCATTCAAATGTTGAAACCGGGAGAAACAAAGACTATATATATATTGTGTATGTATGCATTTATTAAACGCTGATGAACTGGTGTGGCAGAGACAAGTAGTGCTCGCCTCCTTTGTCCACCCTTCATGTCTGCATTGAGACTGAACTGAGAGGCTCTTGCAGTGAAACACAAGAGAAAATCCATCGGCATCAGTTTACAGGGCAAATCCATATTTGCTACTAAAACTGGAGGCAGAGATGTGTGTTGGATAAGAAGATGAGATATGCAAGCACTGAAGGAATGTGGAGCATCTGTGGAGCATTCATTATATGAATTTTAAAAATGTAATTGTGATTCATGTATCATTTCTTGTTGGGCTGAGCGTCACCCGAAAGCATCAAGCTGCTGGATCATTTATTTTATATATATATATATATATATATTTATATATATATATAGTCTGATGCGTGTTTAATAGGCTATAAATAATTGATCTTTTGATGCACTGATGAATGGATAACTTTTTGCGTGAATGAGTTTGTTGATTTTGACTTGTTTATTAAGAGATTTTAAAAGCATTTTATTAATCTACGGGGGAAGATCTTTGAAGACAGCTGCAGATCATCAGAATTTATAATAAACACCTGGTGCCATAAAAAGTCACCAAACTACACAAACTGTGACATGCACATAATAATGCTGTAGAAGCAGTTTGTAAAAAATGAAATGTTGAAAATGTTTTATAATGTATTATTTAAATTTACAATTAATCATTAAACTTTTTTGAGCATGCAATTTTAAATTCAGGTGTTTCAACAAGATGGCAGATTGGCATTTTATCTTTATCCACCAGATGGTGCCTAAGGTGTTTATATTATTTTATTATATTATTTTTTTCAATTTCTATTTAATTTGACACTGAAAGAAAAAAAAAAACATAAAATAAACCAGCAAAAATGCAAATGTATGTTTTTTCCTTTATATTATTATTATTATTATTATTATTATAAATATATATGTTTAATTGGACACACTTATGTTATAAAAATGCAGAAGAAATAAATGAACACAAAAAAATAACAAAAATGCAATTGTGCAATAAATGCATTTATTTATTTTTATTTTATTATTTATTTATTTATTATTATTATTTATTTTATAATTTTATTTTACTTTATAAAAAACACCTGGGTATCTATTACAGTTCTTGACACACTTATGCATGGAAAAAAACACTGAAAGAATAAGTAGGCTAAGTAAACGCATAAATAAATCAGCAAAAAATACAATGTGCTCCCCTAAAATATACACAAAAAATGGTGTAGACACAGAAATAGCTAAATAAATAAATGTACAAATAAACAGCAAACAATATTAACATTTTGAAGAAAATAAATCTCTATTCTTGTAAAACATACCTCAAAAATGATTTTATTTGAACTTCTTTGCAGTGAATGCAACTCTTCTTGTTGTTTTCTAGCAGCAGGCGTTTTTAATGGCCACATATGTCGAGTTTCTCCGCAGTCTACTTTATACTGCAGCTTGTATTAAAAACACAGATCTAATTGGCAGCACATTGCTTCGAGGAGCTGAAAGCGTGTAGCATTTCTCCACTCGCACAGATGGAGTTTTACTACATGTAGGCCAGTCTGGGCTTTAGCCGTGTATTAACAGATTTGATTTGGTGAAGCATCTAGATGCCGACAGAACTTTAAAGACACTCTAATCTGAGCGTCCCGACTGAAATATGCTACATGCGTTTGCAAGCGGTCAGCAGATTTCATTGATTATATAAATGTGCCGACTGTGTATGTTCAGGTGTGGCGCTGAACGGATAAACCACTGCTGAAGAAGGCAGAAGGAGGGATTTGTGTTTCCTTCAGGCTTTCCTTCTCTATCTGGCTGTGTTGGGTGGTGCCGTGCGGGTCAAGTTTGATGCAGACTCTGTGTTTTGCTAAATATAGTTATGCAACAATAACAGAACACAAACCCTCCCACATCTCCCTCGTGGGCTTCTGTTCATTTGACGCAGCCATCCGAGAGAGTGAATTACTGATGCAGTTTATGAGAATCTGGGAAGAAACGTCACAGGTCTGCTGTTGTTTACAGGGCAGGTAAACAAACAGCACCTCCTGCCTGGACAAGGACAGATCTGCACTCACAGGTCACTCCGTCCGAGCAGATAAATCATCTTAGATTGACGTGACGATGCACAGCAACAACAAATGCATGCTTTTCCTATTGAAAAGCAGCGTTTAAATTGGTATTAGAGAAATATTCCTGAAATGCAAGTGAGTCGACGGCATTTGTGGCAGGCTTTGACATGTTTACTTGCAAAAAAAAGAGTCTTATTTTAAAATCATTGCAATAGGATTTGTATTAATATTTTAAATCAGTTTTTATATTTATATTTAGCATTTCATATTGATTTTGTTTATTGGCGTTGTTATTAATATTTTATATAAAGTTTTTGTTCATTTTCAGTTTTAGTTTTTTTATCAAGTTAAACTTATTAATAAGAAATGTAGGCAACTAGCTGAAATAAAAAAGTGTATTATATTTATTTAAGTTAAAGTTTATTTTATTTCAAGTAACCTAAATGTTTTTGTTTTTTTATGGTTTTAGTTTTAGATTCACTTAACCATAGCAAAAACCATTAAAACATTAGCATTTACATAGCGAGAAATCAAATACACAATATTTGTGGTTTAAAAAACATTTTTGAGTTGCAAAAGCAACATTTTTTATTTTCATTTAGTTTAACTTAATATACTAAAATAACAAAAAAATTTAATAAAATTAATAAAAACTATATAGAGCAAAACAGTAACTACTATAGATGACAAGAACACAACAAGTTTACTAAAATAAAAATGTAGCTATAATAATTTTTAAATATATATTTATTTAAAAATGAATAAAGCTAAAATAGAATTGCGTTGATACTAAAATAACGATATAACAGTAAAATATATTGTGTTTATATACATGTTTAAAGCAGATATATAGTCATAATCAGTGTTATTTAAGTTTTATTTATATATTAGGTTTTTATCTAAATTTTGAATGAGCTAAAATGACAAATTCTATGTGGTTTTTCATGTTTATTAGTTTCTATTTCAGTTTTTATAATTTCTATGTCAGTTTTTTATGTTAAAGATTTAAATTTATGTTTTTTTGTATATAGTTAATAATAATTTTAATACTTTTAGTGTTCACAATAACAACACTGGTATGAATTTAAAAAGACCTACATTTGTCCATTATCAGAGGAAGCTGTGAGCGGTTGTGAAGAGCTAGTATATAGTGACTGATGCTTGACTCTGAAAACATTATTAATTCTTCACATGCACCACAGATTATTTATGTGCACAGTTAATCGATCTCGTCTAATAGAGCTGTGGCTCACACTAAAGAAAACATTCGTTTATATGAGTCAGAGTCTCTTCTCTTTCATCCTCGCTAACCGAAGACATCCACACGTCTTTCTTTGATCCCTGACCGACATTATGTGCCAGCGCCGCTCAGACTGACCCATAATCAGGTCTGAGAAGCAGGTTAAGCCCATTTCAGCAGCATTACTCGGTGATTAAACGGTTAAACTGTTCATCTTTCAGTAATCCGTCTCACTGTTGAAGAACTCACGAGAACATGCAGCAGAATATCACACATCAGATCTAAATCGTTTCTCCTGGACAGCAGTAAAACCTCAAAAGAAGATCTTAAAGGAACAGTTCAATCAAAAATGAAAATGAGCTGAAAATGTCCTCACTCTCAGGTCACTGCGGAGCATTTATTGCTCAATGCTACATTTCCATCATGAAACAAACTCATCTACATCTCAGATGGCCTGAGAGTGAAGACGTTTTCAGCCAAATTTCACTATTCCTCCATAGGATTTCAACTCAAGCATTTCGGGTCTCATTTCTATGGAATAATCCGAGCTGCTCTCTATAATGATTTCATATCTCCTGCTGCATGTTAACCGACTCATTTGTGTGTATATTTATTACTCCTGAGGCATTTCAGCAGAAGCGTCTGAAGCGACGCCGATGTTTGAAGGAAACGTAACTGAGATCTCCTGAGCAATAGAAATATCCCGCGGGAACAAAGCGAAGTGTCAGGAAAGCCAGTTCGTCTCACTTCACGGACGCTGACGTTCCAGCAGTGACTCATAGCATCAAAGCCTCCTGTATCTCATTCATATTCACAACGCGCAAAGATCCGATCTGCAGCCCGAGAACCAATAATTGTATCCAGCTTTAAAAATGATTTCATTTTTTTCTGATTAATAATGCACTCGTTAAATTCTTGTACTTACAGCTCAGATGATGCACCATCCCAAGACATCAGAGTCCAGCAAAGTTAGTCATTTTGATTTCTTTCTTCAATAGTTCTGCTAATCTAAATGTATCATAATTGATATGCACATGTCTAAAGGCTCTAAATGATCAAAACTCAATCTGTTCCATGCCTTCTGTCGTCTCATTGAAGGTTTAGTTTTTTTTTTTTTTTTGCAATAAAAACTCTTTTAGTGTCATTGCATTACTGATTTTTAAAGTAAGAATAACATCAGTCATACTTTCAGATGAACACTTTATAGACTGAAGCTTTACTTTCACTGTTCCTCAGGGATTGTCTGTTCTTCATCTCTCAATCAGCATTGGATTGCATGTGTTTGGATCATTTCAATATTATCTTACTAAAACTTATTATTGGAGACATAGATTATCAGCTGATATTTATATCATTTTATGTAAGTATCTGCTATTTTGTTAAAAAAGGCTAATTCAGAGTTCAAATTTTCCTCACTTTTTGTCCATATAAATATTAGAATATGTGCCAAGTTGCTTTTTTTTTGGTTGTAAAAATATACACTAACATTTAAAAGGTGGGAGTGTATAAAAAATAATTAATAAATTAAATTAAAATAATAATAATAATAATAATTAATTAAATTAATTGCTTGCAACATTGACAATAAATCAGCATATTATAAAAAATTCTAAAGGATCATGTGACACTGAAGACTGGAGTAATGATGCTGAAAATTCAGTTTTGCATCACAGAAATGAATTACATATTAAAGTATAGTAAAATAGAAAACCGTTATTTTAAATTGAAATAATATTTTACAATATTACTATTTTCCAGTATGTTTTATCAAATAAATGCAGCCTTGATAAGCAGAAGAGGCTTTTTTTTACTGTAAAATCTTACAGATCATAAAATCTCAAATGCACTGACAAGACTCATTGAATTAAAAGAAATTTTTTTAAGGTAAGTAGTTGCAATCAGTTTATTTTAGCTGCATGTATTTTTTAGTTGATTAACTTTCAACTCAATTTTTTTAATTAAACGTAGCTAAAATAAATAGTTTATTGTGTTCAGTGTAGTTGTGCACATTCTTTAGGAACATGCTTATTTCTTCATATAAATGTGAATATCTGAGCAGATGTAGTGAGTGTGTGTGTTGTTGTACAGATGGGCCGGAGACTGACAGCTCGGTGTTTGCGGCTGAAGAGCGTCTCAGACGAGCTCTGCAGGTGAGACGAGCCAAGTCAATGTGACCTTGTACTGCCGCTGGGGTGCAGATTTCCCTCCAAACGTCCAAAGCAGATGAATTTAATCCTTCACAGACTGCTTTGTCTTTGGAAAAACAGATTACAGACATGTAACATTTTTAATCAGGAATTTCCCTTTGATGTTACAGTGCCCCAAAAGTCCCTAATTCCCTTTGCAAATATGATTTCTGTATCTGATAACTGTTTTTCATGAGTATTAAGTGTATTTCAAAGCATAGGGGAGAACGGGGCTTGTTGTTACACACACAGAGAACACCCAGGAGTATTTTTTATGAATCCCCACATGGTGGTGCTGTCACACTTTTATTCCTGCAAATAGTTTTTAATTACAGTTAATTAAAATAATCTGTCATTTGGTTATTATAGGTTTAGATTGTTATATTGGGACAACTTACCCCATAGATATGACACCTATACGAAATATGAAATTTATACTTATATTCAGTAAGAATGTATTATCAAAAGGGACATTAAAGACCATTTTAAAGCCATTTTCAACATTGATAACAATAAGTAATTTTTCATCAGGAATTTGTGACTCTAAAGACTGTAGTTATGATGCTGAAAATTCAGAGTTTAATTGCAATAATAAATTACATTTTAAAATATATTCACTTTGACAACAGTTATTTTAAATCATAATAATATTTCACAATTTTGTACTCCTCCTTGAATTTTTGCAGCCTTGGTGAGCAAAGGAGACTTCTTTCAAAAAGATAAAAAAAATTAAAAACCCTAAACCAAGTGTGTTGCCACATAATTTGTGCACATAATTTCATTAAGTTTGATACATAATTAGCCCATCATACCAACCTCAAACTCTTAAAAGAATGATAGTGTAGATGTTACTGTGATATTATTCTCTTGTTTCAGCCGTACGGATGGCAGCTTCACGCTCCTCCACGCAGGAAGTTGCTTCAGTCTCCAGGAATGTTGCTGTATTCTCCTCTGAGTGTTTCTTACAACGGAAAGACCTGCATCCTCTTTAGAGCCCGCAAACTGGCCATCAGGTACAGGAATCACAGTTTAGTGGATCTCACAGAGAGAACCTTCAGCCCAGACGCACCGGTGGACACCAAAGGCTCCTTCTGCAGCAAAGACAAAGCCATGTGAGTTCAGCTGAACACAGCACAAATCCAGGCTTTTCACCAAAATGGCTCACTAAAATAGCTCCAGATTGAAATTACGATTCTGCATGATTATTTATAATATAATATGTTTAGTTCCGCTTAATGAAGCAATGCATTTTTGTTTTTGGAGTTAAATATTATCTGGACATATTCCATACATAAATGATGAAAGCCTCACTCAGCTAAAAGCTACTTCGGCCTGGTGTAAGATGTATAATTGAGAAGGAAAATTTGACACCTAATGAATTTACATGTTTGACTCCATGGATATTTAATAATATTTTGCCATATTTTGTTATTCCTCAGACTCAATCTACGTTTCGGCGATGTGGAAGATCTAAGAGGCCTCTCTATCAGGTTATTTCTTATTTATTTATTTCATTTAAATTAATTTTTGTAATTATTTTTTTAATATATATATTTAGTTTTTATGACTACATTTTTTAAAATAAAAAAATATTTATATATATATATATATATATATGCTACACCATTACAGTACAGTGAATTTACCTTTTAGATGTGACAAAAAGCACCAATGTTCAATAATTAATCATGTTTTGTTTTTAATATTAAAATATTTTAACACTAGCATCCTAACATAATAAACAGGTTTTCATTAATAATAGTATTGCAGTCAGTCACAAACAGATTTGGAATTTAGTGTTATTAAATCTAAATGTATTCAAACTTCTTTATTATGTTTTAAAGAATGTTAATGGTTACATTTGTATACAAAAATCCTAATTTGTCATCACAGATGTGCCAATGTGTACAGTATCTTCAAATGTAGTTAATCCCATCTAAACTTAGAGTTTGAAATATTTTGTGTGTGTGTATGCTAGTAAAACAATCAGTTTGCACTCCATATCTCAGAGCATAAATTATATTTATGGCTTTAAAAGGTTGAGCAATTGTGTAGGTATTCAAGGTACTGGACTGTATCTTTGTCGTTTGTAACATTTTCAGTGGAGTTTGGGAATTGTTGTTCCTCTTCTGTACCATTAACTTGTGGTGTACCTCAGGGATCAATTTTGGGCCCACTTTACTTTATTTGTTTTCACTTTATTTCTTCCCCTTTAGACCTGATCAAAACATTCCTCCAGCGTATATTATACAGATAAACTACCATTTGGGTCCTTTATCTGTGAATTCTCATACACATGCAAAAAAACGTGGGAGTGATTTTTGTTAATGGCCTTAAATTTGACAAACAAATGAGCTTTTATCGTCTGTAACTGAAATTTTAAGAAATCATACTTAGAGCAGGGTGTTTTTATATTTTAAATATTTATTTTAAAAATGAAAGGCATCTATGTAGTTTCTTGTATAAACAACAATTTTTACTTTAAAAATGTGTGTGTGTGTATATATATATATATATATATAAAATTAGAATTGTGTAATATTGTAACCTATAATATACAGTGGACTACAGTTAGATATTTTATTTATTTTAATATAATTTATATAAAGACCTAATTTATACTGTAAAAAATATAATTAATAAATATATATTTAATATTATTTTTTGTTTTTAACTAAATCTCTATTTCTCAAAAACTTATATTGTACTCTACTGATATTTAGATAGATATAGATGGATAATCAATTTTTTTTTTATAATGTAAAATTACAATTATTTAAAAGGTTTAGCTTCCAAGTCAAGACACTGCGTGTTTTTCTACACATTATACAGTAACCTACTGTTAGATATTGTATGCGTATATTTAATCTGATTTGTATTTTGGCTATTTTAACCTTATGTCCTGTAATTCACCGTTTTTTATCATCCACAGTGAAACTGAAAGCTATTTATGAGTTGATAAAGTAAGCTTTAGAAATAAAAAAGTGCCTTGGCTTTGCAGAGAGATAAAGACATGTCTATTTCCACAGGCTACAGATGTCAAACACCTTCTACGAGTCGGCAGGGCAGAACTGGTTCACTCTCGATAACGTTTACATCCATTACAACTGGACTTACGAGGCCATGTTCAATGCTACAGATGTTTACGCGCCCTCCACCAACTCCTATCACTGCCAGCACGTCAGCAGCCTGCAGAAGTACGACACGCTGCTTCTGCCCAGCGCTAACACCGACCACGCCGCTAACTGGCACATAACCTTCACCGACTTCCAGGTTGGCAGGCAACTTTTTCCCTCCCTCCGTCCTCTGCTGATAAGCGCCTCATACTGGAGTTGTAGCATCTCGCGCTGTATTTTTAGCCTCTGGTGGGTGTGATGTGGTTACACAAGCGTGTGGTTTGGCGTGAGAGCAGCGTCTTTTTAAAAAGCGCACGGTCCAAAATGTGTGGAAGAACACAAGGAGTTTGGGTGCAATGAAGTGCTTTTTAATTTGGAATATAGAATTATAGGTTTGCCTGAAACATCACTGATTATTTCTAAATATGAAAGAGAAAAATATGTAGAAAAACTGATTAGATGGACTGAGTGAATGAACGACATTAGACCGATTCTTGCCACATCTAAAAACAGCTCATAGATATTACCTTACCAAAGTCACCTATCTTGGATGCCCTGGGGGTAAGCAGATAAACATCATATTTTCATTTTTGGGTGAACTATCCCTTTAAAGGACACATAGGACAGAGATGCAGTTAGGACTGCTTTAGGATTCAAATAATTTTGGATAGTTTCCACCTGTCTAGATCAACTTTGAGTTAAAGGAATAATTAACCCAAAAATGAATCTGAACGAATTTCTATGTTCTGCCGAAAAGCAAAGCAAGATATTTTGGAGAAAGTTTGTAACAGGTTACGTACAGGTTTGGAACCACTTGAGAGTGAGTAAATGATGACAGAGTTTCATTTTCGGGCGAACTATCCCTTTAAGAAAACTTTAAGGTATAGATAGACTGGAACATAGTTTTAAAGATTCATCATCTCACATCACTTGTGCTTCTCCTCACAGATCCAGGCGTTTAACGTTCAGTCTAGTAAGTTTGCGGTGGCCAGCGACTGCGCGACCTTCTTCACTCCTGCCATCCTCATGGGTCTGATCACGTCTCTGATCCTGCTGCTGGTGCTGGCCTACGCTCTGCACATGGTGGTCCATCTGAAGCACATCGACCGCTACGAAGAGCACAAGACCACCGTCTACTTCCCGCGCAGCACAGAAGCGGAGAGCACAGAGAAGAACAACCTCTAGGGTCCCGCGAGAGATGGACACTTCTGTGACCGTGAGCTCCGGACGGGAAGAGAACGCCCATCTGAACGGAGAACCAGAGCTGTTTGGGACTGACTGCACCACTGCAGTGGCTTCATTGCGGTGGGACAGTGGAAGTCCGAATCAGGCTCCTTCGGGAGCTTAACAGGCTCGGCACAACGGAGGATTTGGAGATATCAGCCAGTTCTCACCAAAAATCTAGGAATTAAACATTCAGCGTCAGGTTACATGAGGGGAAGGAGATCTACAGATGTTTGAACGCGATTCGAAATAGCACAATAATCAATCAATAATCTTGCATTGGCATCGTCTGCCTTAGCTTCTGTTTGACTGCTAAGGACCAGATTTAACTTCAGTGCTGATGCTTCTTTGAAGTCAACATGAAATGGTGTTTCGCAAGCAATTTACGGTTGCAATTGTACATTTTTATCTTGATTGTTTTGATCTGTAATTTGACTGGACAGTATTGTTTCCGCTACAGAACTGAAAATATCAAAAAGATCATTGAGATTGAGAAATATTAATGTCTTAATGTCTTGCACTTTAGAATTTTTTCTTGTAAATCTGAGTTTACATCTCAGTTATAAGTTAATATGCCACAGTTCTGAGTTTATATCTCATAATTCTATGTTTATCTCGCAATTCTAGGTTTATATCTCAATACTGAGTTTATGTCTCATAATTATGTTAACATCAGAGCTATGTGTTTATATCTCATATTACTGAGTTTTTATATTGCAAGTAGCATAGTCGGAATCGAGAGATATGAATGTGTGAATTGTGAAATAAAAAGTCACAATACTGTTTTTCTTTTTTATTCTGTGATGGAAACAAGCTTCTACAGGATGGTGAACAACACGCACAATGAATCACAATAAACCCAGGAATGTGTATTAAGAGATGATTATGATTTCATGTTGACTTTGAAGTTTTAAACTGTGAATAAACCATTATAATAATGTAATATAGTTTTAATTTGCGGATCAATGAAATAGAGGATTGATTACGAAATTGGTGCTGATCAGCAAAACCTAAAACTCGAATTAATTAAACATGCTGAGTAATGGTTTCAATACAGCGTGTAACCAGCAAACAGATGTTTCAATTGTAACAATTTTCCCTTGAGGAGTTGCAAAAAAACTAATAATGAGGAAATAATTTTATTTATTACTGGTGTTAATTTGAGAATATGTATTTTTAAATTGATTGTGTTATGGTATTTTTGTGTAGACTGTATGTTAACTCTGGTTTTTGTATTATTTTATTTTATTTTTTATTAGTCCTTTGTGTACAGTATGTTTTTGGCTGTGGTGAGGAGCGGCTTCTTATTACTTGGACTTTTAATCGACGACTGAAGCTAAACAACAATGGAAGCAACATGACGTTTGTTGTAGTGACCATGCTGCATGCCAGTGGCTAGAGACATCTCTGAACCAGAATAATCAGATGGTTTGCTTTGTACTATGTACTGTATATTGGTAATAATCATAATGTGCTAAATAAGGGATTTTTTTTCATGTACACATGTATTTGGGAACATATTAATAGCTTAACTTTGTTCGGCGGAAATTTATGATAAAAATGGAGAGATGTGACTTGGGCTATGATATATTAATGTTTGATGATTATTATTATTGTCCTCTCAGTTGAGTTCAATAAAACCAGCAGCACAGCTATGTTTCAAAATTATTTTGTTCACTGTTTCCAATTTAATTCTTAGACTGAAAGTACATTTATCAAATTGAGTTCAGATATAAATTTTCCAACAAATTATTTATGAGCTCTAAAGAAACCAACCATTAGCGAACAGCGCCACCTGGTGGCGTTATAAAATAGTAACTACAATTTTAAGAAATCATACTTGGAGAAGGTTTTTTTTATATTTTATATTCTATGTAGTTTCTTGTATTAACAACCAATTTATACTTAAAAAATATATATATATAAAATTAGAATTGTGTAATATTGTAACCTATAATATATAGTTATACAGTGGACTACAGTTAATATAATATATATAAAGACCTAATTTATATTGTAAAAAATATAATTAATAAATATATATTTAATATTATTTTTTGTTTTTAACAAAATCTCTATTTCTCTAAAACTTTAAAATACTTTATTAATATTTTAATTAACTGATAGATAGATATAGATGGATCATCAATTTTTTTTAATAATATAACATTTAAATTATTTAAAAGCTTCCAAGTCAAGACACTGCGTGTTTTTCTACACATTATACAGTAACCTACTGTTAGATATTGTATGCGTATATTTAATCTGATTTGTATTTTGCCTATTTTAACCTATTTTAATTTATGTCCTATAATTCACCGTTTTTCTCTGTGCACGGACCCCAGAAAACCCCTGCCTCACAGAATAAACTAAATGTTGCAATTAATAACTTTTTAACATTATAGTATTTATTTAAAATGTATTAACCAGGTATTTATTTAAAATAACATAAAAATAACAAAATAGCTTATTTAAAATCAGTTACCACACAGAAGAAATGTCTAATGTAGTAAACTTTATATTGAGATCTGCGTTTTCGTTAAAATATAACTGAGCTCCCATATATATATATATATATATATATATATATATATATAAACGTACAGCGCCTTAGGTTACTGATATAATAATACTACAGGATTTAATGAAGATGAAACTAAACAGACAATATTCATTATTTTATTTTATACGCAACTCACATAAAAAATGTCGAATGTGGTGTTCTGAATAAAACAATCCAAACGGATTGCGGAAGTGACCTGATGTTTCTCTTCTCCGCTCACATGTTGAACCGCTTGTCACACTCAACTAAATTATTTTTCCGTTTCATCCCCCCGTCTTCAAACCTCATCCACAGAAACCTCTTCAGCACCCGGTTTAGTATGAATATGGAGAGGTGTGTGGTGAGATGTGTGCCGCGCGAGTCTAAACTGACCATCTCGTTCAGTCTAAACGGCAGCAATAAACAGTTGCTGAGAGAGCAGACAGAGCCGCTGGGCAAAGTCCTGGCTCGAATAGCCAACAGCATCATCAAGGGACAAAACAAAGCAAAAAAATCCAAAGCAAAAAGCGAGACTCCAGAAGCGGAAAAAACAGAAATCAGCCTGCGCGTGAACGACCAGCCTGTTCCCGAGGACACCGTGAACGCGGACGCGTGGCTGGACGGGGCTGTGCTGCATGTCGGGGGTTTTAAGTACAAAGTCGAACTGAATCCTCCAACAGTCACTGTATCTGAGCTCCCAACATCTCTAATGGCTGGGTTTCCAGTGTGTCCCAAGCTGGAGATGGAGTTTGGAGATCTGAGGGACTCTGAGTTCAAATGGTTCAAGGAAAGCTCTCCTAATGCACTTATGAGTGGAGATCAAGACTGCTGGAAGGAGGCTGGACACGAACGTGTGTTCACGCCGTCCAATCTGGACATCGGTTTGAGGGTGATGTTGAAATGCACACCTGGGAACGGATCCAGGTTTGGAGAATCTAAGGAACTGGTCTCTTCAGGCTCAGTAGAAGCCGGTCCAGGGACATGCACCTTTGATAACAGGCACATGTACACTCAGAAGGTCACTGATGAGTCCTCGCTGAGGGTTGTGTCTTATAACATCCTAGCTGACATCTACGCTCAAACCGATCTTTCCAAAACGGTCTTGTACCCTTATTGTGCGCCGTACGCTTTAGCAATGGACTACAGGCAGAATCTGATCAAGAAAGAGCTGTCTGGTTACAACGCTGATATCGTTTGCCTCCAGGAAGTGGAAAAAGGGGCTTTTATCGATAGTTTATCTCCTGCGCTGGATGCGTTTGGGTTGGAAGGGGTTTTTAGGATCAAGAAAAAGCAGCATGAAGGTCTGGCCACGTATTTTAGGAGGTCTAAGTTGAAGTTGCTCCAGCAGTATGATATTATGCTGAGCGAGGCTTTGATGAAGGATCCTCTTCATCGGAAGCTGCTGGAGAAAGTGTCCAGCAATCCCAGCTTGAAGGAGAAGATCGAGAGCAGGTCAACGATGCTGCAGGTGCTTCATTGTGTAACTTGGTGGCTCTTTTTTTACTCCAAGACCTCAAGACTTATCCAGTTGATTCACTAGATTTGAATTGTACATAAAAATGTTAACAGTTTGGTATAAGTAAAAAAATAAAAAAATAAAAAGTACATTATACACACACGTGTATGCATGTGTGTATATATATATATATATGTGTGTGTGTGTGTGTATATATATATATATATATATATGTGTGTGTGTGTGTGTATATATATATATATATATGTGTGTGTGTGTGTGTATAT
>JAUCMU010000013.1:9546216-9561989 GCA_032275025.1 Enteromius treurensis
TCACACAACAGCATGTGATACTGATCGTCAATTAGTGTTGCTTCCTAAGTGGGCAGTTTGATTTCACAGAAGTGTGACTGACTTGGAGTAACATTGTGTATGATACACACACACACACACATATATATAAATCAACAATTAGTTACAAAGTTACTAGCTTAACAATCTTTCGGTGCACTACCAAATATTTATTATAAAAATCATCAATTAATTTTAAATGATTTTTACTGTAGAATATTAAAATTAAATAGACACTCAAATGAAGAGGCAAAAAAACAGATTTATGCACAACACAGCTCCATTATTGACATTTATTAACACCTGGAAAAAGAAATATAGGCTACTTGTTCTTCATGATGGTAACAGAACAGTTTTCTGTTGAAAAGCTAAATGGTGTAAATGGTTACAGGGGGAAAAACATTAGTGGTTAATGGTGTGATAGAAAAATATTGTTTACGTTTAAACCTCTAACTGTGGTTCAGTGTACATGGTTACAAGGTTTACAAAAATCGACTTTTCCATTTAAATCATTCTATAATAATCACCACGGCAACAAATGAAACATCCTGTACATTAACTACCGATATAAATGAGCAGATCAAAAATACAGATGTTAGAAAATATCCATCAGTATAACAAACAGGCATCGTGTCAAAAGCTATTCGTGTATTAGAATATACCTCTATAAAATTCAAGCATGTTAAAATAGTTTGTTCTTCAAATATAAAACACCAACGGTTGCCCAACAACCGCCTTTTTCACAGGTTTGCACCGTGTGCATGAAAGAAACCACATCCGTAAGGCTTCCCATGATTCTCTGCTGTGACAAAACAGAACCAGCATCCTATAATAAAGCATTGATATGGATTAGGTAGCGTGACGGTCTTTGGTCGTTCAACGGTTTGTCTTTCAAGCTCAAGGCACCAACAGAAAGCTTGCATTTCCATCTTTACATATCCAACATGCATTTACTTCATGGAATACGACCAGCTGTGAAGCACAAGCCATAAAAATGGGTGGTTATGCACATATTGAATAGAAACGCTTCGGATATCATCGTCTGTTGCTCAACACATTCGACAGATAAAGTGCAACAAGCTCTTTCTCAAGGTCAAACAATCATTTAAAATGCATTTCATCTGGTCAAGTGACATTAAAGCATTGCAAAACTAAACACTTGGTCCTAAAAGAGACGCCAAATCATTCAAAATCAACCTAATCGGGAAACGAAAGGCACGAGAAACGGCAAATCAAAGCACATTCACCTCAAGCGTGTGTATCTGTGTGGAAGCATACAGTACAGTATGATTCTCTGAATGGTACATGATCTTGAAATCGAAGGAAGACCACAATCTCATTAAATTACTAGACTATTTCTCTCAGGTCAGTGAATGTGGAAAGGAAACAAAGAGATGATGGCTATTTCCCTTTTGTGGTTAGTCAGTTTATGAGTTAAAATAAAAATAAATACATATAAAACGGCACTGGTCTTTGCTGGGTTTGCCTTCATAATGACAGTTAATTAATGCCAGGAATAATGTGCTTATTGAGCTCGTAAAGATGAACTATATATATATATATATTCACACTAGTGTCTCTTCATCATCAGTTGTAGGTTAGTATGTGTAAAACACCACCAGTTATTGCAATATTTCATCAGTGAACACGATTCAAAACCGAGCTGACTTCCATGAAAACATCTCCAGGGAATATTTCGCCCCAAAACACAACTGAAAAAATATTTTTCAATTTTGAAAGCCATTATGATTTTAAGGATTAGACATTTTCTTATTCTCTGTAAGCATGGCATTATTTCTTAAAAAAAATAAAATAAAATAAATAAATAAATTGAATACGTCTTTTTATCCATAAGTTTTCATTATTGCATAATAAATCAATTTAAAAAAAGGCAAAACAATTAGTGAAATAATATTTTGCAATTTTATACTACAACAAGTCATTCATGTGAAAATAAGATTTGCTGTTAATTTGCTGATAACTTAAGAAATGTGATTAATTATCAAGCAAATACCACAATGTAAAAAATTAAAAAATTAAACCGTGTTCAATTTTTGTGATTAATTACCAATAATGCAACAATACAACAAATCAGATTTTGACAGGATTTGCATATTATTTTCATTGTGAAGTAATAAATTGTTAAATATTCTTTCAGTAATAATGTTTTTTTTTACATTAAATTATGCAATAATGAGAATTGTCCTAATATTTTGTTATTGTTATTACTCATTTATAAATTTACATAATCATATATATATATATATATATATCTCCCCTGAGGTTCAGGTGAAATGAGCGGATTATAACAAAAACAATGCCACTATGTAAATATATATCAGGCTTCAAATAGTTACAATATAATTTCCTGATTTTGGTGTGAAATATAACCTGGGAATGTTCTCAATGGGTTTCACCGGACTCAATCTTATGAGGCGGATTTGTCGTTCTTCTTCCAGTTCTGGTGTCACAGCACAATCGTTCACAGATGTCCATTCAGACCCAGACCTCTCTTCCCTGACAGCATCTTCATGTTTAAAAGCGAAGGAGCGTTAATCTCACACGGTGAGACGTACAGCATAAAGACTCAGATTGTGTCCGTGACACGCGTGCGTCATTCTGCCATCATTCGCTCCTCTCGCGCTCGGCCGCAGTCATTTCCTGCGGTTTAGGCAACGCCAGCATTGTCCGTTCAAGGGCAGCAGATCTGCAGCAACAAGCGCTCTTGAGGAGGATCCAGCAGAAGTCAACCCTGTCCGCTGCGGTCAGCGCTGGCTGAGGGTCAGGGGCTCGGCGGTTTGTGTAAGATGCCCTGCAGGTCCTCCGGAAGAGACAGGATGATGCTGTCGATGTGGGTCTGCAGTTTGGGAAGAGTTCCTGCTTTGACAGGAAGCTGATCTTTCTCGGCCTGAGTCTGAGACACGAGATGGAAAAGCAACGTATATCGTGAAATATACACTACCGTTCAAAAATGTGGGGTCAGTAAGATATTTAATGGTTTTTAAAGATGTTTCTGCTCATCAAGACCGCATTTATTACATTAAACATCCAACAAGTAGATGAGCTTGCTTCTTCAGAGTTTGAGTGATTCAAGATTATTGTGATGTTTTTATCACCCATTCACTAAAGGGCATCCGTTGCCGAGACACAGTTGCAATGCTGCATTTCTTCAAATCTGATGAAGAAACAAACTCCTCTATATCTTGGAAGACCTAAGGTGAGCAGATTTTCTTCTTTGTTTGATCTATTCCTTTCATGGCCCACAGTATGAGCGCAGTACTCACCAGTTTCTCCTTGAGTTTGAGCACCAGGTCGACCGTCTCCACCTCTGTGTGCTTCTGGACCCTCAGCTGCAGGTCTTCCTCACACAGCGCCTCCAGATGAAGAGCTTCCAGCTTCTGCGTCATCTCCTTCCTGCGGTTCCTGAACCAGCCGTCAAAGTTCGGAGACCTCAGGAACTGCCTGTGCGGGTCAAGTTTGGAAACATTAAAGAATCATGAACTCTCCCTCAAGCAGTTCCAAACCTGTATAAATGTCATTGTTTGATAATGTCATATTTTGAAGAAAGTTTTGGTCACCATTAACTTTCATAGTATTTTTTTGTCCTACTACGGAAGTCGATGGTGACCAAAACAGCCGGGTGTGCTCCAAAATACAATAAAAAAAGGCTAATATTGAGAAATATCCTCACGATTTGAAATGGCTGCGATCTATTTTAATATATTGTGAAATGTAATTTATTTCTGTGATCAAAGCAGAATTTTTCAGTGTCGCCTGATCCTTCAGAAATCATCCTAACATGCTGCTCAAGGAGCATTTTTGATTATTATCAATGCTAAAAAATAGTAGTAATATTTAGACACCGATGTTCTACTATACTAATATAAATGTGGAATAATTCTTCTATGAATCTGCACCTGTAGAGGCCGATCCAGTCTCCTTTGAGTCGGGAGGTGAGCTGAGGTCCGGCTTTTTCCAGCGTTTTCATGAACTCCTCCTGGTTGAACGGCCGCAGCTGTGGGGGACTCTGGGAAATGAAAGAAGACGTGTGTGTGTGTGTTCTTAAAGGTCTATTTATTTTAAAAGGAAAATATCTGGAAGAGAAACCTGTCTTACTTTCCAAGGAGAGATGCTCTTCTGTAAAGGCATCAGACTGGCCACATAGCGCTCCTGCAAAATCAACCATACACTATTAATTATAACATTATTTATTTTATAATATTTGGTGCTGTCAAGTGATTAATCACATCCAAAATTAAAGTCTGTGTTTACATTATACATGTATTTTCACTCTGTATGTTTATTATGTGTGTAATATATATATATATATATACACATAAACACAAACAAATTTACGTTTATGCATTTATATATTAATATTCTCATAATATATGTAAATATATTTAATATATAAACATAACATCTTTTTTTAATTAAATATAGACACATATTATGTAAACAAAAACTTTTATTTTGGATGAAATTAATTATTTGGCAGCACTAATTAACATTACATCCTGACTTTAGCATGCATTTGTCATGTCTTGAGGGTGTTCTTTTACCATTAATATATTATTACAGTGTTTCGTCATAATTGTTTAATTTTTCTATATTCAATTCATTTAATAATTTATTATGTGCTTTCGCCAATTTGAATGCGAAGGCAACATGACTAAACGTAGTTACCGTTTACATTTTTTTTCATGCAATATTTAGATTACTTTATTTCAGCTATATTTATTTCAATGAACTGCATTAGTTAACATTAACACTGTGGTAAGAAACGTTCCTACCAGTGGAATGATGAAACTCTGCGTAAGCTCCAGGAAATATCGACGCAGAATTGCATTCTGGGCCGCTGAAGGGCGCTTCTGCTGGACTCCCTGATGTGAACCGCAAAATTACTGAATTAATAGATGCGCTCGAAGGTTTTAGCAGTGATATAACACACCGGAGAGACACTCACCTTCTGCAGCTGCTTGATAATGTCCTCGTCTTTGTTCAGGAACGGTTTATATGCAGTGTAGACACCTGAGAGCAGACGCAACACCAATCACCCTTCACATCCTCTAACAAATGCTTCTTTATTTGCCTTTACAGTTTTAACGAGTACTAAATCAAGCCTGCATGAACACAAAACTAAACAAAGAAATGAGAAACCTCCGTTTTGAGTCTCACCAGGTTTCGAGTCCAAAGTCTTCAGATTTTTTAGTTTCTTCACTTTCATTTGTTTGGCCATCTCTCCTTTAAAAAAGAAAGAAGAAGATGTTATAATAAAGAACAAAGCACGTTCGATGACCAACAACCATCTTTAATGATAATTTGACTTCTTTAAATGTATATGCACAGCTCATACGAGCATGCAGTCAGTGGACATTTAAAGGTCAGCACCTGCTTGCTTCATGTCTCCGATGCGGATGATGTGAGGCCAGTGCTGGAGAGTTTTGGCAAAAAATGGGTTGGTAACTCCGAGGATGACTGAAGGCCTGCAGAAAAACACAGCGTGTGGTTAAGAGAGAGCCGGGTGAGAGTCTCACAAACACTTCCTGTCTGAACTCCAGAAATATCCTCATCCATCGATCTGAACGCAGAACAACGTCTTATCTGTCATACGATCATCCTGCGAGACACTGATTGAATTACACGCAGCGTTTGTAGGTCAAAAGGACAAGAAACTTAATATTACACACACACACACACACAGAGGAAATACACACTACTACACTTTAAACACGTTTCAATATATGCTCAAATCAAATACAGAACGCTTTCTACGAAGCCTGTATTTATAATATATTATAAGGGTATTCTTGAGGCATTATACATAACTTTATAACATATTGTATCATGTCATGAATATTCATAAGAACAGTTTTAATGTGTTATAATATTTATACATATTTGTGGTTATAGCTCTTAAGAGTATGGCAATTTATAACACAATGAACATGATCACAATGGATTACATAATAAAATATATAATACATAGCCAATGCATTATAAGTTTCATATCTTGCCATTTTACCTACAGTATGTTACTTAAAGCGGACAAATACCACTTATAATGTAATAATAATACAACTGTAAGTAACTCTTCAACTACATGTGATTTTTCAGTAGAAGGTATGAGCTAGCTCACATTACCTCACAGGAAACACTCAACTAACACTCAGCATCTAACCACTCACAAGATGTTGTGAGGTACTGTGCAGATCGTAAACAATAGATCAAGATATGATAAATGACGTAGATTTCATATGGTGTTTATTGTGTGTTATAAACAATCATACTCTTAAGTTATAATCAAAACTATGTAAATGTTAGTTTTTATTCATAACATCTCATGAGATGTTATAACACATACGTTTTTTTATAATGCATTATGCAGTCATTATACTTAAGAATACCCTTATAATGTATTATAAATATAGGCGTCATAGAAAGTGTTCCCTAAAATACTATAAATTACACTTATTACAATACAATAACAGCATTTATATTACACTATTTAGTACAGTATATGAATTACAATAGTCAACTAAATTATTATGAATGCATTTATTGAAAACAATTACATTTTAGGAGCAATAAAATTATAGGAACATGAATAGTCCCTCAAATTTCATTTGCTTTTTAAACATTTAAATTATACTCTTAATTGTTGTTTATGTATACTATTAAGTGTGTATATATATATATAAATATAATAAATACAAATTACAGCATAATTAATACATTTAATGATAACTTATACAATTGCAAGAAAGTTAGTTACTTAAGAAATTAGTTATGTCACTCAAACAAGTGAGGATTTTATTTATTTTGCATTTTGGGAAATTACATTTATTATAATAAACTATTTCAATATTTATAATACAATCTAATACCTGTCTTTATAAATAAAAAAACAATTATTAAAAAATAACTATTATAAATGAATGTGATGAAAATAAATGAAATTATACAAACGTTGTGTATTTCATATACAAATAAGGACAGGAACAGTTTTAATTACTTCACTGAAAATTATTTGTACATCTAAAGTGGACTCAAATTATAATAATAAACAATTATATAAATAATAATATGTAAAATAAATATTCAATCATTAAATACAATATATAAAATAAAAAATAATTATATAATTTTATATATATATATATAATTAATAAAATTAAATATAAATATAATTACTATAAAAATGTATGTAACTGTATAGTGTGTGTATGTTATATAAATAACAGTATGTAAAAAGCCTCACAAATCCAGTTTACACATGTTTTACTTACGGAGCTTGTGTTCGAGTGGTGTATTCCTTAAACTCACTGTCATGAATAGTGAAGTATGGCCGGAAATCACTGCAGTAGCGCAGAGGAGAGATACAGCTGCACACAGACAGAGACAGAGAGGTTCAGGAGCATTAGAAAGTGACCTAGAAGGCAGCATCTGCTCCTTTATTAGTCAGGAATATTCTTCTCACGTTAAACACCGAGTATGTTTGACAGGAATATCCAATTATTCGGCTTTAATAAACACTCAGAGGAAGGACTGATGAACGATGGTTGTCTGAATTCTGTGCACGTCTTGCCAATTTGCATTTCTAAAAACATTCCATGTGCAATCAGAGAACATGACGTTGATCATTTAAAAGAAACATGCGCCATTCTGTATTTCAAACGCAGAGTAAAGTCATCAACAACTCTAGGCAAACATTTAGTGTCATATCAAATACAGCTGCATGCATACAGAGACTGGATCATTTAAATGACATCTTAAGGGAAAAAAAACTGGAAAATGTGACTGAATGGATTGTAAACAGCACATCAATTAAATTATGTATACATAAATACACACATAGATGTATAGATTTAAGAAAAATATCATGTTTATGTATTAAATATATTTAGAAATAATATAAATTATGAATATACATATGTACATGTGTGTATATAAATATATGATTTTGAATATGAATTATATGAATAATGATTTATTCCTAGTGTTATTTTTAGTATCAATGATATACTATTTTACTTTTTTTTAATCTTTATTAATATTTTGAATTAGTTTGAATCATAGATATGTTTCTGTCATTTTTTTGCTACTAATATTTTGTACATTTTAGTGCATCAATTAAAACTAAATTAAAACAAATGTTACTAGTTCAACCATTTTTAATGTTTTTATTGTTAAATTTGAGTTAAACTCGATTTCAAAAATGTATGATGTCAGTTATATAAAATAACCCTACTTATTCCATTAATTATCAATAGTTATTAATTATTCAACATTTTATTTATTTATTTATTTATTCAAAAGCAAGCTAGAAGAGGCCACATGTTAAGAGATAAAATCACTATAACACCACCTTACATGGCATAAAGCATTATTATTATTTTTATTATTATTATTAATCGAATTTGCCATACCTGACCAGTGCCAACACAGTGTCTGAAGATTCTGCCGGTGAAGGAGCCATGACCACCAACGCTTCACCAAGCAACACGAGCTCCCATAACATCTGAATATGAAAAAACACTGGATGGAAACACCTGCAACATAAGAAAAAATGAAAATATTACAGAAAATATATTCTCATAGTAAACACTTTTCCCACAATATCACTGTTTTACTGTATTTTCGTGAACAACTTGCACTTTTCTCAGCCACCAACAGGAGGCCCCAGAGGACAAGCAATAAACAGATGCAGCCAAACGATAACATATAGTACAATATGTTCCAATCACACTACCACAAAATAAACGTGGTTTACCTGAAGAGATCCACTTCATGGACAGTGGGCAGAACGATGGACACCAGACTGTCACTCTGTAAATGAAAGATTAGACTCATTACATGAGAGCAAAGTGAATGAGACACATCAGCAGTGTGCGGTTCATACCGGAGCGGACTGCACGAGCTGAGACGTTCCAGGCTTGTCGTAACATGTGGGGATGCGCAGCTGAGGAGAGCAGACCACAGCGGCCGTTAATCAATTGGAACTGATTTCTTACAAAGAAGAAAAAAAAAAATTACCTTCATGACCACACCCATGATGGGGAGCGAGAGGATCTTCCCTGGACACGGCGTGGGCCAGCGGTCAATGTCATTACACGCTTCAAAACAAAAACAAAACACGTTCATCAGTACACAGAGTTCAGCGAAAAGATTATGCAACACTCTATACAGAACATACAATTTTATAATGTTGGAAGGAATGTTGCTATGCAGCTACTAAAATGGTCTGAGCTCTTTCTTGCATGTTGCGACACAGTTGCCAAGGTGTTATGCAGTTGCTAAGGTGTTCCGAGTTGTTACACGTTGCTACGGAGTTGGCAAGGTGTTACGTAGTTGCTAAGCGGCTGTGAGTCATTGTTACACGTTACTGTGCAGTCGCTAAGGTGTTACATGGTTGCTAAGTTTTTAGGCAGTTGCTAAGGTGATCTGAGATATTACACACTGCTACAGAGTTGGCAAGGTGTTACGTAGTTGCTAAGGAGCTGTGAGTCATTGTTACATGTGGCTATGCAGCTCCTAAGGTGTTACACAGTTGCCAAGTTATTATGCAGTTCCTAAGGTGTTCTGAGCTGTTACACGTTGCTATGGAGTTGGTAAAGTGTTACGTAGTTGCTAAGTTACTATGCGGTAGCTAAGGTGTTCTGGGTTGTTACATGTTGCTACACAGTCACTAAGGTGTTACTCAGTTGCTATGTTATTATGCAGTTGCTAAAGAGTTCTAAAATTGTTGTTACATGTTGCTAAGTCGTTTGCAAGCTGATACACAGTTGCTAAATTATTAAGCAGTTTCTAAGTTGTTACATGTTGCAACGAAGTTGCTAAGGTGTTAAGTTATAGGTCCATTGCTAAGTGATTAAGCAGTTGCTAAGGTGTTACACGGTAGCTAAGGTGTTCTGGGTTGCTAGGTTATTATGCAGTTTTTAAGTTTTCCGAGTTGTTACATGTTGCTATGCAGTTGCTAAGGAGTTCCAAATTGCTGTTTGTTGCTATGCAGTTACTGCGATATTTTGCAGTTGTTGTTGCAGGTTGCAATGCAGTTACTAAGGGGCACTGAGTCATTACATGCTGTATGCAGTTGCCAAGGTGTTTTTTCTGTGCAGTTGCTAGGTGCATGATATTCTGGCGCTGAGATATGGTCGCTTTGTTGCAGTGTTGCTGTGTGGTTGCCAGTTTTCTCCCATTTAGGAAGAGGAAATTAAAGGTTCCTAACCTTAAATGTGAGACACTGTAGTAATGAAGCATGCTTTAACAAACACCTCTAATTGTTATCATCATAACTGTTGGTTTTACGGTCCGTAGTCCATGTTTTCAGGACTCACCGGCCTCTAAACACGGCTCCTGTTTCTCAAAGTATTCTGGGGCGATGAGCTTCAGCAAAGAGTGGAAAAAGGTCACGTAGGGCAGCTTGCTGATGAGGACCAGAGACTGGAGGAGAGAAACACACACATGCATACACGATGAGAGAAATGTCATGAAGCTCAAAAATCCTCTCGGGATCCAGGCCAAAGCAACAGACAGGTTCTCAAAGGAATAATTTGGCTATGACCTTTATCTTCCAGAGCACAGAAACTAGATACTACACAGTACATTTACACTGGAGCAAAAAGTTGGCTTATGTATTTTTATTGAGTATCACATTTGATACATAAGGTTTTTATGGCTCATATAATATATTTATATGGCTACTTCCATAAAATATCATTCAAAATATGTCCAAACAATACTGTGTGTCTGCATTGATGATATTTAAATGCTTAGTTTGATGATCAAAACAAAATGCAATGCAATAAATAAAAGAATTCTTAAAACGGCATACAATTCAAGGACCATTAAAATATTGCACATCAAATATACCTAGGCTTTATGGGGTTAATGATCAAGTTGTCATTTTTTATGCTTGCTCGTATGCACCTGAAGCCAGTAGGGAGTGGTAAGGAAACTAGAGTAAGCAACATGGTTCTGTTAGTAAAGACAACAAACCGGGTGGTGTTCGTTCATGTCACAAACCACAACGTTTCATTGAAGAATCACTTCAAGAATTGCAAAAGAAGCTGCAGGACAGCAAAAGCTCCAGAATGCTCAGGTGTAAAAGCGTTTAGGTGTCAAAATGCTCGCAGTCTTCAAAAATAATGAGAATTAAAGGCTCGTGAAAAGTTCCAGATCTCCGCCTCTATTTTTAGGGTGTGAACAACGTTCGCTGGTGATAGATCAGACTCACACTTCTGTTGCGGCGATGCAGTGTTGAGACTTGTTCAGAGCTGCGCTTGATCTTAGCTGGGGGGCAATTTTCAGCTTTAAAGTAAGGACATGGGAACCAAAACACTACCAAAAACCATTTAAAGCTCCTTACGGTCTAAAAACACCACTCAACTTTGCTCAAATCACTACAACACACCACTCGACCAACCAGAATAGAGAACAGGAGCAAATACACACACATTTAAAAACAATAATGAATCCCAGAAATTATAGTTTTTTGTGTTCGTGAAACAGAAATGACCTGAAATCCACTATTTTTAACCAAATTAACATTAAAGTGGTCATAGAGCAGTTTTAACCACACCACCGTTGAGCGATTTGTTTATCCTTGGGAAAGCTGCTTTTTGAAGTGTTGCCATGTTCATTTATTATAAGCGCCTTTGGCCTGCAAAGCAATCCAGTTTATAGAGTTCACAATAATTCATAGAGGTCCCAATAGTTTGGTCTTATTTTCAATATTTGGCTTTGCTGAGTTTTATTACAGGTTTTCTTATTGTTTATGGAATCATGCAATGATGTAACACACACAATGATATTATTAAAGCATTTACCACTGATGTGAAAGAGTCTATAAAAAGTATATAAAGTGCATAAACTTGTCTTCAGCAACTCCTCTTTTTACATAAACCATAAAAAATTATTTTCATTTTCGGTTGAACTTATCCAGTCGAATTGAACTGCAGTGTGTATGAGGTATAATATGCAAAGGGCAGGAATTAGCTCCTGGGTGGATAAGACATGAAATGCTTCACTGGAATTATTGGTTGCACTGCCAGAAGCTATCTGCATGTTTTAACAAATACCAGATGTCACCTCTCCGCTCAACATGAGACTATATCACGGTCGTACCTTCTGAAAGTAGCCTCTCTTGAGCGACTTGTCTCGCACCTGTCTGAAGTACACATACCCGTAATAATAGCCCTGATCTCTCTGCGGAAAGAAGAAAACAAGTGCATATTAGTAACAATGACACGTATTTGCAGAAGTATCTCGGTTTAGGGCCCTGTTTACTTCATTAACAGGCTGAGTTATGCCTTATAAGTTGACGTCCTCAGCACCGACCTTGAGAGAGACCGGCGCATCCCGGTCGAAGTGGTCCAGGAAACATCCGAGTGACGACTTCCTGCCTGCAGCCTGCCGGAAACGGAAGCAGAACTGTGTGTCCCCGAGACAACCTGTGAGCAGAGGCACAAACACATAAAGACGTTGACCTGAAAACCTAGGCAGGCTGAATCAAGGACGTTTTATCGAAACCATGCGTTTCATCTGATGTGCTTGTCTTTTTCCAAAACAAATTTGACAATATTTAGGCTGATAAATCAGTCTATTCTGCATCATCTCTCGGAAATAAAGGCCACTGTACCAAACTGACGTGCTTTTGCTTTCTAAAATAGTCTGTAGTGTAAACCGTAAAGAAAAACCACACTTGACATCAGTGAAGGTACTTCAAAAAAATTTAGTTGAGAGAGAGTGAATTGGAGCGATGACATCACTTTTTCTTTTATTTTCCAATATTCCAGAAAATATATTGCATTTAAAACGTGTAAAAAAAATTAATATTATTGTTTTAAGTCAGTTTTGAAGAGGGTCTTAAAACATTTAATTACTACATGAACTCCCAGTGAGTTAGTATGAAGAACACAAAGTTTAATATATAAACAAAATAAATAAATTAAAAAAAAATAATAATAATACAGAATAGCATTTAAAAATATATAATTAATACTATATAATATATCACAGTGAATCACGTTAATATTAAAGTTTCAGGTCTAAAAGAAAAACAAACTAAAACACCAAAAAATAAATAAAATAACCTAAAAATAACATGCATTATATTATTAATAATAAAATAAACTCTCAGTAAATCGCAGAATAAGATGAAAAACCTAAAATAATAGTAACAATAAAATAATTATATTATTAATAAAATAAAATATGAACTCAGTAAATCATTACAAGTAAATAACACTAAGCTTCAGACCTCAAATAATAAATAAAACAATGATATTAAATGATATGAATAATTATTTTTTTAATTATGCGGTGTGACATGGATATGACATTCGCAAAAACGAAACACCGATGGAAAACCCATACGTTAAGTAACCATCTGGAGATTATTTTTGTGAATAAGCAACAGAAGCACTGACTCCTACGTTACTTCTGATGTCTTCAGGACGGACCAACTGTTCCGGATCAGACTAGGACAGCCGTGTTTGTCTCTATTTCGGTCTTTTCTACATACAGTGATGTGTGTGGGCCACAAGGAACAAGGACGGTGGTTTGTGTGAGTGTGAAACCGGATTACTGGCTCTATCCACGGGCTGTGACTGATGGATTACCTCACGCTCTCTCGATTAACCCTTTCCTCAACTCCACAGGAGTCTATAAAAAGCAGCCTTTACACAACATTTACAGACTAATCCTGCTGAACGCATCTCTGAGAACAAACATCCTCCGGCTACATGCTCGTTACATCCTGGATACAATCAGAACAATAATATTCATTACAAAGCATTGAAGACATAGAAACAAATACATAGACCAATCAGGGCTATTATAGTTAATTAAAATGGGAACTAAAAGTAAAAAAATATATATTTTAGCTAGTTTCAACAACATTTCTTATTCTAATTTAGTTATTCTTGATGTGCTAAAATAACTAAAACTAAAATACAAATTACAGATAGGCTATATATTAATAACACACCAACACTAGCTAAAATCAAAGTGAAATCTGAAGATATTAAATAAAAAAATGGATGCAAACCAATAAAAATTGATTCGAATTAATGTAATTTCCTAGATACTAAAATAACAACAAAAAAATGTCTCTGTGTAAAATATTTAGCTTTTTTAAATATCAGTTCTTCAAGAAAAAAAATAAAAATAAAAATGTACAGCACAAAAAGGCTTGTTAAAAAAATTGTCACGCTTGTGATGTCATCCATTAACATTTCAATGTTTATTCAGAACACTGCTATTGACAATTTTATAACCGATTCATAATTTAAGGCATTAATATTCAAGCTCCAACACAATTTACTTGCAGCTTTCTCCATTCAAAAAAAATACAAATAAATACATTTTCATTCATCGTGAAGTTATTAATTTTTTGTAGTATGTTTTACAAGAAAACACCATTTCAAAATGTCAAGTTTAATTCAGTTTGATACTTGCTGATTCTGTGCAATTATCTGTGAACTTTACCAGCAACCTCTGAGTGGAAGCTGTTTCTACACTCTATCATTTCAGTGTATAAACAAGCCGTGCACTTCATACATGAATGCTCAGCCCTCATTCAGAATAAGGCGCTCACGGATTTACTGAAACAAATGCGCAGTTGGCTGGATTGCTGCTGAGTGAGAGCGAATGGCACGTAATATGTCACAACAGACGCACTTCTTCACATCGCATGGGGGGGTAGGAACTCCGTTTCCACAGCAACCCGCGTGCTTTTCCCGCCGTGAGTGGGTCGCCTCACCCACAGCATGCGAGAGAAGACACAAACGCACGCCACAAATATCCATATGCACGGCCTGACCCGTAGACGCCGGCGTCTGACTCCAGAGCTCCACAAGGAAAACTGATGTCAGGTATGAGACGCTTTCTCAAAACTGCACAGCAGTGATAACTAGGAATCATGGGCTATGAGAACCGGATGTCCTCGTGTGAAAGGGCGAGTCAGGTTTGGTTAGCAGGGGTTACATCTGGATATTTCTACAGCATCTGTCGAACAGAACATCTACAACAGGATATCCTTCACATCACAGAATGTCTCATGTACGTGTATTTAGCCCAAAAACAAGCTGATAAAACAATAAAGTTAATAAATAAATTCAAATCACTGCAATACTGTGACTTTAACAAGGTTAACGGATGCCATTAGGTACATTATGGGTCTGGATGATTTTTGCTAGAAAAAGTATTATTACAATTTAAAACACTGTAGCCGTTTTACATTTAAATATATCATTTATTCCTGTGATCCAAAGCTGAATTTTCAGTAACATTACATCATCACATGATCCTTCAGAAATCATTCTAACATATTTATTATTATTATGATCCATGTTTTATTATGACGCACAGTTTGTGTGGAAACCATGATACATTTATTTAAGAGTGAAAACTTTACTGTCACTTTTAATCAAATTTTTTTTTTTTACACACATGCACACATAATTTATATAAGTTTATTACAAATTTATTGTTTTCTTTACTTTTTGTGAAAAACTGTCAAAATTTGGTTCAAATGATGTTTCTTCAACATTCAGCATAACAGATATATTTATTTAAAATTGAAACAACATACTTATTTTGACCGTTACCTATTAAAATAAATGTAATTTTTTTTTATCATATTTAAAAGACTAAAAACTTCCATGCTAAAGAAGTAGTCATGGCCTAATGGATAGGGAGTTGGACTTGTAACCCAAAGGTTGTGGGTTCGAGTCCCAGGTCCGGCAGGGATT
>JAUCMU010000013.1:9562089-9576242 GCA_032275025.1 Enteromius treurensis
TCATGGCCTAATGGATAGGGAGTTGGACTTGTAACCCAAAGGTTGTGGGTTCGAGTCCCAGGTCCGGCAGGGACTGTGGGTGGGGTTAGTGAGTAATCAGCTCTCTCCATCTTCAATACCATGACTGAGGTGAGACCCTTGAGCAAGGCACCATTCCCCCAGCTAAGCTCACCTGTAAGTCGCTTTGGATAAAAGCGTCTGCTAAATGAATAAATGTAAATGTAAATGTAAGTAAATGTGTATATATATATTTATATAAATTATTATGACTTACATAAATCATAAAATTACATTAAAATATTTTAAGATGCCTAAATACACACACACACACACACACAAATATATATATATATATATATATTTTTTTTTTTTTTCTTCTCTCTTTTTTAAGCATTTTTAGGCTTCCTGAAGTCTTTTAATGTAACTCAATGATTTTTGTTCTAAACATGACAGACTTCTGTTGGTATATGAACTATTGTTACATATTGTTTCCTCTGTAAATCATTGTAAAAATGTATTCCAGTCATTATTTTTTATACACAATAAAAAATAAATAAATAGGATTTAAAATATGATACACATATAAGACTTTCAATAAGACATGCTACATCCTGTAGGACATTATATTGTATTGTAGGTGAGTTGAAGTGGGTAGAATGATGGGATAGGATGTCTGCTAATACATCAGGTTCTCCAGTTTCAGAAAGACGAGAGCGGGATCAATATCACACCAGGAGATTCACTAGCGGCGAGTGAACTCCACAAACACACGCAGAATAAGAGCGTCTGTGTATTTACAACGTCATTAACAGGACTGTTCGTTAATCTTCAAATCCTGTTCCTCCTCATTTGTACCGCATCGCTATTAATAACCCAACTTTAATACAACTAAAGTAACACGCAGAGCTGAATCTGTGAAGATCAGAGATGCCATTTTTATCGCAGCTGATACTGTGGAAAACAACAGCGACTGCTCTATTTACAGTATAGTCGATAGCTGAAGACTTCTGTTTGAGACAAGCAAAGCTGTTAACATCACATGCAAAACACTAAAACTAATTTTCTTTATAAAAAAAGAAAAATAATAGCACATCCTCCATCTCTTGCTTTTGTTTAGAGACGTTTTTGACAACTTTTTCACTGCATTATTTTGCATTATGAACTGGCATTTTATACAAAAGCAGCGGTTTCAAGTAAAATAATGACTTCATGATAGATTTGTTTCTTACAAACACAGCTTTTTGCTTCACAAGATGTTAACTGATGGACTGATGTGGATTGTTTTGATGTTTATAACAGCTAAGTGATGCAATGCTATCATTCTCCAAATATGCTCCCATTAAGGAAACAAACTCACATGATCAGTTTACATCAAAACCCACACTGTTACGCAGCAACTACAAGTGTGTAATCGCAAATATTGACCTACTCAGTCAGTGATGGTCCATTAATATCTCTAATACAGAAGAGTCAGAGACTCCACAACCCACGCTGTGAGTTTTTTTTTCTGAATATGCATGTGGTGTTGCTGGAGGGAGATGTCAAACTCTCATCCCACACACATTAGCATAAGACACACAGGTCATAGTACTCACTGAGATGAATTACAATCCTCTAAATCAAACCTTAACCGCAGGAAAATACACTACGACTGCACTGCTTAATTACAACACAGATGCTCTGAGCACTAATATACAGTATAAAAAGTTATTAAGATTTATGTCAGGCTTCAAAAACACATTAATGATCACTCAGAGAAGAAACGTGAAGAGCATTACGAAATACAGAGATACCGACATGATCACTGAATAAACTTACTCTTGTAACTTGTGTGATCTAAGACTAAACTTTCAGGAGTCAAAAATGTTAAAGGTTTAGACTATGCAGGTTTAAATCTACAGCTGACAAACATCTGTGTGCACCAACTGTTTATTATTTACAATAGATACCATGTAAAAAAATTGTAGTGAAGAAATGCAGCTTACCTGAATTGGAGTCTGGGAATGATAGATAGCATATACTTGTTTTCTGATATAGAAAAAAACAAAAGATACCACTCAGTATTTTATAAATTGACTAAATCTAAAATTATGGTTAAAATCGGCAGGAAAATATAAAACAAAAGTTACCTCTTTTTCAGTGAGTTTGGAGTGGTGCGGGTAAATCACCTGCAGCAAGAAAAAAAAGGAAAATGTTACTTTTTTTATTAATTGCAATCCACAATCAAACACATAGATTAACATATTTTTATGCACAAATATTTAATAGCTACTAACAGCTTTAAGACATATTAATCACAGCATAAAAAGTCAGAAACAGTAACATACTGTACTATAAAACTGCAATTAATTGCAATGAGATAATAAAATAAAAAGAAGCGAAATCATTAATATATATATATATTAGCTGTTGCATAGATGGGAACTTATCTGTCTATCTATGCAACAGCTAGCCTGAATATATATATGTATATATATATACACACACAGAAAGATAGATATTATGTATATTATATGTATAAACAATGAATAAAATTACTGATAATGTGTCTAATATTATAGATTATTTTTGATGACTCAACCATTTTTGTTAGCCACTGATGCTAGCAGGTTTTCCAATGACTTCCACACTGCTAGCCGGCTAGCAGGCCAACTCACAGATGACAACTGAACAGATAATATGATATAAATAATATTAATATGACAGTCTGCTGTACCTCCACAGCTTGTCCGAGCTCCAGATCGAAGCCGACCACACAGATGCAGTGGAGCCAGGAGGAGAAGCGGTCCCACGGCAGCAGTAACGGCTCCTCTACCGCTGGAGGCCCATCGACGGGCATCTCCTCCGCCGGGGAAACTCTCAGAGTGTCTTCCGGCTCCTCGAGCTGTTCTTCCAGTCCCTCAGACCCCTGAAAGGCCATTGTGATCCCCTCCGTTCGGTCCAGGAGCAGTAGGACTCGGTTTATTAGCGAAAGCTGGAGGAACTTGAGCTGTAAATACAAACACGTCCAGAGCGAAAGGGGCGGGGCTTGCGTCCGCAGCGTGCTAACGTCATACGTGAAGTCAAGCGTTTCACGCGAGCGCGCACGCAGCCACGGCGTCTCTTACATTTATTGAGTTCGAATGGTAAAACTGTGCTTATTTGATGTTCTTTTTATTTTCAGAATGACATTTTATAATGTAAAGTACAATACACTACACTATTTATTTTTATTTAAAAATACCATACACACGAAAATGTATGCTCTTTGCAAACTACATTTCTGATTCTAATTATAGAATAGAATCCATGCAACTGAGAAAAACCTTATAATCCTTTCTGAATTCCATCTTTGCAGTATGTTTATTGTAATTTATTGAATCTGATAATATAATTTCTGTGTCAAATATGGTTTTAAGACTATTATAGTTGTGCATTTATTTGCAAACTTGTTGAGAATAATAACATGTTGTCTATTTTTAATCAAATGAACAAAGCGAGATGGTGGTCTGGCATTTACAGTGACCGGCATCAGTGTTGTTTGCATATAGATGTTCCAACAGTGACCACTTAATTACTTCTTATGGGTCACATTAACAACCAAGACAAAGCAATTTGATTAGCCTGAGCAAGATATTAGAGTCAAATCAGCACGCTCCATTTGGTATGACAGATGTTCAGTGTAATTTAGTCCACAGATTCCAAGTCCAAACAGAGGGACAGGGGGTGGAGTCAGCTTTGAAAACCTCTCCTCATTTCTGAAACAAAAATACTTTCCAGGGATGATTTTGAACTCCATAAATAACTTGTACTTTTCCTGGGAGCCTATAAGCACCTTCCAAAGGCTTTGATTTTGCCAATATGCATTTGTTCTGTACTGTCTGATTTAGCTATGCAAGCTATTTGTCAAGGAACACTACAAGTTTGGCATCTTACTGGAGTTGATAAATTAATAAATTGGATCAGTCAGTGAAGGAACCACTTCAGAGCTGTTTTAAAAGGGATTCCAGCAAGCACCTCATGAATATGGTCTGGAATTTACCTTTCACCTTCTATCAATATGATAAGATTATAATATGGAGATAGAAATGTAAGAATAAGTAAAAAAAAAAAAATTTAATTAAACAAACAAACTTGCAATAAATAAATGAGTGAAAAGAAAAGACACAATAAATTAATGTAAATATAATAAGATATATAAAAATAATTTAAAATAATTGTTGTAACACTTTATTTTAAGGTGTCCTTGTTACATGTTACATGCACTAAGTATTATAATAACATAATGACAATAAATTAGGCAGAAATAAATGCAAGTAGCCCTGAGCCAAACCCTAATCCTAACCTTAAATTATATAGTAAGTACATGTAGTTAATTAATATTACTCAGTACTCAGTACCGAGGACTAAAATAAAGAGTAACCCATTTAAAAAAAAAAAATACATAAAGAAAACCTGAATTTAAATAAAAATGAACGGTGTTTGTTTTATGAGGTGATTTATTCGATTATTTACTTTGACATGTATTTATTTGTTTATTTATTTATTGACTTATTAAAAACCTGCCTGTTTGGGCCTCCACACCATCTAATTTCATTCCATATGAAAAACGTCACCTTTTTTTCTGGAAATGCAATTCGTCCACACAGTAGTCCTGCCCCCGTTGGCGCGTCACGGTGGAGTCCCCGCCCTTTCTCGGCGGTGCGCGAGCCCCGCGGCGGTTTGTGGCCGGTGTGTGTATGTGTGTGTTTCTCTTCAGGAGGACGACTTACTTCGAATTATCCTCTCGCACACAACGATTTTTCCTCCCGTTTTCAGAGTCCCCGGGAGCCGAGACCTCCACGGCCTACCGCGGGACCGTGCCACGGACTTTATTCGTTTGCGAGTTTCTTTTCTGGGGAATTTATCGCGTCCCTCAGCGAGCTAAGCTAGGCATCGAGCTCCCGAGCTAATACTGGATTTGCGCAAATTCTACGCGCACGAAAGTTGCACAGACGAACAAATAACTTCTTCCGCCCGGATAAATTCACTCGGAATTATTTCTAAAGTCTCTTTCAGTCCGGAGGGCTTGATAAGAAGAAGATAAAGGCCACCGTTACCTCAGCGAAGCTAACGCGCTAATATGAAGTTAGCCAGCTAACGCTCTGGTACGCAAGAAAACACCCTCCGCGGGAGCGGTTTATAAAGCTTGTGTGGTTTTTGACAGTTAAAAGCTTGCAAATGTCGGGTTGATTAAGTATTTGAGCGTTTGTTTTCATAGTGAAAGGCTGATCAGTCTTGGGGAGTGGTGGCTTGATGATCTATCTTGCATGCTTCATCCAAACCCACTCACGTTAATTATCTTCATTAGGGTTTAACATTTAACGTTTAACGTTTTGTGCTTGTTAATATAGAAGTCATTGCATGTTAATCTAGAAACGTATGTCGAACGGCGGACAGTCTTATTTCTGGGGGGGAGAGTATAGATTAGCAGGTCCAACAGGTTACCAACGGTAGTATATTAGTGTTACTGGCTTGTGTTTTGGTCAGGCCTATGGTTGTGAAGGGGGATAAGGATGAATTGTGTAGGGAACGAGGTGTAACAGCTCAAATTGTGGACTGTCATCTAAGAAAACTGATTTGTATGGAATTGGGCAGCTGGTTTGGCATTATGGGGGTCTCGCAAGGGGACATGAAGTCGTCTACATAGTGTCTAATTAGTCATTTTGACGTTATGTAGTCGGTCAGCAGGAGAGCCTTGTCTTTTCTTAAAGTTTTTCGTATTGCTATGTGCGTTGTTCTCCTGCTTATTCGTTAAAAAGATTGGAGAATTGGAGCAACGAGCCAGTCTGGATCAAGAAACCGTGTCTTTCGTCTCTGGTTGGAGTAGCACTCCCAAGCCATCCTCAATGCCTTCAGCGCTGGCAGTGTTCACCTGTCGCCCGAATTCACACCCGTTTCAGGAACGTCATGTCTACCTGGATGAGCCGGTCAAGATCGGGCGCTCTGTGGCCCGGTGTCGCCCTGCCCAGAATAACGCCACCTTCGACTGCAAGGTGTTGTCCAGGAATCACGCTCTGGTGTGGTTCGACCACAAGACTGGAAAGGTAAGTGAGGTGTTTTAGCTCTCTTGGCAGGCAGAACAGGTCAGATTGGCTCTTAAGTCAACTGCTTGTCTGACATGCAGACGAAAAATTGATTTATTAGGATTTTCTATCTACAATAGGCTTATATACATTCAGTGGTCCCCACCCAGAAGTATTTAGACAATAAATCCCCAGTTGGTTACACTTTACAATAAGTCCCAGTAGTATTGCGGAAAACGATGTTTATTCATCTTTGTTAACGTAAATAATAATACAGCCGTTAGTCCACAACAGATAAAATATCTTTTTATTTATATGTTTATGAAAATGTTGGAATTAAATAAAGTAGCAAATGTATTTCCACTTTTTTTATTGTTAGTTCAAGTGTACTGTAAAGTGTTACTTCACATTTAATGCTATTGCATAACATAGTAAAATATCATAAAACAAAACAATCTTTTTTTTCCCATGGAACAAACTTCTTTTTTTTTAGCTCTTCTCGTAGGCTTTTTAAATTATTATTTTTATGTAACACATAAACAAAGGAAGGACATCACAATCAGTTAGAAAGGTAAGATCATAGTGTTTTGACCAATAAATGAATGTTGACAGATATAAAAAACAACAACAAATTCTGTGGTGCCCCGGCCCTTACATATAAGGTCAGATATTTTTAGCTGTAATTATAACCAAGCAAATTGTTTTAAGTTCATTATTTTAATAAACAAACTGAGAGACAAACAGAAACAATAAATATCATGGGAGGGAAAAGCTTTTTTATTTTGTTCATATATTTTTTGCATTTAACTTAATTTATTTTGTTAATTAAAAAAATATTAAATGGATCAGTAATGATGAATTAGGTAATGTAATTGAGTACCCCTGGGTAAGAAATACTGATTTGAAGCATGTTGTTACTATATTTCACTTAAATAAAGGATTTTTGATTTAAACTTAATCTAATGCACTGAGGTCCAAGCATTGGGTCTGAGTGTTAACCATATATCTCAGTAATATTGACGTTTTCTTATAAATAATCTGTAGTAGAGATGCCCACATTGTTGACTACCAAATATTTAAATGGATGAGGTCTGTGTACTAACATGTTTTTACATTATATCCAACTGTATTTCATTATAATGTATTTTAAAACAAAATTAATCTATATTCCCTGCATTTCAATGCAAAAATAAATACAAAATTCATGATAAATAAAACAATCAATTGATATTAATAGCTTGTCCTCCCTCCCGTGTGATTATGGTATGGCGTGCCTAATCAAAGGTCAAAGGATTGGGCATCTCTGATCTACAGAGTGATGTTTATATGACATTGAACAGATAAGACGCGATCGTTTGCTATTACGTGCGGTCTCTGTGACCGTCGTATTGACCCGTAACATCTCTCGAGAAAGGTGCAAAGCGTTCTGGCAGCAACTTTTTATCTGATATTACACTGCTGTGGAAAATGTTACTGTGGCATTTATTTGTGCTCTATGTGTTGCTGCTGAAAACGACGGCTGGAAATTGGATGTCCAAGGTTTTAGCTACCATGTAGTGTGTCTCTCATTTCACAGCGTCGTGTGTGAATGAAAGTGTAAAATAATCCTGTTGAAAGCAGCAGAGCATATTCCACTCCTCCTGTATTATCCAGGAACATGCTTTTAGTGTGAATTTTGGTTTAATGCTAGAGATCTACTTTCAGGTGACACATTTTGACAGTGCAAGTGCATGGCGTATTAGGTCATAACTTGTTTTCTCCCTTAGGCGAGCTTATGGTTTTCAGTGGTATTTTTCGGTTGTGTAGGGTTTTGGGTGGCTGTGTGTAACGTAAGGATGTCCCTATTTGTTGTTGTTACAGTTTGCATGTGTAAAGAGTTTTTTTGTACGTGTGGCGTTGTGTAGGTGTGTTTTGCCTGTAAAGAGGAAGTATTTGATGCAGTGAAATTTTGCCATCATCACTCTGGGGGATAATTTCTCAGCTGTTGTGAAATATTTTGCGGCTATGGTTGCTAACTGCAGTCATGTAGATTAAGGTGTGGTGTTTGAATTAAGGGAGTGCTGCACGCTACAAAACCAGGTGAGGCGTTTAACCCTTCAGAAACAACTTTTGCTTTGATTGAAAGAGAAACTTTAATCTGACAAATTGAAGAATGCAGGCTTTGATGTGGTAATTACCAATAATAATGCTGTAAATATTTTGTAACCTCAAACCTTGCTTAAACCTAGAGGCAGTATGACGTAATCCTCATAACATTACATATTACAGTATTTGTATATATTAAAATATAGTTGTTGTTTCTGAAAATTAGTCCCTGGCATGTTTTACATATGTTTGATAACCTGTACTTCATCTCATTTTATATATATATATATATATATATATATATATATATAATCATGCATTAGTACATTTTTAGCTTACATCAAACATAGACTGATGGAATCCATGTTTCTTGGTTAGAGCAGAGATTATGGTTATATCTAATTAAATAGCAATTTACACACTTAGAGGACTCCCATTTAATGGATATACTCCTGCACTTACTGTAGAAGTGCTTGTCCATATCAAAACTGTGTAAAAGTGTATTTGACCTATAACATAAGGAGGTAAATTAATTGTCGTGATTTTCACAAGTAGGTGATCATGAACTAATAATTGCGGTGGTTATCATTGAGGGGATTTTTAAATACCTTTTCTTCTTTTTTCTTCCCTGCATTGGAGGAATGGTTCACTTATAATAATAAAAAACTATAAATTTACTGAAGATTTACTCTCTCAGGCTGTTCAAGCTGTAGATGAGTTTGTTTCTTATCATAAAAGATCTGGAGAAATCACAATGGATCCTGTGCAGAAACTGGGTGCCGTCATAATAAGAGTAATGCAAATCCATACGTAACAAACCTCTAAAGAGACATTGCCTATGGCCAAAATAGTCCATGATCCAATTTTTACTTGTAAATAATGCTCGATTTGTACACAATTCTCTCCTGATAACGAAAGCTGGAGAAAGGGGTGTTATGGATTATGCTCTTTCTAAACTAGAAATAATGGTTTGCAGTCAGAAAGGTTACAATAACGGTTTTATTTCCTTCAAACGCAGCTTTTCACTCCACAGGCCGTCAACTGATGGACTGGATTAGTGTGGATTACTTGTTGATTATTGTAGTGTTTTTTTATCAGCCCGTGGACTATGGTTCACTCATTCCCTGCAGAACATCCATTTGTGAGCAAGTGATGTAATGCTACAATCTCCAAATATGATGAAGACACTTTTTTACATCTTTGATTTTATTCTACAGCAAATATTTAATTGTGGTTGAACTGTAAGTAAGTCTAAATTGCTTAGATTGTATCAGCCGGTTCTTGTTATTGACAGTATTGAAAATCTGATTCCGTCCATTTCCTCTCTGGGATTGGTTGTCCACATAGGACAGCACAGTAATGACCTAAAGACACTTTGCTCCTATTGGCACGGTTTCTGTCGGAAAGATGTGCCAAGATGAAGCTACCTAAACTAGGCCAGCCAATAGTTGGCATAATGTGAAATGGTGCCAATATCACCACCTGTCCACTGGCTTTGTGATGCTGTGTACTACAAATGCAGGCACCGCTGAAAAGGTGCTGATTGCAACTGTATGCCTCTGAATGTTGCCTGTATTTATAGTCATCAATCAAAGCCTCACGGCCACTAATAGCGTGTCTGGATCACTGCTCTCAGGCCTGACACTGCTATTTCCTCTAATGGATTTGGCAAAATAACACCCATGAAAACGAGTCTCTGTGTTTCTAAGATACACTGTGCTGTCAGGCTCCGGGCTCTAAACTGTGCTCTAGTTAGTCCAGTTTTTAATTAATGTGCTTCACTTCTCGTTATGTTTTCCTTCAGGATTTAAATTTGTGAGTGCTCAGGTTTGCTTTGATCTACTTGTACTGTGTTGCATTCAATTTCAGACTGATCAATAAATGGCAGCCTGAATTTTTGTAAGCCCTAGCGTTGCTCTGTGCTTGGATGCACTGTAAGTAGAAATAAGAGTTGATTTGTTTGTGTCTTCAAGTTGTAGATGAGTTTGTTTCTTCATCATATTCCACCACTTTCTCAAGAATCGTTCTTCTGAAGTGAATGGGTGCTGTCAGAAAAAGGGTCTAAACAACTGAGTAAAAACATCACAGTAATCCACATCACTTCAGTGTATTAATTAATGTTTTGTGAAGAGAAAAAGCTGTGTGAAAGCATCAAGGGCTAGGAAATATTCAAGGACTGGAAAAAAAAGTAGACACTGACCTGTCTGTTACTGATCGGTAACAGTTGATAAATTAAACTTTTCCCAAAACCTGTTGGGAGTAGGGCCACATCATCACTTCCCTTCAAAATGTGAACCAAACACTCTTGTTCAGGCTTCAATTGGCAAATGCCAGGCATCCTGTGTCTCCATATCTGCTGTCGTTTTAGATGTCCCTAACCTAAACTACAATCTTAAATGCAGCACTTAACGTCTATGTCACAGCTCTAAGCCTGTCGTCCGTTTGTTGATTGGTCCGGCCGTTTTGGAACCAAAGAGAAACCGTAAGATAGCCTGCTATATCAGACTAAGTACAGAAGCGAACTGAAATTGAGTGAAAGTACGAAGTCTGACGTAGTCAGGCTACTGAAACCAGGAACATGTGTTTTAACTTTATACCATCACTTCTGGCCAAAATACAAGTCCATTATAACACTTTCTCCAGTGGAAAAGTGCATCTCCTGTTGTCCTCTCACATCAAAATCCACCTACATATTTATTTAGAAATGTTTTACCTTGTGAACAGTGCTTGATCTGTGCAGATATTTCCCCTGACTCTGACAGGATTCATTTTTCAGTACATTTTTAAATAGAGAAAGCATTGTTACGGATATAGCCAGAATTAATGTCTTGATGGTTTTGTTTTCACTGGTTGACTGTACATGGTGTGGATAGTCATGTGAGTTCTCGACAGTCTGTTATTTGGCTTGTTAGTTTTAGGTGATTGTTAGAATCAGTATGTAAACACCAGTATCAAATGTAAATATTACCATCTGCTCAAAGTCTAAATTAAAAAGAGCCCTTAGAATAGAGTTCTACCTGGCAACTTTATAAATATCCACTAGACTAATTGTGAATTTGAGTGTATTCATGTTTCGTGATTAGGTTGTTTACATTAATGGGATTGTCCCTCCTTGTGGTCTGTTTCAAATATGCCTTTATCTGATGCCATGGAAACAGCAGAGAAGAGTTTATCCATATGATGTGATGTAAGTCTCATATCAATTGATTGCTTGGAAAAAAATTTACATTTACATTTCATTAAGATTTTATTGGCCCTACATATGTAATAAATGCATTTTGCTGCTTTTCTGTTTGTGTATCTGATATATTAATTAGATTGCGATTTCAAATTTCTTGGCCGATTTCCGATTTTACAGTAAGTGTGACCTGCCGATTGCTTTTTTATGTCGATTGATTTTTTATTTTTATTTTTTTTGTGAAGAACTGTAATGACAGCATATTCTGAAGACGATATTGAGTAGCTCGCCAGTAATCTACGGCTCTGTGTATCAACTGCAGCTCATTTAAAAAACAGCTGACTAAGATTTACCACTAATCAAAGAACCGGCTTTACTGACGAAATGCGCATGAATTAACGATTATTAATGACGATTAAATCGCCCAGCCCTAGTTATACTAACAAAAAACTTGTTTTCCCAAGGAAATTTTTTATAATAAAAGAAATCAATAAACATTATAGATTTTCTCACAACAAAATAAAGTGCTTTGCACCTTGAAAATAACTAACAATAACTAATCTTACTAAAAAAATATCTACTTTTCCTCAATGAGTGTTATTATGGAGGAATTACACGACTGTCTCACAACAATAACTTAATAACAAAGAGTGCACTCTCTTAAAACGGGTAGAAATAACAATGCCGCTGCCCTCTCTCATTGGCTGTAAGTAATCGCTGATGTTATTCATTCAGAACACATTCATGCGGCATGATTGTGAATCGCCAACAGGTCCAGATATTTGCCTGTGATGTCGGGCATTTCTCAAAACCTGTTGGCGAGTCAAAATCAGGGCAGATGTGAGCCTGACCGGCCGGTCACTGATCTGGGCCGGTCATACAAAAAATCGCCCAATTCCGATCACTAGCCGGTCAGTCGGTGCATCCCTAATATTTATTGTTTTGCAGTCTTCACAAAAAAATAATTTCTCTGTTTTGTTGCTGCTCATCTGTCTTCAGCATTTTTAGCTGCAGGCCATTGCATATTTTCTGTCAAAGTGTGATTTCTGTTGTCCAGCCTTAAAATAGCACGATGCCATTCGCGCCTCCTTTTTTACAGTCTGTTGTTATTATAGGCAACGCCAAGACAGGGACAACTGGCTAGCAGCTGACTTTAGCTACCGGAGCCCCCTCCTTCCTGATACAAACCCCCGGGGCGACCCACACCCTAGATCTCGAGCAGCTGTAGAGTACTCTGTCTTTATGCTCATCAGCCTGCTACATGTCAGAAAATACTGATGTTATAGAAATGCATGCCTTGGAGTTGAAAGTGCACCGTCAGCACGTTCTTCACGGTGAACCAGCTTATTCACAGATATAAATTAGTTCTATTTACAGGCATACACGATGTGTCCTGATTCATCAATGCTTTATAATAATTCACTCGTAGAAATATCAAATCTCGGCTGCAGTTGTTAAATGTTGGCAGACACAAGCATTGCCGCAGACAACCATTAAAAAAATCATATGACTCTATCTGGAAAAAGACGAGTGCTGGTATCTACTGAGATCTTGTCAACGCAATTAATAATATTAACCGCGAGACGTCTTAATTGGATCATCTATGTAAATCCATGCTGTCATAATCTCTTAAATGTGACGTTTTCGACACCACACAAAGCTCTGACATATTTCTACAGTGCTGTAAGCATAAAACCGAGTCCATTTTATCCACCCTCTTCATTCATTGGAATGCAGATAGGACGCTCGTACTACGTTTTACATTTCAAACATGCATCAAGCCCTGTTTTAAGATACTACACTACGTTTATTTGACAAATCCTCATGTTTTCTTCTAAGCCTTTTACTAGCAATCACTACATTCTTCATTTGGTTTCTAAGTAACTGTAAACACTCTCTCAATGGTCACCTTATTTGTAGCTGTTAAATCAATCCCTTTTTAACTCAGGCTATTTGCAGGGCATATATGTGCCATGAGGATCAAGCACTTCCCACTGCTATCATTAAAAAACACTGAACGGCTAGCCCTAGTTTCTGTATTCTGTGTTGTTTGTATTTGTACCGTTGTGTAACTGTAGCTTGAAATATGCTTGATGTTTGTAGACGAGGCTGCATGGTCATTCCTTTGCAATTAAGCAGAAAGGCAAGTTCCTTAAACCTTCACTCGCTTCACTCTTTTCTCACGAAATCAGCTGCGAATCCTCATCTAATCTGCTGAGACCATGACATATTTCAAGAATATGTCTGCACTTAACTAACCCACATCTCAAGCTTTTTGTACTAATCTAGTATTTACTTGATTTGACACATTGTATTTAGATGCTGATTCTTTTGACAGGTTGCTTATGACGTTCGCTTTGGATAAGTGTCTGCTAAATGATGAAATGTAAATATTATTCCAGTCCATTCATGCACTGAAATACATAACTCTGACAGATACAAGTGCGCTTTCTTCTATTTCCTATAGTCCTCTACTAGTAGTTCAATGAATGGGCATCTCTCCATGTCTGTGCCTTCGCTCTAGTGTTTTGAAAAGCTAATGATGGAAGACTTGAATGGAATAAACAGTTTGGCCTTGGTTTTTATTAAGTTCTCAGAAGATTCTTAGTATTTGAGAACGACAGACTCCAGGCTTTAGGAAACACAAACATTGGCCAGAACTTCAGAAGTGAAGTTGATATTGATTACTGGCTGCTGAATCATTATAGGGTGGTTTTTGATGGATATTTTTGCAGTATGTGTATATTGACATAGTAAATATATTGGAAGTAGGGATGCTCCGATCACGATCGGCCGATCTGTTTGCGCGTTTTGTCAGTAAACGCGGTTCTATAATAAGCGCTAAA
>JAUCMU010000013.1:9582458-9625542 GCA_032275025.1 Enteromius treurensis
GATAGTTTGTAATGTGTGTGTTTCTGGTTCTCATCTGTTTGGGGGTGGGAGGAGCAGACGCGGGTTCCCTGTCCCGTTGTTTGCGCTGCCTTGTTTAGCGTAGCACAGAAAACATTATATTTTACAGTTTATTCTCTTTCTTTTTTCTGAATCGTTCGGTTCGTATACGTACCGAACCGAAAGCCTCGTACCGAACGGTTCGATACCATACGACGTATTGTTACACCCCTAATATAGATAGATATAATGTTATGTATGATATGTACTACAATATATTTTATAACAATATAATATATAAAATATATTGTTGTAATAATGTTACATTTTGTGTATTTAAACTACTTCCTAATTATTAAATACACTTTATATTGAATACTGAATTCTAATATACAATTTTTTATAAATCAAATGTATTATAAAAAAATGACATTATTTGGCTCAGATACAACTATTTGAAATTCTGAGGGTGTAACAAGTCTTGTATTGCTGGCTATACTACAAATATACCTGTGCTACATGAATGGTTTTGAGCTCCAGGATCACATTTGTTTATGTTCTAGGCGCTGTTGAGTGTTTTCTTTTGTAATATTTTGCTATTTCACATTTACATGTTGACACAAATGCAGCTGTTACATACTATGCTTTCTGAAGATGCCGTAATGCAGAGACGTCTTTCAAAACCCAAGAGTGTCGTAACTCAGATACATGCAATGGGACGCTTTCACAATCAGATACAAATGCAAAGTAACTTACCGTTTAGAACAAGTGAAGGCAAACATTACTTCATAACAAAGCGAAAGTACACATGAACATTAAACCCTATATTTTAACTGGTAAGGTGAAATTAGGTTCCAGTTTTCTTTGGAAACTTGGTTCCTGTTATGTTTTGGGTGTTGTGCGTTTAAGTCTTTGCGTTGTTGTGGCACAAGTCGACTGCGTTTCATCAGAACGTCAAGGAGTCTCTGGATATTTTTGATGATCAAGGCATCTTGGGCAGCCTCGTGGTAGTACATTTTATGACCTGGTTATGCTTAGGATAACCCTTAGCTTTTCTCTTGTTATGAAAATAATGCTTTTTTGGGTAACCGCTGTAGTCATACATTCTTAATTTCTGTTTCTCTTGTTGTTTTAGTCACTCATGGCTGTATAGTGTCGACTATCAAGCTCTTCTTACCAGATGGCATGGAAGCTCGGCGGCGATCAGAGTAAGTCCTGTTTGAGGATTTTTAAAATATTTTTGGAGCCTAGATCTCCCAAATATGCTTCTATCAATTCTTCACTCCACCTGGTGCCATATTCTTTAATGTAGCTCATGCTTACAAGCTCTATCAAAACATGCACATAATGTGATAAAATCTGTGAGAGCTGAGGCTTACAGCTGCTGATTCCACTGATTCACTTGACCAAAACAACATTTGCCTGTGCTTGTTCAGAGGAAATGACATGTGGGCTGTTTGTTTGACTGTTACTGTGCAAATGCTGTATGACGGGAATTAGTAGAGGATCAGATCTCTGCTTTTATGCTGGTTTTTGTTCCGTGATTGTATCATTTCCTTTATTTGTGATTATTTTCTCGGTTATTTAGCAAATGCACATTGCGCATTTACACGCATTATCTCGCCACATGCCACGAAGATGCTCTTTTTGCCATTTAGATGCCTTATAATTTTGCTGAGTATTCCAAATGGAATCAAAGGAAATAATTTAAGATGAATATTGAACAAAATTATGTGTAAATTCACATAAATGTCTATGTTGTTAGTTTTACTTGGCTGTTTTTTCATTTTTTGAGGTTGAGTGAGACTCTTTGTATTTGCCCCCATTGTTTTTATAGTTTAAAATAAAAATAAATTACAGTTTACAATTTTATTTTACCTTAAAGTACTAAAATGAAAAATAATTGGAAACTAAAATAGTAATAAAAGTAAAACAATTTGAAAACTAAAATAATAAAGAAAATACTAGCTAACATATATTTATACACTTAATAATAATTATTATATAATAATTAATAATAATAGTGCTGCCAAATGATTAATCGCAGTTAATTGCATCCAAAATATGTTTTTGTTTACATGTGTGCATAGTTATGTATATATAAACGCTAGGGATGCTCATTTTGGTTATTTCTCGTAACTGACCCCCGACTAATTATTAACCGTTAACTGACAACCTTATTTTAAATGAGAATAATGGCGAGATAATGCGTGTAAATGCGCAATGTGCAATTGCTAAATAACCGAGAAAATAATCACAAATAAAGGAAATGATACAATCACGGAACAAAAACCAGCATAAAAGCAGTAATTGTAATGACAGCTTGCATAAAAAAATCTTTCTTCTTGGCCCAAAGGCCTCAATTACATTTTGTGCGTGATTCTCTGTGCCCCGGCCAGTCATTGATTTTTGATTGGATTTTGGTGATGCTGTGCTAACAGCAGACTGTCTGAGACGAGAGATGAGCACAGGCACTGTAGGGGTCTCGCGGGTCTCATCCGCCTCCATCTGCTCCATTTCTACAGCATTAGTCTGAGTGTTACCAAATCCAGATAGCTTTTATAACATTGACATGTAGGTATATGCCAGCAAAGTTCACCTGCATCCTCTTCATTTAGTTGAAAGGCTCTACCCGGGTTCAGAGCCAAGCGGTGGTGTAGTTAGTAATCTGATGCTCAGCACGGCTGGCGTTTATTATGTTCATGAAGAGGGATATTGATGGTCTTGTTGACGGAGGGGATTTCCTACCACCATATGAATGCTATGTTTGACTGTGCATGTATCAGCGGCTATAAAAATCGTTTAACGGAAGGCATCCGTGAAGCAGATGGCTCTCGCGCCGAGCGCTTCCCTGCGGACTTCGTTGCTGGCAGGACCTGTTAAACCAACTCGCGTGGAAACAAGGTGTGTGCTGTGGGCATCTGCTGCTTTTGGGGCTTTAAAAGATTTTTACGGCTCTCCTCGCTTAACGTGGAAGTGCTTTCAGAAAAAAGCTGACATTTAATGCGAGCACGAGGAAATGGCAGAGAGCTCCATAAACACTGGCAGGGATGAGGGACCACACACCTTGAGTCTCAGCTGCTGGCAGACAGCTTCTCTAAATCCACCCCGTGGCTAGACGAGTTAATGTTTCTTTATTCTAACCCCTTTCTGTTAAGGATGGCTCAGGGATCGTTGACTGCTGGTTTAATAATTGACTAGTCTGTTACTCTGATCAGCTAGTGAGAACATTTTTAAATATATCAAATAAAAGAAAATAAATATAAATGCATTTACATGTCAATACTTTCAAAATATGTACTGTATGTGTGTTTTAATATATATATATATATATATATATATATATATATACATAATAAACAAACACAGTACAAACACATATGTAAAGGAAAATGTTTATTTTGGATGTGATTAATTGATTTTAATATACTTTTTTGATATTTTATATAAACATTTAAAATATACTAATATATACATACATTAATATATGCATACAATATTTATGCATTGTATACAATTTAAAATATATTTAATTAATTCACACGTATAAAATATAAATACATTTTTTTATAATGTTTAACACATTTAAAAATATATATTTTATGAATTAATATAACATAAACAAAATAAATGCCACCCCACACCATTACTGACCCACTAACAAACCGCTCATGCTGGAGGATGTTGCAGACACTGTCACATGTGCTCAGTGTGAACCTGCTTTCATCTGTGAAGAGCACAGGGCGCCAGTGGGGTCTTGGTGTTCTCTGGCAAATGCCAAACGTCCTGCACTATGTCGGGCTGTAAGCACATCCCCCACCTGCTGCACTACCTGAGCCACTTGTGTGGGTTGTAGACTCCGTCTCATGCTACCACTAGAGTGAAAGCACCGCCAGCTTTTAAAAGTGACCGAAACATCAGCCAGAAAGCACAGGAACTGAGACGTGGTGTGTGGTCACCACCTGCAGAAGCACTCCTTTATTGGGGGTGTCTTGCTAATTGCCTGTATTTTCCACCTGTTGTCTATTCCATTCACACAACAGCATGTGATACTGATCGTCAATTAGTGTTGCTTCCTAAGTGGGCAGTTTGATTTCACAGAAGTGTGATTGACTTGGAGTTACGTTGTGTTGTTTAACTGTTCCCTTAAATTTTTTGAGCAGTGTATAGAATAAATAAATAAATAATGTAGAAGAATGTATATGTGTAAAGAGAAGCATGCATATGAAAATATTCAACACATATTTCTCCTATTCCACATTATTTATTCAGATGAATTCATTTTTAAGTTGGTGTTGCCGGTCCTGTAGAAATTATTTACTTGTTTCATATGAATTATTTGCAGTTGCACAAGCCTACTGTCCAATCTGTGTTCGCTCCACTGCAGATGTTCTCATCCGCTTGGCCTGTTCAGCAAACATCAGTAGTGTCCCGTGACGGCGGTGGAGCTCCTTGGCCGAGCTCTCGACCCAGTCGCATGTTCACATCCAGCTTGTGGATGTATTTATAGAAGCCACACGCGTCTAGTTGTTGAGCTCTTGCCTCTGGAGCCCAGCCAGGCCAGTGGAGATGCGTGTTTGGGGTTAGCGGCATGTGTCTGTGCGCTCTTCAGTTTATTAGAAGATGCATTCGAGGGATTGCTGTACGTGTTTGCGGTCAGGGCTTTTACTTGCTGTTCAAGGTCAAAAAGGCAGTCTGAGAAATGGTTCTGAAAGCGTGCTGAAATTCTTTCCAGCTAGTCGACAGAAGACATCTGCTTAAGATATCTCCCCTCATTTTAGAGTTTCCCAGCAAAATGCCTTCACTCTTTCCACTGGATGTCGAGGGTTTAGCCTCTTTCAGATAGTTCTGCGTGAAAGGAACGGATAATTTATTGAAGGGCAGGAAACGAGAGGGATGCGATGGTCATCGAGGGCTGGGCCGCTGCCGATTGTTTTTCTTTTCCATCTGGAGGTCGAGAAAGTCAAGCACTGGATGGAGATGTGTCCCGTGTCCTCATGATTTCTTTCCTACTGTAATTGATCACAGATTGCCGCAGAGCACCACAACCAAAACTGGGACATTGTTTCCACTTTACTCATAGAAAATGGATTGGATTTCCAATGAGCCAATCTCACTTTATTGGTTCCACTGTGGCTTGTTTAGTTTCTGTAGCGTCGTTTTTAACTGTGATCTTGATGTGGAAGCTGCTTTATTATTTTAATTCTTCACTGATGAGCCAGTGGCTGAACCTTGGCATTTTTTCATAACAGAGCTTTTCCTCTTAGCCGTGTGCAGTGCAGTCTGTGTATTTTATTATGTGACTGATTTGGTTTATCAGTGACTGAAGTATTTGTAAGATCTGAGCTGACTCGTATAAATCTGAATGAGTCTCTTGTTAGTTTTTTTATTTTTATTTATTAATTTTTATTTTTTCGGTCGATTCATTTAGTTTGCTTTGCCAGTGCCAAAAATTGTAAAAATGTGACAGTCATTGGTTTAATCTGTTGTTTTAAATAAAATATTTCTCGATCCAGTTCAGAGTGTTTGCGCTGGCCTTTGTTGATATCTACAAGTCTTCGTGAATTATCAGTGAGCCCTTGACTGCCATATTGGAACAACCACCTCAAACAATTGTGTGTGTGGTTGCAGGCTTGGAACAGGAGAGTTACTGTGACTCATCTCTGTCTTACATAAACACACACTCACAAGACACTGAGCCTGAAACCCATCAATGCTCCAGTGGGAGATGCTGCTATCCTGAATCCTATAAACTTCAAATCATAGAAATAGAATTGTGCCTAGTTATTTTTAAGTAGGCTATACACATCTATCTATATATATTTGTCTATTTTTCATTATTATATGATATGGATATTTATCATGAAAAGCCTTTTACCTGTTTGTTATTTAGACCTTGAGAATGAATGTAAACATAACTTGCTTTTTCACAAATTAGCTAAAACTCCAAGTAGCTACTTCATTTATTTAGCCATTTTTTCCCCTTAAATTGTTGTACATTTTAATTTTTCTTGATTTGTAATTTTTAAATTTTTTTTTTTTAGGGATGTAACAATATTATCAATATTGTAAAATCAAGATCGCAAAACATTTTCAGTATTATCGTGGTCACATGACAATATGCAGCTCTTTCAGCTTTCCTTTTTAAACTTCTTATTCTAATTTAGCCGTTATTCTTTGGCACAGTATATGTCAAAGAAACTTAGACCAAAAGCACAATATCAATGTCTTAATCCCTTCATCACGTTTAAGCACTTTGTTCAGGCAATCAGCTCATGATCCGATGTTTTCAGCGCCTCAGAATGGCTCTGTTAGCAGTGAACAGCTATATTTCGTGTGCTGAGTGTAGCATGCATGTGGGCCATGTGGCAAATAATTGTAGTGTTAAGCAAAAATAATACACATTAAATATTCCATTTAATTTTTTACAGTGCAATTGTTTTGCAATATATGGCTATAACTGTTGTTGTTGATATTATTATTATTATTATTATTATTAATATTATTAATATTATTATATTTTAATTTGTTTCCTGAAACAGTACTGTGAATGTAATTGAGACAGTATACCACAAATACAAATTTGGCTTAAGTCCCCTTTAAATTTCAGGTACAAGTAAATTCACTGACTTTTTGAGAATAATTTAACTTTAAAATGTCATTTTTTTTAATATTTTTTTTTTTTTTGTAATTAAAAAAATATTGCAATAAATATGATATCAAAGACTTAATTATTAATATTATTAATAATTTAGAATTATTATTAATATTAATATTATAATTAATTAATATTATCAAATCATGAGATTTCAACATCGTTCCATCCCTAGGTTTTCCCCCCCCCCAGTTTCTTATCAAAAATTCTATCTAATGGAAATAATCAAGCCTAAATAATAATAAAAATATATATTTATATGATTAATGATCATTTTAAAATGTAATCAAATGTAAATATAATAATTTACAACAATTGCACATTGCATTTTTAGTTGAAATGTCAAATAAGATGCGTAAGAACGGTACAAATTAAAACATGAAACATATCTATCTTAGCTGTGTGATATTTGTTACAAATAATGAATAATATGAACATTGTAATTCATTTCAAAAGTTCTTTTTAGTATCCAGTAGTAATATTTCTGTATATTGTGAATAGCTTTATGGGTTATTGTGAAGATTTTTGAGCTTCTATGTGTATTTGACTATAGCTTTTCTCAAAAGAAAATCTTCGGAGCAGCTCTGGTGAAGTTTGGCGTGTTCATGCCTCATTCGATGCAGATTCTGAGGCACCAGTCATGCAGAACATGCAGACTTATTAGTCATTGTGCCGTGTGATTGCATTATAGGCTGTTAGATTAATCCAAGGCCAAGGAAAAATGTCTTGAGCTTACTTATTACAAATTGCATATTATGTACAGTTTGCATACTAAATATATCCGTATGGTAGTGTGTTATCCTAAAGACAGCCTCTCGTCTGTGTTACATGTGATATGCCTCATTTATGAGGATTTTTGAGGGTCACTATTATGAGCGTCCCTCGAGCGCTAACTTCCCCCATGTCTGCTGGAATGCTCTCCAACCCGTTGGCTTTGTTTCTTTGAACGAGTTACTGAGCCGATGCCATGGGGGCAGACGGCCAGAGGATCAGGTTCTGCTACTATTGTCCCGCCTGAGTTTCACTGCGTATGAAATTTTGAAAGCTCTTCGGATGGTTTTGTAGCTCTGAGGGACTTTGGAGTGTTTTATTTCAGAAGAGTCTGGAGCGATCACATGACGAGCTCTTGAACTTTGACCGCTGTTAGAGGCGTGGATGGTGTCAGACTGTGTTGGAGCGCACAGAACTGCACTGTTTTGATTTTACACGAGCGCCGAGGATCCAGGCGTGTTATCGAGCTGCTAAAGAGAGCATGACCGCATGTGCTGCTGCTGAGCGCCTGAAAGAAAAATCGCAAGACCGCAGATGTGGAAGTGAAGACTCGCTGATGGATGTGGCACTATAAATCCTGCTTTTCTTACGCTTCAGGTAACAAGGCTTTTCAGAAAGAGGGATCAGCAGGCTTTTAAAGGAATGACGCAGTAAAAGTGGGAAAAAATGTTGGAAATGCGAACTGTATCCAGCATGACGTTTTTATTTGGGTGTGTTGAGGCCTGAACTATCTTGACTCATCGTTTCTCTTTGTATGTTTTACATTGCACTCATCTGGATAACAGACGTTTAATGTAGGTTTGAGGCTAGATATTTAACAATTAATGTAGTTTGTGTTTATTTGACCAAGGCCAGAACAGTTTTTTATATATGTTATATTAAGGTGTTTTTTTTTTTTGCTTCATGAAGGCATTTTCCTTTCCTCTGTTGATGTTTTTCCTGTTCCAACAGTTTTTTTTTTTTTACTCTAATCTGTTGTCAAGATATATCTGCCAATTTTATGGAAGTTGAAGAAATTACAGTATTGAGAAGCTCATGGAGATAAATAAAATGTCAGAAAGCATTTCATTGGGCAAAATGTTGTCTAATGTCTGAATTGTTTACATGTATATATGCAAAGTTTATGGATTGATGTTTTGGAAAGTCTTTGTCATGTTTGGTCAGAAGGTTTTTCTAGATTAAAGGGCATCATTATGCATGTTTTTCTTGTTCCTCAGGGTTTATGGTTTATCAGGTGGTTTGATCCATTTCTCCAGACTTGATTCGGTCAGACTTGTTTGACAAAATCTTGGTGGCAGAGAGCCTTTCGTAATGTGTATCTCCATGCTTGCTTTCTTGAGCTCAAAGTCCACAAGAATTACTGCTGACCTTTTGAACCCACTGCTAGTTTGTGTCATCTAAGTGCAAGAAACTGTTTATGTGCAGCTTTGGCAGCAGGAGAGCTGAGAAGGAGTTCAGCAGATAAATGTTTTGATTTAATAGCATGTCTGAGATTAATATCCCAGAATTTCATATCTCAATGAGTTGTCGAATATTGTTTTGTTTTTATTGGCAGTGCTGTATATTATATTGTGTAATATTGCAAAAGCTGTCAGGGTAAGATGAGATGTGTTCCAGGGCTATTAAGTAATTTAAAATTTAACTGAAATATAGTAACTGTGGCTGAAAAAAAATAAATACACATTATATATATATATATATATATATATATATATGTATGTTTGTATGTATGTATGTATATATATATGTATGTATATAAAACCTAATAAAAATGACAACACTAATAAACTATAAAAATAAAAACAACTTTAAAATAAAATAATTAAAACTGTATGCATTTAAGAAATATAATAAATAAAAAATTAAAATAAACTTAAATGTAGCCAATTAAATATATTGCATCACATAGTTAAAATATGAAATCAAATTGAAATATCAATATACATTAAGTTAAAAATATTAATAAAAATGTAATATTAATAAAACGTTTATTCAGAATTAAAATCAATAGAAACTACATAAATGAATAAAAAAACAACCATTAAAAATTTTTTAAAAATTGAAAATGTTAAACACTATAATTAAAACAAAACAGAAAAAAAAAATACTGTTAGCTGTTTGAGTACGTCTGGGACTTTTTAAAGATGTTTTGATGTTAAAAGGAGGAAAGTAAATGAAACACAACCTGTATCAGAAAGCCTCATCTCTCATGTGGTGTGCTAATAGTTTGAAGTTATAAAAGGGCAGTACTGTAAAAGATTAACAGTGCAAAGTTGAGTCGCTCGAGTGAGTCTGCTAGCAAATATTTGCAGCTAACTTTCCTCGTGCTTGGTGTCAGGAGATCCGTCCCGATCTCTCCATCAACCATTAACAATCTCTCTTTCTCTTCCAGTGTTGTTCCAGCACCACTGCCACTGGCTATTGATAAGGTAAGCGCTCACGACTGCCTTTTTCATGCATTATATATGAGCTTGCTTTTTCCAAATCAAACACTGGTCGTGAATGAATGTTTTCCAGTTCGTTATGTTCCTGCTTTTTTGGATATCAAACAGCGTTGCCATGTTGTCTCAAAAGCAGCTGTCTCATAAATGCCGTTGATTTCCAAGCCCTAGCTTTGAATCAACACCTCGCATTAGGTGCCGCTATCTGAGGTTTGCATGCGGCTCTCCGTCAGAACAATCCTGGAGGTGGTCCAGATGAAGTTAGATAATGCAGTTATCCTCTCATGCCGTCCTCTGTGTGGGATGCCTCTGTGGAGCTTTAACAGGGAACAATTGGGTTGTGTGGCGAATCATTCCCAGAACAGAGGTGTCTTTCTTTAGTAGTTTTAAATATGTACTCATGCTTAATCGTGTTAGTGTTTGAACAGGAATATAACAGCATTGTTCATTCAGTGCTTTTGGTGCATCTAGAAGCAAATGCTGTTACTGACACAGTGTTGATGGGTTCTCAGCAACACCAGACACGCCTGCCTCACAATTCACATACGGTCTGAATTACGTCATTTAGTGCGTTACTAAAGTGATTTGTTTAAGGTAAGGTTGTGTGAAGTCAAACGGGAAGTGGGAAGTGCTGTCAAACTATTAAGTGCATTCCAATATATATATATATATATATATATATATTACATAAATATAATATTGTGAAATATTATTGTGATGTAAAATATTTTTTTTTAAATATTTGAATATACATTAAAATAAAATTTATTTTTGTGATGCAAAGCTGAATTTTCAGCATCATTACTTCAGTCTTTGGGGGCCCATGATCCTTCAGAAATCAGTTTAATATAGTGATTTATTATCAGTGTTGGAAACTTGTGCTGCTGTGTAGATTTTTTTGATTCTTGAATGAATAAAACGAAGAGCTTTTATTTTAAATAGAAATCCTTTCTAACAATAAACTCTACCGTTCAAAAGTTTGGGGTGACTAAATTTATATTTGTTTTTATTTGAAAGAAATTAAAACTTATTCAGTGATGGCAAAGATTTATATTGTTAGAAAAGATTCGTATTTTTAATAAATGCTAAATGCTAATGAATAAACTTTTTATTCATCAAAAAATCCTGAAAAAAAAAAGGAAAAAAATCTTTGCCAACGTTGATAATTCTGATAAATCAGCATATTAGAGAGATTTCTGAATCCCTGAATATCCCTGAATTTCTGAATATTTGCATCAAAGAAATAAATTATATTTTAAAGTATATTAAAATAAAAAATCCATTATTAAACATGGTTAAAATATTTCACAATATTGCTTTTTTTCCCCTGTATTTTTGATCAAATAAATGCCGCCTTGATGAACATAAGAAACGTCTTTTAAAAAAATATTACAAATCTTACGGTTTCCCAACTTCTTAAGTCGCAGGGGTGTAAAAAAACATTGTATGGGTCAGTTTATTTATTTTTTATTAGAATATTAATTAAATGTAAAATCCCAAATTCATAAAATTGACACTTATGTCTGGTTTTGTGGTCCAGGGTCATTTACACGATATAAACATATAAAAACATACTATATTTTCGTAAAAAAATTTATATGTATACATAAGAAAAATACACAGCAAACATGCATATATTATGTAAATTAAAACTTTTATTTGGCATATGATTAATCGCAATTAAGCGGGAAAAAAATTATATTTAAAATAGATGTTTTATATTTGAATATAACTTTAAATATTATTTTTGTGATGCAAGGCTGAGTTTACAACGGTCTTCATTGATTCTTCAGAAAATATTATAATATTCAGAAAACACACACATACAGAACATATTTGGAAAATGTCGCATGTATTTACATGTCTATTTATATTCATATAATTTATATTCGAAATATAAAAATATATACATCCCTCTGTGTGTATTCATATTTAAATAATGTATACTGCACATGTACATATGTAAACAAACCTTTCTTACATGTGGTTAATTACAATGAATCATTTGACAGCACTAATATATATGTGTGTGTGTGTGTGTGTATGATCGGTCAATTATTCCTGTGATGGCCAAGCTACATTTTCAGCAGTCATTACTATTTTTTTATCAATTTAATGCATTCTTTTTGGGGAACTACTTTCTGTCAAAAAAAAAAAAGCATACTAATATTACTCAAAACTATAGAAAACAAGGGGTTGTGACTCTGCTACAGCAGTTTTTAAGTGTAGGAACCTTAAAGTGAAGTAATAATGAATGAATGTTTAGGGGAGTGTTTCGAATTCGTTCAGAGGTTAGAACTCTGGCAGATGGATTCGGAAAAACAATTGGCGCATGACATCAGTCCACAGAGTGATGACATCATCTACATCTGTGATGATGACAGAGACACACGTGTCATTATTTAATAAATTAGTCTCTGTTTTAATGAAGGCTGTGTGGATTTTGTCCCTCTTGAACCCCATAAATGCAGGTCTGTCAATGTCACGTCCGTTTCCAGATGCATATAGCGCTTCTATATCTGACCGCAGCAACTGACGCCGTCAATATAAAAATACTCCTACCGCCTTCTCTGCTGTGGGAGCGTCTGCTCATGTGGATTCAATAAATCCAACTAAAGTGGAGTCACGATTTCATTATTTGGATCATTGCGGTTACAACTGCTAGGAATGAGGCTATTCAATATAAGAGCTGCGTATGAAGAACAAAGCCCCTATTGATTTAGCCTGCGATAGTCCGAGGTCATTTGCCTGTTTTCTCCTCCTCAGATGATGTTTTTTCTTTTGATGAGGTTGAAAGCTGCTTTAACTGTACTGCTGATTCAGATGCATCAAGGCCAGCGTGTGAAAAGATGTTCAGTAGATTGGAAGTGTTTTATTGAGGCGTCCAGATCTGCGATTGTGAGATAGATACACTGTGTGCAGAGATTTCTCTTTTTCACTGTTTTTTAGTTTTTCTTCTTTCTGTCTTGCAGGTGTCCGCAAATACACCCAGTATGTATTCTCAGGAACTGTTTCAGCTCTCCCAGTACCTGCAGGTATGGAGCGACACTGACCTCTACTGGCCACCGAAAGACATAAAGATTTTGTCACTTCAGTTAACCATATAATAGTCTATAACAGTGGTTTTCAACCTGTGGGACGTGACGGTATCGCAGGGGGGCCGCCAATTATTATTATTAATAGAAATTGTAATATTGTTAATATAATAAAAAATGTCTAGTTTGCTGATCCTTTATGTATATTTTCTGTTTATTCAATACATTGCCAGTTTATTCGATGAAGACAATTAACAGCCTTGCTTCCGAGTACTTAGTTAAAACGACACAAAAAGCGGGAACGTTTAAATTATTTTGCAGTGGGCCACGGAAACATATGTGTTTGGCTGTGTGGGCCGTGAGTTAAGGTTGGGAAAGGTTGGGAAACAACGGGTCTATAATTATATAATATTTTATCATAAGTATATAATAATAAAAAAGTATATAATCAATTACATAATAACAATAATTATTACCGTTACTCAAATAAATGCAGGATTAATTATATTACTTAATATTTATATATTATATAATATGTAGTATATAATGATTTATTATAAGCCATGTATAATACATTAAAACTTTATATATGTTATAGTGCTGTCATATGATTAATCGCGATTGATTGCATCCAAAATAAAAGGATTTGTTTATATAATATTGGTTATGTGTGTTCTGCGTATATATAAATGCACACAAATCCATTAAATATATTGCTAATATTTACATGCATATATTTATATTACACATAAATATATTTAATAAACATAACTATATTTTCGTTAAATATATAGATGTATTTGTGTGTGTGTATATATATATATAAGAAAATACACAGTATACACACATATATTATGTAAGTCAAAACTTTTGTTTTGCATATGATTATGCACAATTAAGCACTAAACAGAGTATATATAGTTATATATATATATATATATATATATACATATACTTTTTTTTTTTTTTAAAGAATATATTTTTTCACAATTTAAAATAGCTGTTATATTATATTTGAATATAACTTAAAATATTATTTCTGTGATGCAAGGCTGAATTTTCAGCAGCAATAATTTTAGTCTTCATTGATTTTTCAGAAATCATTCCAATATGCTGATTGATTAATTAATTGAATAATTAATGCGTTAATATAATTTTCAGGATTGATCAACAGAACAGCATTTTTAAAAATAGATTTTTTGGTAACAATATGTCCGTTATCTCTGTTACTTTTGGTCCAATTATTTCGACCTTGGCGTTAACTGATAATGTTGTCGTGTTTGTGTCCTTCAGGAGGCCTTACACAGAGAGCAGATGCTGGAGCAGAAGTTGGCCACTTTACAGAGGCTGCTGGCCAGCACACAGGAAGCATCAGAGAGCAGCTGGCAGGTACATCACAATTAAAGCGAGACCATTATTAATTATTCAGTACAGATAGCTGTTTAAAGGCATGTTTAGTAGTGTTCAGAATATGTTACAATTATGACTGTTTGTTCCACTATACTTCTAATCATATCAAGGTCTCTGTATGTGTCTTTCCAGGCTTTAATCGATGAAGACCGGTTGCTCTCTAGACTGGAGGTGATGGGGAATCAGTTGCAAGCGTATTCGAAAGTAAGGCCTCTGTCTGTTTTGAGGGTTTGGATGTGTGCTCGCAGAATTTAGTTCCTGTTTCACCAAAGCGTGTTGTTTCCTCAGAACCAAACAGAAGACGGTATCCGAAAGGAGCTTGTAGCCTTAACAGAAGACAAACACAATTATGAGAAGACAGCCAAAGAGTCCCTGAGGCGGGTCCTTCAGGAGAAAATCGAGGTGGTCAGGAAGCTGTCGGAGGTGGAGGTAAAAATCTTTTATTAATGCGCAGCTTATTTTTATATGTGCATGCTGCATTTGTATAATAAAACATACAGAAGCAAAAGATCAATATTCTGAAATATTGTTAGTTTAAAAAGCTGCTATTTAAATATATATTTATATATCTGGTTTGTTACTGTGATGCACTGCTGAATTTTGAGCACTAATTCTAATGTGCTTAGGAAAAGCAATATGGATTTCTATCTATGACATGGTTTTTGTTGTGTTTGCTTCATTTGATCTTTTATTGTATTGCAGAGGAGTTTGAGCAACACAGAGGACGAGTGCACACACCTGAGAGAGATGAACGAACACACTCAGGAGGAGCTCAGAGAACTTGCCAACAAATACAACGGAGCCGTCAATGAAATCAAGGATCTCACCGAAAAGATCAAGGCATGTCTGATGCTCACCCAAAGGGAAGATTTTCTGGAAATGTGCTCAGGCCATCAAAGATGAGTTTGTTTGGAGAAATGTAGCATTGCATCTCTTGCACACTGGCGGATCCTGTGCAGTGAATGGAAATAAAAATCTTAATCCACAACACTGTAGTCCAATAAAATAAAAGCCAAACGCTGTGTGTTTGTAAGAAACAAATCCAACCAAGACGTTTTTAAACTGTTGCATCTGGATGAAATCCATTATTCATGATAACACTGCTTCCTCTGGTCTGAATGATCTGTACAGATCATGCACTGTTTGTTACATCCAAAACTGCTGGATTTCCACTGGACGTTACAAAATGTCTTGTGAGGTTTTCGCACTCACTGGAGTGCTGTGGATTATTGTGATGTTTTAATCACTCTGACGTCACCCATTCAGTGATGGAACGCTGCATTTCTCTAAATAGGAAACACTCGCCTACATAATGGACGGCCTGAGTTTGAGTAAACCTTGAGAGAGGTGTCCATTTTTGTGCTAACTCTTCCTTTACATTTCTTAACGTTTACGTTCTTAAAGTTGGCAGAGGGCAAGCATGAGGAGCTCACTCAGAAAGGCCTGAGTGAGAAGAAAGAGCTACAGCTGAAGATCGAAGAGATGGAGGAGAAAGAACAGTCGCTTCAAGCTCGGATTGAAGCTTTGCAGGCGGACAACGACTTCACGAATGAGAGACTAACGGCCCTGCAAGGTAAAACGCACAAGCATGCTATGTTTCTCCGGGTTGAGAACAGTGCACTCCCTGAGCACTACATAGACGAGGTCGAGGAGGAGCATCTGTCAGTATAGAGCTCTTGTTTTTATTTCTGGTCATCCCAAATCTTCTCGTTGTCGTTTTCCAGTCCGGTTAGAACAGCTGCAGGAGAAAAGCATAAAGGAAAACAACAGTTTAGGTGAGTTGGAGACGCATGCATCTGCTAGTGTGCTGCTAACCTTGCATCACCTCCTTGATTAATTCAGCATAGGAGCTCGCCTTTGGTTGCCTGTTTTCATTTTCCGTTCTGCCTCTTTCTTTCTGTCTGTGCGGCTTTGCTTCTGTTCCGTCTCAAAGGCCTTGAACTTTTGCATTGAGCATGTGTGTTTAAGTCTAACACCTCTGTTTAAGTTTAAGTCTCCCCCTCTTTCGGCCGCTTCTCACCAAATAAAATGTATTTCTCAGTTCAGAAGGGAGGTGGCTTAACTGAACTGGTTGGCCTGTCTAGTTATTTATATATACTAGGCTTCTTGCTTGATAATAAGCTTCTTAATCCATTTTAATGAGCCATAGGGCTGTCAAAATGAAATTCAAATTTTTTACTTTAATATTCAAATATTCAAATTTCGGCTTCTTTCCTTAGTCTGCAAGAGGGTATCTAGGTAAATATTTTGTACATTTTTTAAAGCATAATACGATGACATGACTACCTTTGGGGAAAAAAAGTTTCAAACAATGTTTATAAACCGTATATAATTAATAAAGTTGCTTAAACAATTAGGAAAAAAAATGAAAAACTTTTTTTTATTTGGCAAATGCTTTTTTGTTGACAGCCCTAATATGCCGCATTGCTTATTATTGATGTTATTAATATAATGTAGTGTTTAATTAGGGCTGGCAGGAAGAATGGACACCCCTGGTAAGGGACTAGGGTTTGAAACGTTGCACAGGAATCGCTTTGTGTTTTATATTCCTGAACTGATTTCTGTTCTCTGGCAATAATATGAGAGGCAAATGAAACTACTGATGTGGTGTGCCACAGACCACAAACCTCTTGGCAGAGACGATTCGCTCGCTGAACTGTCCCTTTATCATTAATTTCTGTGAAATTTCTCAGGAATGATTAGGATGGCATAACATTGGGTTTTACTTCAATAAGACCTGTGTTGAGAGCTGAACGTCACTGAAAACCTCAAAGATGCTGTCATTTGGCATCAAAATGTGGGGTTGTTAAACCACGAGTGATGTGCACGTCATTATACAAGAAGTCGTTTCGCTGTTAGGAGCACAACTGTACAAACAAACTGACTTACAGCTTTTATAATAGGGGGGATTGGGGGTGGACATAATTGGGATTTGTTTGATAAAAAAAACAACACATGATTTAAATTTTTTATATTTATTTAAATTTTAGCTAGTCTCTGGTTTTCTGTGTTTGTTTGTAGGGCTTCACAGTTTGCAAAAGAAAAGCTATTAATATAACTCTAAAATGATCAAAATAAAAATCAATATAAAATAATAACTTTATATTCATATTCATGTTATTACTACTGCTACTAGATAAAATACAATTAGAAATATTGCTATTATAATTTTATTCGACTGTAAATTAAAAAAAACATGTATTAAAAAAAAGAATCGTACAACAGTTAAGCAAATAAATGCTGTAGACTTTGTTTACAGTACTAACATATTTTGCCAAAAACGAGATGAGATCTATATATATATAAAATACACAATAATAATGCTTAGTAATTCTTATTATTGTTTGTAGTAGTAGTACTTCTATACTTCTACTAAATAAATAAATAAACTTTAATAAATAAACTTGACAACTTTAATAACTTTAAAAATTTACTATTTCGCTGTAAAAAAAAAACAAGAAAATTCAAGAAAAGTAAAATAGCTATAATTTTTCAGTGTTATTATAAAATTGCGTATTTTTTAGCTGTCTCCATTTCTTTGATTTTAAATGCAAAAATGAGAGAGCTTTTTTTTTTTTAGCCACATTTAGTATTTCTAAAATTTAAATGAGGAATCATCTGCTAAAACACGACCCTTGATGTCTCAGAGTCTTTCCCTGAGGTGACATGTGAATGACAGGTTGTCAGTCAGTCTCTACAGGTCCATGAATAGCTGCAGTCTCCCGTCTGTGTCCTTGTCCCGCCCTCTGCATCTCTGTTTGGTTGCGTCTCATGTTGTATCCTGTAGATCTGGCTTCTGTTTTAAAATCATCTGATGCCCCTCGATGTGGGATTTCTTCCACTTGCTGCTCATTTAATGGAGGGTTTTTCTTTCTTTGGTAGACCACTTTCTTTTAAAGAGTGGAGGAGACTGCACTTTAATCCAACAGTACATTGAGTGTCAATGTGAGTACACAGCATTCTTTCCAACGTCTTCCTCAGCCGTACTAATGAACCGTCTTATGAGCACCAAAGCAGGTTTCACTCTGTAAAATGAGGATGGTGTTTGCAGGGACATGAACTTATGCACCGCCCTGGATCATATTTGCTCAATATGCTTGTTTCTTACTAATATTGAGGTGCTCCTTTTTTATTTTTGAGAAGCATTAGTATTAGTCTTGTATTGCCCCTTAATCAGCAGAAAAACAGAATAAAGACATAATTCTTCTGAGACAGATTACAAATATTTAATTCTCAGTCAGTTTTCACATGCGTTATTAATTCTGCAGTATAATAATGCTGGTTTCCATTCTTTTATAAATTAAAATGACATGTTTACGAATGCTTTTTTCATTAAAACTTTTGACTGCTTTTGTTATTTCTATAAACGATTGATTTCAAAATAATTGGAAGAATCTTTTTTGCTATTTGAATGTAATTCCAATTATCCAAAATTATCTAATTACTTCACTTTAGGCCTTTTTTGGTGCAGGGCTTTTGCAGTCTATAGTTCTTTGGTGATACTAGAGATTTTTTTCTAAAATAATATATATTTAATCAAATATATTTACAAATCTATGTTAAATTTAAAAGTGGGTTTGAATCACTCACTAAATTATTTAGAACCGCTACGGAGTTAAAAAATCATTTTGAACAGAGTAACATTAGTTATTTATTATTATTATTGATTAGGATCAGCAGACTCATTGATCACTCAAATGACATCCTATTAAAAATGCATATTCACTACAGACTTGCGTAAATAATTTGTGCTCGAATACTTTATTCAAGTACTTTAATTTCACTGAAGTATCACTGGCTGTTGTCTAGCATACTGAAGCTCAGTCAAACAGACTGTGACTGACATGTTGGAAAGGTCAAATAAATGCCATTTTTTTAATAGTAAGACATATGCAGTCGTCTTGTCGATTTTATCATTTAGAGGCTATAAACTTTTTTATTTATTTTTTATTCAGCTTCAAAAAAAAATTGTAGCTGAAGTTCGTTCCAGTTTGATCTTCCGTAAGCAAACTTGGAAAGTTATGTTGCTGTTTTATTTGTTTTAAGCAATATTAAGTGAATGAATGTATACAGCAGAATAGAGAGGCTCTCAGGATCTATTGTATAACCCGAAACCTCTGTGGAGATCAGATATTAAGCTTTCCCTCAGATTCATATAGTCTCTCAAAGTATGAGCGAATATCCATCTCCAAACTCTTATTATTCTTAAGTAAAACACTCTTGCATGCCGTCTGTTCTCACTTCACCTCCAGCTGACTTGGATTTCCTCTATTCCCGGGGATTTTGGCTCTTACCAGCATGCGTTCTGAAGTCCAAATGCTTCCACTGATGCTTTCCATGTGGTTTTGCTTTGTTGTGTATGTATGGAACAAACTACAAATGCAGTTTCTGCTGATACTGGATTCGGTCGGGCTGCATCAGAGTCATTTAATGACTGAGATTTGATATTTAATGCTTAATATTTAATTAGATGCACCAGACAGATACACTGAAATGCTTTCTCTCTCTTTATTTTAACCAGCGGTGAGACAGCTGAAGGAAGTGGTGGACTCATCCATTAACAAGCTGTCCAACTTTGACGGTAAGAGCACAGATTGATTGATTTGGAAAGACACTAGGGCTGTTTTCACACCTTTGAGGTTTATTTGAGGTGGACTCGAGAATGGAGCTGACTTGTTTTCTGGTTTTATTCCACAGAAGTCATTGATGCTCATCTTCAGAATAACCAGACGACAGTGGACAACAGCTTGCCCAGTCCAGACAGACTTAAAGGTATAATTACATTTTTATCACTTTCATCCAATCTCTTTCTTTCTAGACAAAGCTATGGGGAACATCACACTGGTATGATGCAATCTGATGGCAATGTAGGCACATGGCTTCACCCCGACCTCTATTTAAACCCAAATTAAACAACTGTGCTCTCTGGGTCACAGGAATGAGCATTATGGTTATTTTTAGCATCCTCAAAGAGCATGACCAGGTCAGGGTCATCACTGTAATGAGCTCTAATAAGATCATCATCAGTGAAGTTTTAACTGGCTGTCTATTATTATGATTATTAATAATATATTATAATATAGATATACTACGTGTGAATTTTATTTACGTTTAAAAGTTTGAATCTGTTTAGCCCAATAATAGATAAAAAAAGTTATTTGTTCAAACCTTTTTATTTGTGCTTTAAAGTATTTAAATCATTAATATTAATAATAATTGTCCCGAAAAAAGCTGTTTTTTTGTTTATTATTAAAATTGTTTAAATCAATTTTCAATTATAATAATTTTTTTTAAACAGACTTTGTTGCAACGTTTATTTTTTTAAATACATTCAGCCTAATAATATTTATATTAATAAATTTTAAAAAATCACAAAAGATGCTTTTTAAGTTTTTAAATCTATTTAAAATAATGTGTAATAAAAATAATAATTGGTAAAGTTACCTAGTTGTTGTAATTGTTTTAATTTCCATTTTAGAATATTGCATCATTCTGCATAAAAGTAATAATAATAATAAAATGTAAGACATTTTTAATTAACTCTTTTAAGTTTAAAATATTTCAACTCATAATAATAATAATAATAATTAAAAAATAAAATTTAAAACTAATTTTTTGTAAGCCTTTCAGCCTCATAATAATGATGATAACAGATAAAAATAGCAAAAGCTATTTATTTTAACTGTTTTGTTTATATTTTTAAATGTTTATCCTATAATCAGAGCAGAAAAAATGAGTTTATTCACTCTGGTCCAGGTTATAACCTTATGAAAGCTGCTCCGTGTGAAGAGAGAGATGCCATTCAAACTCCTCAATTCCTTTCAGATTATAGTCCGTGATTACAGCCACACAGATTAGACCATAATTCACCAGTCAAGCATCACATACGATGACATCCTTCAGTTTTCATCCATTCAAAGTCCCAGTTGGTTCTCTACAATGTGTTTATTCATGGCACACTGAGTTCAGAAGATCTATCATGTGATGTAACAGCAGAATGAGTGCTTTTTCAGGTCATACATTGATTTAAATGCGCAGTTTTTGGCCTGATGTTTGAGAGTAATGGAAATATCTTGACAGCAATGACTGATATTTTCTGTTTGACACTTACAACTTTAATAGAAAAGATACTGTAATTTCATTAATATCCGATGATGCATGAACACATTGGCAGGAGCTTTCTTTAGACCGGCGTCACCTCCTGTTCAAACCCCATTTATAACTCATTTAGTCCTCATGGATATTACTAAATCTGCAACTAGTTTAGCATGTGACTGAACGTCCCGTTGGAAGCCGAGGTCACTCAAATGACCATGTGTGGGCAATAACTACCACCGGCCAGAGAGGATGAACTACAGGGGGCTCATTCACTGCCTGCTATTGTAGATCAAGAGTAATTCTGATTAATATATAAACACACTCCTGTTTGGATGTAGATACTGAAGCAGAGAGCCGGCTGTAGGTTATGAAGGCTGTATACTTCTGCTTATTTTAGTGTTGTTTTGAGTTCTGATTGTGTCCCCCCCTATCTTCTAAGTGGTCTCTTCCGCTCTGCCTCCACAGAAAACCAAATAGACGCTAAAGAGTGCGATATGTCAGATACTCTGAGCCCCAGCAAGGACAAAAGCAGTGACGACACGTCAGGTACGTGAAACATGGACACATGTGTGAATTACTGTTTTGGTCACTACAGCTTTCATTAATGCATCACAAATCTAATAAATATTATATGAAAAACCTAACAATATAATTATCTGGTGCATCTGTTTTTTAGCTTATGTAAATGTTGTCTGATTTATTTTAGTGCTTTTTTTCTGTTTGTTTGATCTGTGATCTCTTTTTTTTCTTTCTTCTTCTTCTTTTTTCTTTCCTTCAATTTATTTTTTCATCTTCCCCTTTTAATTTTTTACGTTTATTTACTTTTTTTGTTTTCATATTTTTTTTCTTTTTATATTTTTTTAAGTCTTTCTTTCCTTCATTTTTTGTTTTCCATGTTTTCTTCTCTTTTTGTTTTCATATTTTTATACGTCTCGTTGTTTCTTTCTTTCTTTTCCTGTATTTTTTCCTCCTTTTATTCTCTTTTTTTGTTTTCATGTTTTTTATTTTCACGTTTGTTTGTTTTTTTCATATTTTTTTTTCGTTTAGATTGTTGTTGTTTCCCTTTAATAATCTTTCTTTCTTTCATTGTCAATTCAATTCTTCTTTCATTTCAGACGGACAGATGGATGAACAAGAACTGAACGAGGCCCAGAACAGGGTTTCTCTTCTGAAAGGTAATCCCTCCATTCTTTTGTGTGGAAGTTTTCTTTTCAGCTTCCCTGTCTGAAGCGCCAGTGCTGATGTGGGTGTGTTTGTGTAATTTGGCTGGCCTGAACTATTAGTCACCCTCTTTATCGGCACTCATTAGAGCTCAGGGGACTGGCATGCGGCACAACTGTGCAGCTTAACAGGGTGTGTTATTCCCCAATCTGACTATATATGGTCTGCATCTGCTGGAGGTGATAGCGATAGGACTCAAAAGGTGTCCTCCTGGCAGGTGTCTTAGTGCCATCCTAGTTTATCTCCCTCCCTCAGATCTTTCCCCTCACCCCACTTTAAGTTCCACCGGAGGGCAGTCTGGAATGTAAACCAATTACAGCTCAATTAGACACTGAGTGCTTTCACAAAGTCACGTACAGCTGCCAACATAAGATGAAAACTTATTTAATCCTTTATTGCTTTTCTATAGTATTAATGTCAATTGGTTTATTCTTTAAATAAAAAAATAAAACAATGAGTGGTATTATAATGTTACACTAAAACATTAAAATTAAAACAATGTAAACACTCTTAAGATAACCTGTAAAAAGAAAAAAAAACATTAAGCATGCAGAATACAATAAGTGGACTTTGAACAATTAGATAATTGTCGCATCTGTAATTTCGATTAGGAAATCGATTGCTTGTGCAGCCCTAGTACTAAGAACACTGCTCTGCACAAAGTACCAAAAAAAAAATAAGAGACAGTCGTAGACAGGCAGAGAGTGTTGGGTGAAAATTTAGGTCATTGTCTCCTAGAAATGGTTTTTAAAAAACAGGTTTAAGCAGCAGTTGCATGAATGAATGGCAATGAAATAGACAGTACAGTGGCATGAGCTGAAATGGCTCTGATCTCTTCTGGTAGTTTGTTTTCTAGTTGTCATAGTGGCTCCGCTGGACCGAGGGCATTCGCCCCCTTCTCAGATGTCATCAGCTCAGTTGTGACTCCAGATCCTTCATCTACTCTCACCCTGCTGAGTCACACCAGACAGCAGGACATCTGTCTCCCACACAGCCATTTTCAATAAGCTCATGTGTAGGGTCATATCATAGAAGACAGGATTTGAGGTTATACAGCCATCCATAATGAATAAATAATCCAGAAATAAAGACCATTTATTAAAGCTATACCATAACATCAGCCCATTCAGAAATAGATATGATAAATAAATACCACTGCTGGGACAACTAAAAGTTCTAGTTTGGCCATGTGTGACTTGTGTTCTTTGGCCTGTCTGGATTAATTGTCATTGTCATTCAATCTCATTGTCAAAGTTGTCATCAAACAAAAATGTGGTTCAGACTCGTTTGGTTTAATTCAGTTTAAGTGGGCTCTTGTGATTGCACTGAGCTCATGTCCTTTAACGGGACGTCAGATAAGGAGCGCTGGCTCGGATCAGGGAGGAAGTGCCAGTTTCAGCGCCTCATTGTTCGAGGGCACACTTGATGAAGTGTAGGACGTGCCAGGCAGACTCGGAGGCGGCCAAGACCAGAGGGATGTGTGCTGCTATAGCTTTTCTCTACCATCTTGATTAAAGAAGGCTTATTCTTGCGTGCATGTGTTTCAGGCGGAAGATAATGAGGAGAAATCTGGATAGAAACACTGGTAGAATCTGATACAATCTTACTGTTTTGGAGAGGGAAAGCACACTTTGTGGTGCTAAAACGGCACTAAGCTCATAAGTGGATTGTAGGTGTAGTGCACCTCTAAGTGATTTCGCTGAATTCTTAGTGTACGGTGATATATAAATGTGTAAAATTTATCTTTGGAAGATTATGTAAAAACATAGATGGAACAAAACAATACAATTAAGATTTAATTAACATATTTCCCAAATATTATATTCAATTATTTTGAAATCTAAATAATAAAATTTCTAACAATTACAAGTACAATTACAAGTTTTTCAAGGTTCTATAATGAATTTATATGGCTTGTAATTTTTTTTTTTTGTAGAATTGCTACCCACAAATAGCAATTCTACTAATTCTAAATAATAGTTTCTATTCAATAATGTAATATATTAATATTATATTGAATACAATTTTAGAGCTTGACATAAGAATTTTTTTAATGTACATTAATTGAAGAAAAAAAAAATATAATAAAAAAAATCTAAATGTTTTTTTTTTTTTTTTTGTAAATTTATATTGTCAGGTTTTCCCAAGACTGTTAGGGTCCTGGACTTCAAAAAGTTGTTAAGGGAATGAATAAGTGTTATCATTATTATCATTTTATAATAATTTTTTTTTATATATATATATAATAGTTTTTGTTTGTTTCACCACATTTTTTCCAGCTTTAATTATTTTAGTACCGTTTGTTTTTTTTGTTTTTGTTTTTTTTATAGTTTTTGATCATTCTAATTACCATGTAATTAAATGAATGAATGAATGAAAGGCCATTTTAATATTGACTTTTAGCTTTTTTTTGTATTGTCATATGAAATCATTTTAACCCTTTTTTTGACCCCTTTAAAATGTTTAAGCCCTGTACCGGGTTGCGGCCGCCTGGTCGAGAACAACACTGGTCTGGTATGTTTGTGAAGCAGATATCTAATTGTTCAGTTCATAATTGTCATTGAGAATTCTGCTGTATTTGTCTAGGACCATCAAACTTTTGCATTTGTTGTTGCTTATCGATTTGATTTGTCCAGAAGGCTTTGTTAAAATGCGCCACTAGGAGGCACTGTTGAATTGCTCTTTCACCCCTAGATAGCATCTACACCCAGGCGTCTGGCATGAGTTATTCAATTGCCTTAATGATGAGTTATCTGAACACATGTAACCTTATATGGCTGTGATACTCAATCTCAGCCATAAAATCCTTTTGAGACGCTCTTGATGAAATCACTGAAGGAGGAGCAGAATGTGATTACACACCACTTCATGCCCCCTCTCATTAAATAAATGGCCAAACTTCAGAAACGCCGAGTTCGTTACATCATTTTGCCTGAAAGCAGCTCCCTCGCCCGCAGTAAACACCCCTCCCCTGACATCATGACAGATTACCAGTCCTTAAATTAGCACATGACTTCACCGACATCTGTAGAGTGTTCAGAGAGGGGGACGTTCATCAGTTTATGGTCCGAGGAGGTTTCCCAAAAGCCTGTTGTTATAACACCACATGAGAGACCCACTGGATGCTCCTCAGAGACACTGCGAATGTGTGCTTGCTCGCAGGAGACCGTCTAATATCTCTTTTGCTTGGCCTGGTGGAGGTTATCTCAACGGCCCATTTGTAGAGCCGTCTGAGCGTGCGCTGGGCTTGTGTAGTCAGGCTTCAAGTTGTGTCCCGGAGTCTAAAGTGCATTATGGATATTGTGTTGCAAGCCGGGTCATTCACTGACGGACTGAGCAAGCAGAAATACTACATTCTTCACGTAATAATCTGATTCTGAGCATCTTGATTTTGGTTTGTGTTAATCGTGTTTCAGTGCTTGATGTTTCTGCCCATGGAGTCGAGCAGAAAGTGTCATATGTGGCGCCAAAGGTTCTGACCCATCGTAATGGATTGGTCTCACGCTCACAGATATGTTATTTTAAATGTCTGCAGTCCGTTTTATTAGGAACTGCAGCATTTTTACATTTAAATTCCTGTTCAAAAACCCCAGGTGGGCTTTCAGAGAACCAGATATGCAGTATTCGTATCAAGCAATTAAGTAATAATCTCAAAGCGACTAGATGTGGGTCCAAGCTACATATGACATTGTGAAATTGATCACAGTAACAGTTTTAATTTTCTAATGTGTACAGTGAATGGTACAAAAACTATTACACTTTAGGGTGATGTTTTCTGAGCTATTTTTATCATTGTCTCATTGATTTAACATTGATTTAACATTGATTTAACAAAAATCACTTTTTTTATGTAAATCATGAAATAGTGAAAATTCTGTGCTGAATTGTGTTTTCTAAACTAGAATAATAATTCATAAAATTCACAAAATAAAAAAATTAAATGCAGTTACATGTGTGTGTGTGTGTGTGCACATATATATATATATATATATATATAATTTATTTGTTTTTATTTTTTTACATTTAACTCGAGCTAAATGTATTTGTAACTAATTAAATCAAATTTAAATTTAAATTAAAAATAATTGTAGTAAATGATATTTAACACATCCTAAATATAAGTAAATTAAAACTTTAATTAAATAAACTTATTGTTTAAAATATTTATTTTAAAATGTATATGTATGCCGATTTTATTTTTTTTAATATATATATTTATCTAAAAATAATTTTGTATCCCTGAATGCCCAGAGTTACAATTTCCTAATGTTTTTCCAAATTTGACTCCAATGCAAATTTTGCCTGGACTAATGGCTTCCTGAACATGAAAAGGTGTGAAAAAATGATTTATCCTCAATATCAATGATCGAGTGTCTGAGGGAAAGAATCATTAAAAAAGGTTCAAGGATTTCGAAATAAGCTGCATGATTTGAGGCATCATTCATGTTCGAGCAGGATGAGTTATTAATGCAGTACTAAGGGTGTGGGCTTTCACTCGTCAGTTTATCTCTCTTGATATGTTTTTTACAGCCATATTGTTTTTTCATGCAGCGTTGTCTTTGTATGTGTTTGTAGAAATGGACAGGAACCTGGAAGCTGGAGACACTGAGCAGGTCATTCCACACCTCCACCGAGAGCTGCAGGAGGCCCAGGAGCTCGCCAACACTGGCAAACAGAAATGTCTCGAGCTGCAAGGTACGGCAGCGTGCTGAACGCTCCTTCAGCAGTGATTCAGCATTAATAATCGAGGGTCACGACTGCTCTGGTTTTAGTCGCTGTATGTCTTTTTCTCATCAGCCCTGCTGGAGGAGGAGAGGAGAACCAACAGACAGCAGACTGAAGAATCTGCTAAACAGATTCGCTTCTTACAGAGTGAGTCATTCAACACTTACTTGAGTTGTGCCTTAGTGTTCTGACTTTAATCTTCAAAAAGATTTCTAATTATAACCATCAGTATGGGTTGAGTGGTTAATCAGTTTTAGTCATGAAACTGAAATGAAAAAAGGTTTTTAGAAAATATATGTATTTTAATAATCAATTAATTGGTCTACATATATTTACCAATCAACACTCTTAATAAAGCTGTTATATACAAACATTTGAACTCCACATAAAGCATTTTTACACACTACATTTTCACACCAAAGCTTAGTAAGAGTACGTATGAGAACATTGTAAAATCTAATATATCACTGTAACTCTTTGTCTTCAGCTCAACTGGCGAAGCTCCAGTCTGATATGGAGGCTTTGCGCGAACAGAGAGAGAACACTATCACCACCACCCGCGAGGAGCTCTACAGCGCTCAGGAGGAGATCCTGGTGCTCCGGCACGCCATGGAGGCCGCTACCGCCGAGCGGGAGCGAGAGATCGCCTCCCTGCAGGGAGACCTAAGCGTCGTCACCGCCGAGCTGGACAAGTGGAGACAGACGGCAGCCAAGTATGAAGTGGAGATCAGCAACCTGCAGGCCAGCTTCCAGCTCCAGAGCCAGCACCAGGAAAGAGCTAGCCAGCTCCAAGGTACTCCATTGGCTGTTTGGAGAATCGCTGTTAAAGCCAGGCCAGCTTAGCATGTCGTCATTTGCGCTGTGTCCCTGATGTACTGTTTGGCTAGTAATGTTCCCTGGATGTCATACATCAAGCTGACTTCAGAGGAACAATGGCTGAGATCATCACTGATCTGGTGTTTGGCGATCGCTCTCTTTTCTAGCGCCTTTGATTCCTGTTTGGAAACATTCGTTTCCTCTCATCTGCTTTGTTTTGAGTTCAGTTTTTCTGAATTGCTGGACATGAGAAGAGAATTGAGTTTGAGTTAAATGAGTGGAAAACATGCAGTACTTAAAAGATTGGAGTCAGTGAGATTTTTATGCAGCAAAGATGTGACTGTAATGACATTTATAAGGTTTCTGTTTCACATAAATGCTGTCTTTCTTTCGAGCTTCGTATTGATTTAAGAATCCAGATTTTATTTTTTTCTAAAATATAAATATATTACAAAAAGGTTTAAGCAGCAGATCGGCACATTAGAATGATTTCTAAAGGATCATGTGACACTGAGGACTGGTGTAATGATGCAGGAAATTCAAGTTCGAAATTCAATTTCAAGCCATTTAAAATTATAATATTTTTACAGTATTTTTAATCAAATAAATGCAGTCTTGGTGAGCTTTAAACATCTCACAGACCTCAAACTTTTAAATGAGTGTAAACTCAAAGGATGAATATGTCTCCCTGTAGCATTGGCTATGCTATTAAAATACTGCTATTTTTATTCAGTGTGATTCTGTACACTTCACAAGACTGATGTCTTCACATATTGAGAAAGGCACACATGCGGTATTAATTTCACGGGGGTCTTTCTCTCCAGGCCCTCTTTAATGTGTTGTCCAGAGTCACGGAAACGGTTTAATTATCGTCCATCCTGCTGGGTTTATTATATATTTATTGGATCCTTGTTTTGTTCTTCACAGAAAAATGTACTTAAAAGTGTTCTGACTGCCTCTGAGATGGTTTAAAGCCCTTTTAGGCTGCATAGGATCTCAAGCCGTAAAATTGAAAGAAACAGGATAAAATGAACTCTAGTGATGTACCAAAATAAAAAAACATGGGAAATTAGCCTATGTTTGGAATAACGATGTATGCGTTTTTGTTTTAATTTGAAAACAGGTGATGGTATTATGATGATTTGCAGAAAATGTCTAATTAAAAAAATAATATTTTTAAATATAGGCTTTATAAAATGAGACGGGGAAAAATATAATACATCAAATGTTTATTATATTTATAAAAAATAGTAATTAAAATTTTATATATATATACAAATGTTCATTATAAATTGCATGAAAATAGTTTATATAATAAATTATGTGATATCTTATACTTTTGTGAGTGTATGTATATATATATATATATATATATAATTATTATTTTTGTTTTTGAACAGTGGTTGCACTTTAAGACATTGTATTATGGGGTGTGAGTGGAGGGAATCAATTTAATGAGTTTTTCTGTCTCTGTTTCTGTGTGTCAGGTGAATTGGAGAAGCTTCAGGGTGAGTGCTCCAGTCTGCAGAATGAATGTGACAGTCTGCGGACTGAGAAGACAACACTGATGCAGAAACTGCACAGACTGGAGGAAGAGCTCGACAGGTGGGTCGCATTCACACAACCATGCTCTCTGTGGCGTTTAGATAATTAAATGGTAACAGAAGTGAGTCAGGTTTTAAACGTTTTTTTAAGCACATTATGTCAGACATTATGTCCACACCTGCTCTCTTAAACCGAGCATGTTTGAATCACCGTATTTCACAACGACTGCATCTCTTTGTATTTACAAAGACCGTTTCAGTGATGCTTTTTCAAGTAACTGAGTACCATTGTAATATTTAAGTACCTTTGTCCTGTACTTAATCTCAGCCCTAGGCAGTGTGTGTACGACTCTGTGCTGACGCTATCGTTTTATAAGTCACCGCTATGAGCTCATGTGCCCTAGAGCTTCACATCACTGTTAAGAATGTTCTACAGCATTCTTTCCCATGACACAAATTTATTCCATTCGTCAGTCAGTTTTGTGAAAACCCCACAGAATGTAAACAGCACAGTCTTTGACTTCTATTTTCCGTTCCCTGTTTCGCAGCTCCAGAGAGCGAAGCACGACGTTGAGCAGCAGCCTGAACGCTTTGGAGAAATCCCAGGGAGACCTGGAGAATAAACTGGGCTCAATACAAGACCAGCACCAACAGGACGCTAGCAAACTGAAGGTCCAGCTGGCTCAAGCCGAAAGCCGCACCAGAGACCTGCAGAAAGAGGTACAAGCAACCGAAGACCACCCAGATCTTTTATTGAAAATAAGCTGCCAAAATTCGCAACTCATTACATTTATTCAGCAAGGATCCATGAAATTAGTGTCAAATGATTAATTGCAACCAAAATAAGGTATTGTTTACATACTATATGTATGTGTACTGTTTATTATTTGTATATGAACACACACACACATATATATATATACACAAAAGTGATGTTATGATGTTACAAAAGATTTCAAATAAATGTTTTTTACATTTTATTAATTTATCAAAGAATCCTGAAAAACAAAATCCCCACAAATTGCTGAACCACATTAGAATTATATTAGCATATTAAAATGACTTCTGAAAAATCATGTGACACTGAGAGCTGCAGTAATGATGCTGAAAATTCAGTTTTCCATCACATAATAAAACTACATTTTGAAATAAACATAGAAAGCAGTTGTTTTATATTGATTTTACTGTATTTTTAATTAAATAAACAAACGCAACCTTGGAGAGCAGATCTGGCTGCTTTCTAAAACATTGAAAAGAATCTTAGACCCCCGATTTTTTAAAATGTATGTGTTTGTTTGTTTGTTTTGATGCAATGGTTGTGTAATCTCTGTTTCTCTCCAGTACGACGACACTCAGAACCTGCTGTCAGATCTGCGGCAGAGATATGAGCAGACGGAGCAGGAGAAATGCTCCATCAACGACGAGCTGGAACAGTGCAAGGTCAACCTCAAACTCCTGCAGGAGAAGGGCAGCAGTGTGAGTCTCACAACCCACACAGTTCTTCCGCGAAGCAGCAAAAAAACGGATTGCTTTTCAGCCAGCATTAAGATCTTACTCTAATTAATTAGCTGTCATCCACATGACGCCATTTGACACGGCTGTCAGCAGTCAGCGATAGATCTTACCTCGCAGCATCTGACCTGGAAAACACAGCTTCTGTGAGTCGTTAGCAAAAATAATGTTCAAATCGGCATTTATAGGTGCATTCAGATGTTGTTTATTACTCTAAAAAGCAGTCGTTAAAACAGCCAATAGGTTTCAGTGAATATTATTATTGTTTATCATCAGATTTGTCACTTTCAGGTTCTCCTCTTTTCATCTTTATGACCCAGGAGAAGAATTAAATTATTATTATTTTTTTTTTTTTTACACAATTTATTCTCAATTTTTTGGCCAGTTAATTTGCCACACAAAACAGTAGTTAATCTCCCACAATTCTCTCAATCCCTTGCTCACTGCTGATCACAACTACGTGTCGTTGATTTGAATTTAATTGTTTAGTTGAATGCAAATAACCCGTTCATTGTTTGCTGTGATTTATTAATGCCTCGAACACTGTCCTCGTTCCTGCCGTCCTGCTTCTAGATGTTCAGATGTGTCTGTGGTTTTGGGGCGTTTGATATTTTGGTTTGTTTGTGTTGATTTATGGACGGTCCCTCACACCGCACCCTATTATTTGGCTGTTTTCGTTCGACTTCCCCAGCCTGATTTCCGTTGAATAGTTTGAAGATTGATTTTTTGTTTTATTTGTAATATCCCTTCCCTCCTCTAGCCATCCATATTGCAGCCTGTCCAAGCCATTTTCATCGGTCTATTCCTGGCTTTGCTGTATTGGTGCTTCGGCCAGTTGTGGTAGAAAGGTACACACGCTCCTGTTGAGTCTGTTTGTGTGTCTCCTGTTTATCCACCTCTGTATATATCATCACATATATACGACCTGTGCATGGCAAACTCTCATCCATCATCCGCTTTGCCCCAAAATCCCTTTTCGGTGCTTGGCGACACATGGGGAACTCTTAACCGATTCCTCATCCACCCAGAATCACCAATTACTAACCAAACACATTAACTGTCTTGTCTTGCTCGGATCGGCTTATAAATCTCTGCATTTGGGGATTTTGGATGTTTTTTTTCTCATCATTTTTATTTCTTCTGTTTTGGGGCATTTTGGTTATCACATCATCTTTCTTTTGCTCTTCTTTTTTACTTTTCTCAATTAAAGGCATATTTCATCCAAATATGAACATTCTGCCATCATCTACTCACCCTGATGTTGTTTCAAGCCTGTATGACTTAGTATATTATTCAAAGAACTCAAAAGAAGAGGTTTTGACTAATGTTCATGCTGCTCATTTCCAAGCAATGAAGGAATAAAGTGGTCAGTGGCTGTGAAAATAACTCAACAGCACAATGACGGTACATACAACTCAGGGATTATTTCTATATTTATGAGAATCATAATGTCATATGATTAGAACCTTGTCACAATCAGACTGAAATTGTCCCCTTTTTGATGTAGCTTATTCATAAAAAAAATTCAAAGCAAAAAATGCAGACAGCCTTAAACATTAACTTATTTGAATTTGATTATATATATTAATTATAAAATGTTTAATACAATTTCCCTGTTGGTTTGTAAATTATTATTATTGTAATTATTATTATTATTATTATAAAGTATTTCATTTTTATTAAATAAAACATTTAATATATTTTTATCTATATACATGTATATTTTTTAGATTATCATATTTTATGTATAAAAATATTTATGTGAATAGCATATTTTTCTTTAAAAAAAAACACAGATAGCCTTAAAAACATTAACTTATTTGAATAATATTAATTATAAAATGTTTATTATAATTTGCCTGTTGGTCTGTAAATTATTATTATTATTATTATAAAGTATTTCATTGTTATTAAATAAAATATTTAAGCATATTTATTAAAATGTCCCTGTTGGTTTGTAAATTATTATTATTATTATAAAGTATTTCATTTTTATTAAATAAAACATTTAATATATTTGTATCTATACACATGTATATTTTTTAGATTATCTTATTTTATGTATACAAATATTTATGTAAATAGCAATTTTTTCTTTAAAAAAAAACGCAGACAGCCTTAAAAACATTAACTTATTTGAATAATATTTATTATAATTTCCCTGTTGGTCTGAAAATTATTATTATTATTCAAGTATTTCATTGTTATTAAATCAAATATTTAATCATATTTATTATAATTTCCCTGTTGGTCTGTAAATTATTATTATTATTAAGTACTTCTTTTTTATTAAATAAAATATTTAATTATATTTATTATAATTTCCCTGTTGGTCTGTAAATTATTATTATTAATTTTATAATAAAGTATATAAATTTTTTTCAAAAATATTTTTCTATTAACAAAATAGAATCAAATAAAGTACTATTAAAATAGTAATACTGTACTGTAAAAAAAAAAAAAAAAAAAAAAAAAAATTTAATTATTATATCGGGTCAAATATTTTTAGAGATTGACAGCCTTTGGTCATTGCACTTTCATACCAAAAAAATCAATAAATAATTTTTGCTTAAATGTTTATTTTATTTTATTTAATTTTTTTTGTTTTGTATTTGTCCTACAGAAAACTTAACCGAAAAGGCAAAACGGTTTGAAATAACATAAGGGAGCAAATGATGCCCAATTTGTCATTTTTGAGTGATCTGTTCCTTTAAACGCAGCTTTTCTTTCTTTGGGTTTGAAGAAAGACTGTGTTTGCTTTTATTTGCTTTATAACTCCTGTGAGGTAACTGGTTCTCCCAGTTTTACTTCAACTTTACTTAAATATTTGCTTTCTCTCCGTTTATCGATGTGTTTCTCCTGTAACTCTCTTCCTGTCACCCAGGTCTCTCTCTGTCTCATTAGCTCCAGCCTCCAGTGCTTCTGTCCTGGTTGCTCTGGTGCGTCTTCAACAGCGCTCTTTATTAATCTCACTGCTGTCCTTTCAGAGCGGATGGATGCCTTGGATGCCGGTGGTTGCCGCCGTGGTTGCCGTGACAGCAGTGGTGCTTTACCCCAGCTTCTCCAAGAGCTCCTCCTGAGAACCAATCAGAACACTCGTCTCTACCACTTCCTGTCCCCAGCACGGCCCTCTGTCCAATCCCAACGCTCGGTCTAAACCTGAACATGATACCTCTCATTTTTTGACAATACAGCCCCAACGTCTGTGTAAAATGCAAATGTATATAGTATAGAAAGAAAGAGGGAATAAAGTTGTAACGCATATTATAGAATAAATAATCTATCAGCGTTTTTTGTCACTCGGATGGGAATTTTGATGATTAAACTGGCCTAAACTAGGTCTACTGTTTTGTTTTCTTCAATGGGTACCACGTTTTCTGTTAGCAAGCCTTCGTTTTTTTCTTCTTGTGGTTTGCCATCTTAGATGTACAGCCAAATCAGAAGGGCACAGAGGGGCGAAGTGCCTACCTTAAATACTCCTAGGACTAGTTCACATTGAAGTGCCACTCATGCAGCGTCTCATCAATTCGAATGGAAGAAAGAAAAAAAAGTCTAAATTTCACGTGGTCTGTGCTGTTATTGTGTGTTCGACCCGACAGGCTTCTAGCACAGTGATGTCCTTGTTCTCTATGGCTGTGTTCTCTTGTATCCTGTATTATAAGCAAAATGTTCATGTCAGAGACACTACAAGTTATCTAGGTGATTTTGAAATTCGACATTCTTGACATCTTAGGATCGCGGTCAGCGTCAAACGGATTGACCTGAAAAGAGAAAACGTTGTAGCTTTTTACCAACACACTGTCCTGCTGTTCGGACTGAGATATGGAGCACTTTGAGTTTCTGTCGTTTTAACTCCTAACGTACCTCCTGAAAAAAAAAAAAAAAAAAGGCTCTGGGATTTTGCTGCCTTACCTGTTACATAGGTTTCTTTTTACAGAATGAAATTGGATGCAATGGCTTTAAAACGAATGGGGGGCATGGGTCACAGATGCGCGCTCGTCCAGCACAGAAACGGGTGAGAGGGAATTATTTGGAGGGTGAAGTTGTTTAAATGTGGATGTGCAAGCTGCTTTGAGACTGTGGGAAGACGAATTAACCAATGATGTGTTTGGTGTGTGGTTCACATTTGTCTGCTGTGCTGTAAATAAACAGTCTTGGAGCAAAAAAGCCAGACTCCTCTGGTTCAACGTGTCGAGGACTTTTTTTGTTTTACTGCAATCCATCGGAGCTCTTCGACGTGGATTTGACCACCAATGCAAAAAAGCGAAGCTTGTAGCACAGAAAAGGATAGCTTTAAACAGATCTCTATGCGTTGAAAGCAGCATTTTTGAGTCTTTCTAAAAAAACATCGTCCTTCACGACGGAAGATTGCTCACAGGCCGTTTGTAAATATGTATGTATGAATGTTTGTGTGTAAATATGTTATAGTCACAAAATAAACATTGGATATAAATGATATCGGTCACATCTAATTTGCTGCTGAAGCCAGTTCTTAGGATATGATGCGTTGGCCTTTCCTTATCCTTTTAATTGAGATGCCAGTTCAAGTTTAGTTTTATAGATGCATTTCTACCTTTGTTTAGGCTTGAACACATGCCGTTTTTAAAAAAAGCTTCTTTTTTTTTCTTTTCAATTAAAGTTTTGGAACTCTTTAACGATAACAAGAAACGTTAGAACTAGGGAGAAGATGCAAACGGGTCGTAGCTGAACCTATCAAGGCTGGTTTTTGTATGCATAAAGTTTGTATTTTTGTTTCTTCGCTCTCTGTCAGTTCGTAGCGGTGGAATAAAGTTGAACATCTCAGCTGAACCCAGGCCTTTGGTCACCAACTAATAACCAAGTCAGTGCAGCTCACTGCCTGTATATATGTTTATTGGTATTGTTTTTGAGTTTTTTCCCCTTGAACTGAAAGAGCTCGGAGTTACACGTTTTGTTTTGAACGTCGAAGATAGTTCAATGTCAAAATTATATTTTGTAAAGACATAGAATGATATAACAAGAGTTTCTGGAATACAGAAAGGGTATTTGCACTAACAAGTGTGATGTGCATGACTTCAATAAAACAACTTCACTTTCTTTGACTGGTTTGATTATTTTTGGTCAACACCTATGTTGTGTATTTTTATATTAGCGTATATGGATTTACCAAGATTGTAATGCAACTAGTAATTTTTTTTTTTTTTTTTTTTTAAGTAAGCGCGATCGCGCCATTTCTAGCGTGTATGTGCGCGACTTCCGGTTTCATAGCGGTTATTTTATCTCTACGGAAACAGTCTGTTATGCTGCTCATACTTTTAAAGACATTTTAATAAACTCTCATAAACGGACACATTTTGGAGCAAAACGTTTAAACGTTACCTGAGCTTAATTTTTTATCGTTATACACAGCGGCTAATAAACCGGAAGTCTCTTATATTCACAGAAAATACAGGAGAGGTGTTTTAGCAAAGGGTCAAAACTTACCTAACCAGCTTTATTTGCAGATAAGTTTTTTTAAAATATACACCCCCTCATTTCTTGAAACTGTTTTAAATGCAAACACATCTTAGTATGTGAAGTAGTTTTCAGCTTAAATGTTGTTTATTGGAATAACCACAAGATGGCAGCCCTTGCAATATATGTGTTTAGAAGCTCGTGATATGTTTCTGTTTTATTGGAATGCGTCTTTGGCATTTACAAGGGCATATATTTGTTCTCCTGACAAGATTATAGCCCGTAAAGAGCGTTCCTTTGCTCAAACACATCTCCTTGATCTTTATTTCCAATAAGGTGTGGAATGTCTCGAATACCTTTGCTCAATTGTTCTTTTGTCTGGAAATCCGGACAGATCTGTAAACTTGAGATTCTGTGTTTCCTGCAGCGGTTAGAACGGTTCTCAAGGAAGCCTGATACAGTGCCATCTTTCTGCACCCACTGCCAAAGCTCATTGACTCCTTTGACGCATCCAGGGCCCCTTGGGGGTCTTGCTTTGACATCAGTGTGACATGTGGGCGTGTAACCGGGCCCTGACTCAGGACATCAGCGATGATAGGAAGCTCCCCGCCCCGTCTGATAACACCCGACACACCCGTCCTGAGGTTTATGCAACATCACCGTCGTATCAGCACTGAGGCCAACTCAAATCACAGGCTTTGGTTCCCAAGTAGCCTAGTATTACACCAAATAAAAAGACACAGCGATGTCATAAATTAATTCCCTAAAGAACCTTTCAGTGAACAGCTCTAAAAGGAGCATTTTATTTTTAGTGTGAAGAGCATTTGAATAATCTAAAGAAGTGGAATGAAGAAGGTGCTTCGTGCAAACATTGATGCCAGTGAAGAACCTTTATTTTTAAGAGTTAACCGTTGCTCATACCTTTTAAGGATTTGAACCACAAACGAAACATGCACGGACTGGGTTTATAAATATAAGCCTATGTGTAATAGCCTGCAGAAATAATTCATTAGTTTAAAGATACACTCTCAGAAATAAAGGTACAAAGCTGGTGTGGTACCATTTCAAAAGGGACATGTTCATACTTAAAAGGTCCGTTTTAGTACTTTAAAGGTAGATATTGGTACTTAAAGTGTACGTATTTGAACCAAATAGGTACATAAGTGTCCCTTTTGAAAAGGTACCACCCCACAGCTTTTTGTTTTATAAAAAAGAAATGTTAACTATACTGAGAGAGTGCAAATAAATCGATCTTTACATAAATACACTATCATGAACCTATGGGCTATTTTAGAGCTGGAAATATACTTATTATTAATCACTAGAGGGTCTTCAAAATATTGTCGGTGATATAAAACCTAATACTAATATCATTTTATAGCAATTAATAGAAAAATATTAAAACTAGTGCTGTCAAATGATTAATTGTGATAAATCCCATCCAAAATAAGTTTGTGGTTACGTAATGTATGTATGTGTTCTGAGTATATTTATTATGTATATATAAATGAAGAATTTTTTTTACATATTAAATATTTATATATATATATATATATATATACACTTATAAGTACATGTAAATATAAACATTTATACGTTTTTTTAATTCATAAGTATAAAATGTATGTGTTTGTTGTGTATTTATGTATACATAATAAATATACATAGAAAACATGCAAACAATCGCATAAATGTTTGACAGCACTGATTAAAATGTATTAAGTTTTTGAGATGGGGGGGGGGGGGCAAGTTAAATATAGGGCATGCATATGCAAAGGATATAAAATAATACGTAAATGTAATAAATCATCAGCTCTAATACATGCTATAAATGGGAAGAAATAAAACAGATCAGTTTACTAAAAATGCATGCCTTTAATGACACTTTTTATGACAAATGAGTATTTTCTCTTTCATCAGACGGTTAGCTAAGCACGCCACATTAAAGGCTATTTTGGTTCCTTTTAAAAATCCTTAAAGATTAACTATGAAATTTATCAAAAGTACTGCTCCAAACTTCTGGGAATCTAGCAGTTCAATGAAACATAGAGATTAATTGTTTAATATGTGCCCTTCAGACAGAAAATGTGCCTTTGATTCCATTACAATGAACAGTGCTGATCTCTAACAACGACATCCTGATGATTCAGATGCACCTGGAAATGTGATGCCAGCGCTATCAAAGCTCTCCTGCAATCTGCTCTACCAACAGTACGTCATTCTGGAGGAGCCTGAGGGCCTTGGTTTGGTGCAGCCTGTGGGTTTGAGTCCAGACAGACAGACGGACGCACGGAGGCTGTAATCTGCTTCAGACGCATTACTCAGCTCAGAGATTGTGACGAGAATCCTTTCTCAACCGACTGATGCATCATCACCGTCACCGAGGTTAAAATATAACAGAGGCAAGACAAATGATTACAAGACAGACTTTTGCAGAGAACACAGTCAACTAATGTTTACTTCATGTCGTTTAAAAATCTCTTTCAGTCTTTATTGAAACACTTTGCACCCATTCACTGCAGAGCATCCGTCGGTGAGCAAGTGATGCAATGCTACATTTCTCCAAACCTGTTCCCATGATGTAACGCACTCATTTACATCTTGAGTGGCCTGAGGGTTTTCACTTTTGGATGAACTGTTCCTTTAAGTGTTTGGCTTTGATTCGAACGCTTCTCAAACAGAAGAGCTCAGCTGCTGTCATATCGCAGATATGCGTCTTTCTTTTTACTTGTAAGAGTGTGATGCAATGTCGATCCACCCTGGTGACTAATGCTGATGGTGTACTGTATGCTGCATGAGAAACGCTGGGGATGGCAGAGCTGTAGCCGCTGTTGATACTGGAGAGAATATTGAGACTCCTGTCAGCAAAGGTGGGAAGCCGTGCAGGATATGAGGGTGAGAGGAAAGGCACGTATAATGAAAGCGTCTGAATAAGTCTGTTATGATTGTAAAGCGCTGCTGACACCTTCCCAGAGACAAAACAAAGCCGTCAGTGTGGTGCTCAGGAGCTTGCCAAACGTGTGGAAAACGTTTGTCTGGCGAATCATAAAAGTGCCTGAAAGCGTGCATTACCGAGATGCATCTGAAATCTGTTACACGGCCCTGTGTGGCTTTTATCAAACAAGCAGAAAGTGTTTGGGGGCCTTTTGTGGAGAACATTTCTGCAATCAGTACAGATTAACATGATTATCTGTTCTAGATCACAATGAAAACAAGGCTACCAGAGAACACACACACACACACACACACATAAAAGTACATCTAATTACTTCTCTTAACTTTCATCAGTTAAAGGTTTAAAACACAAAAAGTGAAAGGTTTAAATGCATCTCTTTAAAGTGCATTGCTTTTATATAATTGTATTGTAAAATAAAATATATTTATTTATATTTTAATTTAGGTTTAAAGCAATTTTTCCATTTCTTATATTTAGATTTTTATTTTTTTATTTTTTATTATTTTATTTTCTTAGATATTTATTATAATTAATGTTATGTTATTTTAACTAAAAAATATTTTTCATAATATTCCTGGTCTCTAGATGTTTTTTTTCATTCATCCATTTGTTTCCTTATTATTATTTACTATTATGCATTTATATGCATATACATTTATATAATCACAAATAAGTCAGCATATATATATACAAATATTTAAATATTTATTCATCCTAAACAAAAACTTTTTGTACTTTAAATAAAAAATATTTAATAAAAAATATGTCAAAACAACCATGCATGCACATTTTCATTTTATTGTAATGTTTTACAAAACAGAAGTAACATTTATTGCAATTCGCAAAGGAATGTATAATTAATATAAAATTGTAAATATAGCATATATTTCCTGTTTGACTTGTCTTTGCGTTTATGGTTTTTTATTAAATATTGTTTTTAGTGTCTTACCATATCTTTTCTTGTAGTTAGTGTTAGTTTGCAGCTAACTGGACAGAGAAGGGTTGTAACTTGTGGTAGAGAGGCAGGTTGGGTCTGATGCTGCGCAGGTGGCGTCACGCGCTTGCCGTATATAACAGCGCGCGCAGGCGCGTCGCTCGCGAGAGAGAAACATTTTAGAGTACAGAGCGCTCGAGCGCAGACACGCGAGACATATCCAGAGTTATTAACTGCACAGCACACCAGTATTCAATCACCATGCCGGCCACAGAGAAGGACCTGGCGGACGATGCGCCGTGGAAGAAGATTCAGCAGAATACGTTCACTCGCTGGTGCAACGAGCACCTGAAGAGCGTCAACAAGCGCGTCGCGGACCTGCAGCTGGACCTGAGCGACGGACTGCGGCTCATCTCGCTGCTGGAGGTGCTCAGCCAGAAGAAGATGTACAGAAAATATCACGCCAGACCCACCTTCAGACAGATGAAGCTGGAGAACGTGTCCGTGGCGCTCGAGTTCCTGGACCGGGAGAATATCAAGCTCGTGTCCATCGGTGAGTTCATTCGCTTCTGCTTACTAGTCCTGAGCAAAGTCGAGACAAAGTGTCAATAAGACACGTTTAACCCTTTCGCTGTGGGAGTAGCCTACCTTGGTATTTGGTGTGAAGTAAATTGGGACACTTTTGCTATTGAGGTGACTGGGAAAAGTTGCCCAAGTACCATTAAATAACTCCGTGTGTGGGACCCTGGACCACAAAACCAGTCTGTAGGGTCAGTTTGATGAAATGGATATTGATACATCAGCTGAAAACTGAATGAATAAGCTTTTCATTGATGTGTGGTTTGTTAGAATGGAAAAAATGTTTTTCTGAGATACAACTGTTTTAATATCTGGAATGTGAAAATATTGAGAAAATCGCCTTTAAAGTTGTTCTTAGCAGTGCATATTACTATTTTTTGGTAATCTTCCCATCATAAACGCATCAGAAACTTTTTTTCTCAATACACTGATTTTTCTTTTTAACACCAAACATCATTATTAATTTTGTCCCATGCAATTATACAAATATACCTGCTACTTCTGACTGCCTTTGTGCTGCAGGGTACAACAAGGTACTTAAACCAGGCCAAATGCCATGATACTTGACAGTTTCATTGTGTACTTATGATCCCATATGTATCCCACAGTACTAAAATCTGTATTTCTATCGTTTTTGGAAGCTTTCAGTGACTTAACCATGGGAAAACCTAGAGAAAAAAAACTAGTGAAGTAGCATTTTTGTTGTTAGACCTTACAAAGTTGGAATCAGATGGAGATTGGGTGGTGCTAAAGCATAATCATATTTATCTACCATCTTATTTTTATGGCTGTATGTATATTTATATATATATATATATATATATATATATATACACACACACACACACACCCACCCAGTACTGTGGCATACATGTATATCACACACACATTTTCTACTCCTTTCTGAGCCTCTTTAGTTTGTGCCGTTGCATCATAAACCAAAAGTATTTTTGCGCTGAGCTGTTGAGATGATTCATTCACAGCAGATAAGAGATAGCATCCACCCAGTGTCTTTTGATTCTTATCACTCTTATCAGTTTATTATCTTCGCTGGTTTTCCTTATTTGGGCCGGCGTGAGAAAGTTGCACCATTAATTGCATTCCTGTGTTCATTAAGCTTTAGAAATCCAGGGAATTTCAGGATTCCAGAGGCTTACATATTAAGATGTAGTTTCACAATGCTTGTGTTTGGTGCCAAACACCTTTGGCTGGTCTGTGACATTCTTGAAGCCGATCCAGACTCGTCAGGCTGCGTTTCTTATGGCTTTACGTGATCTCTCACGCTGTCGCTGTTGTTTTTTCATGTGCCAGTGCTTGTGTAAATCCTGGAAATAGATTATGCACATACATTAAGTCTCAGAACAGGTGCTTACGGTCACCTGTGCAGTCAGGGTCAGGACGTTTCCTTCATATTTGGCAATCAGTTGTTTGCAAGATGCATGCAAACATTGTCATGGCAACGCCTAACCTGATTTCCTTGCCCGGTTACGTATGTTTGTGAGCAGATAAATAACAAAGTTCACGTTTGAGATAAAATGAGAGAAGTTGAGGGAACCAGGCTGGACCTGCTATTCTCCGAAGCAGAGGTTGAGCTCTGGGTAATTCATCATTCTTTGCATAGAGATTTTCCCAAGCTTGATGTGTCTTTGGAGAGCCATGGCGTGTCAATGCAGTGACCTAATAACCAGTCACCCATGCACTGCATCAGACTTTTCCATTCATCTGAGGCAGTGGGAGGATCTCTCATTCAGATCTGAAGGTGCATGAGATAGACAGGATTGGATGGAGGACCAACATTTTTTTCCAAGCAATGTTTTTACTACTGTGACCTGCTTGGAAACACCCCCATTGCATGGTTTGTTTACATCAGCTGCAAATTTGTCATGAAATATAGCTTATATATAATATATATAAAATATTTGTAAAAATCATATTTTATTTATACATATATTTTTAT
>JAUCMU010000013.1:9637902-9649017 GCA_032275025.1 Enteromius treurensis
ATGCCAATAAAATGTTTCAAATTCATATTCATGTTCAGTTTTTTTTTCTTATGTGGCAAGTAGCCGTGTAATAAGCGAGATAATATACAGGCAGCCGGTAGTTATCGCGAAATAAGCCCCGACAGTGTGATCAGATCTTGTATCACGCTGAAGGGGCTTATTTATTGGCATATTATTCTACCGGCTGCCTGTACATTATCCCTTACATACATATATATATATATATAACACACATCTTAAAAGCTCTTATTTCAATTGTCTATTTATTTTTTTATTTATTTTTACATCTGCAATTGTTTTCTTATACTATTTAGAATTTTAATAATAGTTCTTGAAAATACTAATACAAATAATATTTTTATTTTCATTGCATGTTTGCTTTGCTCAGTCACTTGGTTATTTTTATTTAATTGCGTATTAACTTTATAATATTGGATTTATTGGATTTTTTTTTTACTTTGTGTCATTCATTTTATTATGCATTTATTTTTTTATGATTTATTTGCTTGCCTCTTTATGCACTTTTTATTAATGTTTATAATATTTTCTGTCTATCTATAGATGAAGATAGAATATATAAATACATGAATTTATATATATATATAAAAAAGAAACATAAAAAAAGCCAAAAGAATTACATTAAATGAATAGAATAAAGTTAATACTCAATGAAATAAAAATAACCAAGTGATTTGTGAATAAGCAAGGAAAAAAAGTAATGAATACACAGTGTAACTAAACAGGGTATTTTTTCCCCCAACTTAATCTTTATTTAATGTTCTTCTGTCCCCCGACAGACAGCAAAGCGATTGTGGATGGAAACCTGAAGCTAATCCTGGGTCTGGTGTGGACCCTCATCCTCCATTACTCCATCTCTATGCCCGTCTGGGAGGATGAAGATGACGACGAAGCTAAGAAACAGACTCCCAAGCAGAGACTGCTGGGCTGGATCCAGAACAAAGTGGCTGACCTCCCCATCACTAACTTCAGCCAGGACTGGAGGAACGGCCGGGCGCTGGGAGCTCTGGTGGACAGCTGTGCTCCAGGTGAGCTCATCTCGAGCAGCTGTGCATGTTGTGTTTACTCTGGTGGACAGCTGTGTGTTTGTGTAGATACGCTGGATCGACCGTGAAACACAGATGTGTATGTGTGCGAAACGCTTTTGTCCTGCTGCAACATTGTTTCCTAATATTTCCAATTCACTTGCTGAAAATCAATTTTTAAAGCATGTTTTTGCATTTCAGTAAAACCTTTGTCATGCTTAGAACCTAATTAATAATCTATTCCATCATTTCTGAACTGAAAATGGATTTTCTGTATTTAGCTTTCTAGTCCAGGCTGTTTTTGGTTTATTACTCATTTGATAAAATGTACTGATTCGTGAATTCTTTTAAATTCTAGTATATTTTTTACTTATAACTTAATTTTGTGCTTAAATGTTTGCTTGTTATTTTTGTAGCATCTTTTTATGCATTTATATATTGAAAATTTTTATTGATTTTTAATCTTTGTAATTTATAATTTGATACATTTTGGTTTTGGTTGGTACTTAATTATTGCTTGTTTCATTTATAATTTGTCTGTCTGGTATTTATATATTGGTAATTGTTCACTTTATTTGTACAGTTTTGTAATATTGATTTAATATTAGTATTTTAAGTTTTAATCTGTTAATTTCAGTAATTGCTTAAGTATTATTTATTATTATTATTAATAATACATAATAATATTTATATATAGATTTCATTTAAACTCCAGCATCAGGATTTTCATCCAGTAAACAAACAATAATCTTTGTGATTTTGTTACTTTTGATTTGAAACAATGTATGGGCTTTTTTTTTTCAGTTTGTCAATTTTATAATGATATTTAAGCAATAAATGTTGGTGGATCTCTGCTGTGCCTCAGTTCAAGCGATAATACAAAGATGATTGAATATTTATTATTTTTAATATTTAGTTTTCTTTTTTTTTTTAATAAACAACTCAGTTTTTGAGCATTGATTTAATAATGTCTTTTAAAAATCTGATAAATTGGTTTTTATTAAGTATTATAATTATTTAACACCTTAGCATCCTGTCTAACTGTTGGTCTTGTGTTTTTCAGGCCTGTGTCCTGACTGGGAGATCTGGGACGGGGAGAAGCCGGTGGAGAACGCCACAGAGGCCATGCAGCTCGCTGATGATTGGCTGGGAATCCCACAGGTGAGCTAGTGACCCTTGACCCCTTGTGCAGCAGGGTGAGATTTCAGCAGTGCAGAGGCGCCAGGAATCTGTTAGATATACGTGTTTGACTGGTTCAGATGTTCCTTCCCCTCTATTCATGTTAACTGATCAATATGAAGCTCAGATAAGAATAACACACACACTTACACCCATCAGTATCAGCTGCTCTGTTTGCCTCCGAGTTAATATGATACTCAGCACACCTCAATCACACCTCAGCAAACACACATCTGTTCCCTGATCTCCAGCCTCGTCTTGTTCTCTTGTTTTATTAGGTTTAGATTTACTGGAATATTCTGGATTTATGTGAACACTAAATTAATTTCAGTTGCATTTCTGAATATTTCACCTTTTGAATTAATGGTGCAGAATGTGTATATATATATATATCTCTGTGTGTGTGTATGCAATAGAATATATAAAATATAATATAATATGTGTTTTTTTGACCAAGGCTCCATGTTCTCGTTTTTAGTTTTTAGATGAAATACATTTTAGTTGAAATACTTAAACAGCTAAGTAAAAATAAGAATTATATCTAATTAAAAAAATAATAGTTACATTTTAGTAAATATAAATGAATGAAAAATGCGGTTTAAAATGTTATTTTTAAAAATTAAGTAATTAAATATGATCAAAATTAAAACTGTAGAATAAACAGGAAGAAAAATTTTAAAATAAATCCTACAGTAATTAAAAATATTAACAGTTATGACCGTGCATCAATAGCATTGGTGGGATAAACGGGTAGTCCAATGTGAGATTTCTAGCCTAATATTTGTTTATTAAACCTGGGGAGTTTATATTTAAATTTTTTGTGCTACTCATATGTTGTTGTGTGTGTTCGCAGGTGATTGCTCCAGAGGAGATCATTGACCCCAGCGTGGACGAGCAGTCGGTTATGACGTATCTGTCTCAGTTCCCTAAAGCCAAACTCAAGCCCGGAGCTCCTCTCAAACCTAAACTTAACCCCAAGAAGGCTCGAGCGTACGGCCCAGGTGAGGCCTTAAATACATTACAAACCTGCACTAGTGTTGTTGTTCACACAGAAACGCCCAGCCTTATCTTCAGATGCTGAGCAGATACACCTCTCATATACATACTTTTTATGAACCAGTATCGTCAGGAGCAAATGAAACGGCACGGCCAGACTTTCTCAGATACTTAATCTAACAGAATCGTTATTGTACCGTGATGGGATTGATAAGATAACGGGCTTCCTCTGATGGGATCTGTTGTCTCATGCTCTCTTCTAAACGTAAGAAAAGAAAATCTCTCTTAACCAGTAGTTTAATCGGCACCGTGTTACGTTCAGGACTGACGGATGGAGTGAAAATGTGCTTCTTACCTGTTGTAAATTTGACTAAAGCTGTAAAACCGTTGGCTAATGAGTTTAAGAGTTATGTTTCTCACACCAGAGATGACCTCCACACATTTTCTGTGACCAGATTCACTAAAATGAGCTACAGCGGCGACTGTCTCGGGAAATCTTCACCTCTGTTTTTGAACGAGCCTATGATTTACAACAAATAGTAAAAGTGTCACGTTAGTGTTATTTTTCCATTTAAGTGATTATGTCCTCTCTGAAAGCACCACCTGACACAGTCACCCTTGTTTCCTCAGTCACACATACCTGTAGTTTAGAGTCAGTGTTTGGAAATGACATGTTTTATGAGCTCAGAGGGGTCGTGTGTTTGTGGTTTTGTGCGGTTCGTCTCAATCTATAAACTAAAAGGAGTATTTTTAGACCGTTAGGTTTGTCAGCCGCTGCGGTTTCTGTCCAACATCTGACAATAACTACTGTTTGTGTTTACTTGTATGCATGAATTATGCAGCATTTGTTGTGCACAAGTAGAGTATTCATAAGTCAAATCCACATCATAAATTCATGACCACTTTTTATTAGTCTATGCTTTGGCCACAGCCCTTCAGGGCCGAAAGACTGTAAATTGCAAAGTTTTTAATTTACAGATAATGTAAAACATACTAAAATTATTTTAGTTAATGTGTATTATTTATTATAACTTATTATTATTAATTAATCTTATTCACTTATTTTTATATATAATATATATATATATATATGTTTTTACATAAAAAATTTACAGAAAAATTACATTTTTATTTTTATTTTATTTATTTTTATTTTTTTATTATATATTTTTTTATGATATTAATTTGCTATTAACCAGCAAGGCAGATGATTTAATTCAGATAATATAATATCCACCAATCATGATGCATACATTAAAGAAATAAAACCTCCAGATATGTGAATAAATACAATGAAAATGCATTATTGATCAAAAACATATTTATAGACTTTATAGTAAATTTTCATGTTCCCATGTTTAGTAAGCTTAAAATAAATTGCTTAAATAAGAAAATAAAATTAAAAATTATACAGAACCATCATTAAAACAATTTTTTTTTGTTTTAAAAGTCATTCATGCAACATTTAAAGGGGCCTTTAAAGGTGTCCAAAATGTATTTATTGCATCTGAAGTTGAAGTTCTTGGTGATTAATGAATCTGTTTTATACACTGTATGCTTGTATAATCAGTAACAGACATCTAAACATACAGCAGTGCAGTAAATATATATTTCACAATGAGTGTTTTGTGAGTCAGCTGAGGATGTGAATGGCACAGTGTGAAGGAAATGCTGTAAATGCTATCTTAAGAGTGTAGAGGCATGTCATTTTTGTTTTAACAGCTCTGTCGGATCCGTTGAGGGCTTTAATTGGAAAAGAAATCCGCTTCTCATTCGCTGACATGAACTCGTTTGATTCACATGTTTTCCAGAGTGAAGTCCTGAATGCTTGTGTTTTGTTGTCAGGCATCGAGCCGACCGGGAACCGTGTGATGCGTCCGGCCGTGTTCACAGTGGACACCTTCAGCGCCGGTCAAGGTCAGGTCACCGTCTATGTTGAAGACCCGGAGGGCCGCAGAGAAGAGGTGAAACCTGCGCTCAATGAAGGCAAGAAGACCTACAGCGTGACGTACATCCCTCAGGTCATGGGACCGCACAAGGTCTGCACCAGTGCTTCTCAACACGATATTTACAGAAATATTCAGATATTCTTTGCAATTTACACTTTACACTTTTTCTTTTTATACAGGTCACCGTGCTGTTCGCTGGACAGCAAATCCCAAAGAGCCCGTTTGAGGTGAGCGTGGACAAAGCCCTGGGAGACGCCTCTAAAGTCACAGCTAAAGGGCCCGGACTGGAGCCCCTGGGAAACGTCGCCAACAAACCCACCTCCTTCGACATCTACACCGCAGGTCAGAGCGTGCAAACCTGAACCTAAGCTCACTTTCTTGACATAAAAACAAGTGTTGAAGCCTCTGTACTCTGTGTGTTGATCAGGTGCTGGGGTGGGTGACGTGACGGCCCTCATCAAAGACCCTCTGGGTAATAAAAACACTGTGGAGGCCATCATGGAAGACAAGGGCGAAAGCGTCTTCCGTTGCACCTATAAACCCATTCAGGCCGGCCCTCACACCATCAACATCACATTCGGAGGCATCGGCATCCCCAAGAGCCCCTTCACCGTCAATATCGGCCCAGGTACTTTTTCTGAGCTGATGAGCGCTTAAATGTGCTGTAGGTGGAAGGAGATGGTGTGGTTTATTAGTGTTTTTGGTAAACAGGGCACCGTGCACATGACTGTGAAGTGAGTTAGCTGTGTTTAAGGGTCTCAGACGTGTGCATTGCCTCATGCTCTTGTAATTGCATGTAGTTATGAGATTCTGCAGGGCTTTTACACACGCTGTAAAATGCATGTAAATGTAGCCGCAGTTCACCAGCTCGCTCGTTTGTGGTGTGTGTGATGCTGCCAGGTTCGTTAAATATGACCTGTTTCGCCATTATGGTCAGGTTTCATTTCCAGCACGTTTTAATTTGATTGCTTTTTTAGGTTATACACACTCCGACAAACAAATACAGTGTGTGTGTGTGTATAGTGATTACATTGCATATTTATTTACTTCTCTATTTTTATAGTGTATGTACTATACTCATGTTATACATTTATATATTAGAACTGAATAAAAATGTATTGCATACAATTAATTTTAAAAAATGACATTTCTTTGCATATTTATTAAATAACAAATATTTTATTATTTTTTAATGGTATACTGCATGTACAAAATTTATTCTCATGTTATTTACATTTTGAATTTTATAAGAAAATTATATTTTAGTATATGCAATTAATAGTAAAAATGACATTTATTTGCCTTTTTTGTTAAAAAAATTTGTTTTATTCTTTGATGGTATATGTACTAAATTTATTATGTTATATATATTTGTATATTATATAAAATGGAATATAGGTTTTATGCTTATGATTGTCTGGTCTTTGTAATCAATGCTTGCGAATTTGATGGACAAGTTCACACTGAAATAATGCACTTTTTTTGCATGACTTTTTTTTTTTTTTTTGTTCTAATTAATTATTTCTAAATTTTGTCCAGTATTTTAGTATCATATTTAGATTCTTTTTTCAACAATATATTTAAATGCTAGTAATTTCTTTTTTATTGTCATTTTCGTTTTTAACATGTCTAAATATGGTTTTATTTTATTATATTTTTATCTGTTTTATTAGTGCATCATTTAAACAAAAATGAGAAATGATATTTATTTCCGTGCAGGTTTAGTAACAAAGTGTAGTAGTTTTTGTCCATCTCTGCATGTTTTGGTTGTGAATTCAGGAGTCTGTGCGTCACTGAACGTTTTAAACCTTGTAAAACACAAATTCCTTTTCTCTGAAACAACTTTTCCAAACGTGCAGCGATTCAGTTTAACAGAAGCGGCCTTGATTTTCCCGTGTAGTTGAGCGTTATCATGCTGCTGGTTTCATAGGCTTGTGTTTGTAATTTGTTGAATTTTACTGTTCAAAACCCAACAGCGAGAGCATTTCTCCTTGGATTGAGTGATTCTTTTCTGAAGCTTGTTCGGTGGGATATCAGCTCTGTGTAGTTAAGGGTTTTGTGGTTTCGTTCGGCCGGTAGCTTTAGTGTTCCCGTAGGAAGCTGTGGATGGCGTTGGATTGGAGTGATTGTGCTGGACAGGTTTGGATGAGCGTGACCTCGGGAAATCAGACACATGTGCCGTAAACCCAAACGAGACCCACAGGAGAACAAACTGTTTATGCTTTCGAACAGATAGTTTGACTTTTACAGCGCAAGATGTCTCTTCAGGACATTTCACAAGCAAAATCAACCACTTTAGACATCCATTATGTGCGTTGTGAAATTGCTTAAGAAATGTTGAATCATTGGTGGCAAAGTTGGAATATAAATATGCAAATAAATGAAAATCTAATAATGTTTTTTAAAATAAAAATAAAAATAAATAAAAAAAATATAAATAAAAAAATATATAAATATATATATATATATATATATATATCAACATTATATACACAATCATATGTATTCTCATTATTGTGTATATAATGTTGATTTTATATATATATAAAATTCTTTTTTTTTTTTTTTTACATATGAAATACATTATTCGATTTTTATTTGCAGTATTTGCATATTTATTCATCAAATGTGAACCTAGACAACAAAACCAGTCCTATGGGTCAGTTTTTTGAAACAGAGATTTATACATTATAGAGATTTATAATATTTCTATTGATTTATGGTTTGTTAGGATATTTGGCTGGAATATTTTATATTCTGAAAAAATCTTAAATGTTGAAAAAATTAATATATTTATATATATATATATATATATATAGAGAGAGAGAGAGTTACGGTAGAAAACTTACAAAATATGTTCACAGAAAAAGATTTTTACTTCATGTCCTAATGATTTTGGGCGTAAAAGAAAAATAGATTTTGACTCATACAATGTATAGTTGACTATTTATACAAATATACCTGTGCTGCTTATGACTGCTTCTGTGCTCCAGGTTCATAAATATATGAATAACATTTTATTCTGACATTTATAGTATATGTATAATCATACTTTTTTATTTTTTTTTATTTTTTATTATTCTTCCTTTCTGAGCCAGAGGAAAACCGCATGCTTAATGCATTTTACAGCACGGGCTTTTATTTCCCAAGCTTTTATCCGAAACATCCGTTATGTGCTCTAAAAATAACACTCAAAACTCTGCCAAGTTTGAATTGGGCTCTTGATATTTCCAAATTCTAAAAACTCTGCTGTGAATAGAAATGGCAAAGGCTAAGAATGGAATGAAGTTATTAAAGTGCATTAAAGTAGATGCATATCCTCTTCAGTGTTTTTATGAAGGCAAACGGCCTGTTCTCCTCTCAGGGTGTATTTTTAGGGTTGATCATGATAAGTGTACATTAGTGAGTCGGCCACTGGTGAATGAAGCTCTGTGTCCCGCTCCACCCACATCTGAACATAATAAGAGGGAGAAGACGGGGAAGACCTCATCCAGCCTCTCTCTCTCTCTCTCTCTCTCTCTGAATGTGGCTTTTGGCTCGCTGTCTGTGGACTCTGTTCTGGGGCTCTGGAAACATACTGTATGATGGTGGTGTAATAATGGAGTGTTTAATTGTATGTGTGCTTTTATGCCGAGGGATTTTTCATTTCTTGTAATTTCAAGAAGTACATGTCTAAAATTGAAAGTGCATTTTTTTTGCATATTTAAAAACAATGTGTATAATATATACCATACAAATAGAAAATAGCAGACACTTTAAAAGAGAGAGTGTGCATATATACTTATTTATTATTATGTATATTTATTAAATATGCAACTAAATATTTGTTATAGTAAATGTGCTATATTATATGCTCTATTTTAAATTTATAAAAGTAATTTTCTTTCAAATATAAATATGTATGGTAAAATGTAATTGGCACATTCGCAATTTTTTTGTAGTATGTATTATATACTATACTCAGGTATTCATGTATTTAAATATATAATAAAAATAATATTTTTGTTACAAACACAAAGATGGAAAGGAAAACTAGATTTGCATATTTAATGCTTATAATTTTTCTTTTTTATATTACTATTCTGTACTCCGATTACATTTCTATTATTCATGCGTAACAATATATTTTTTATTATAAATATGATAGTATAGTAAATTATTTATAATAATAGTTTAGTAAAATAGCAGTATAATGATTATAGTAAAATATTTATCTGCATATTTTATTTATTAAATAATGCAAATAAATGTTTTATTCATGTTTGGTCCATGTACTGTAAACAATTACTTTTAAATTTTTAATTATGTTTTTATATAACATAATTAAAAATGTAAATTATTTTTTTAAATATGCAGATCATTTTATCCTTTCTTTAATAGTATATGCACAATATATTTATAAATATATAACATATATTTTTATTATAAATAATAATTTATTTATTTTTTTTGCATTTTTGTTAAATATGGTAATTATTCAAATAAGTTTTAAATACAATTTTTGCAAATTAAATACATTTATTTGTTGTCGTGTCTAACTTGTCATGCAAACATTTCTATTTGGTAAACCTGTTTAGTCAGATTTGATCAGATTGATTAATAGGTTTTAATCGAATGTAAAGATGATTGATTTGTGTTGTATTCATACTTTAACTTGCATGAAGATGGGCCTCAGACATTAAAACATACAATGACCATTATCCATGTGCGTTTCAGCGTCCGTTCCCGGAGCGTGTCGAGCCACCGGCCGAGGCCTGCAGCCCCGAGGAGTGAGAGAGCATCAGGTGGCTGATTTTAAGGTGGACACTCGTAACGCTGGCAGCGGAGATCTGAAGGTCACTGTTAAAGGACCCAGTGAGTAACACACCGGTTCATTCCACACACAGTCATCCCTTGCTTGGCCACTTTACAAAACCCTTAAACACTTAGTTTTCCCCTTTTTGATTAACTTCTCAATATCACCTGCTTCTAGTAATCTCAGGTAATAAGTAGAGTTCATGTTGAATGAGTGTTTGGAGCAAGCAGGGAGAGAAAATGTATTAAGGGAAAATGCTTTCTTGCTCCTGGCGGTTTTCATATTTCTCCTGTCTTGCAGAAGGTGTAGAAGAGCCTGTGAAACAGAAGGATGCTTCAGACGGTGTTTACTCATATGAATACTATCCACACACACCTGGCAAATACAGCGTCAGCATCACCTGGGCCGGGCAGCACATTCCCAAAAGGTACCAAGGATATCTGATTGATTTTTATTCAATTTTTATTTTTTATTTTTTTCAGCAATCATAATGTACTGATTGAAAAATATTTTTTATTTCATTTAGTTTTATTTTTTATTTTATTTTTTTATTTTTTTTTATTTATCAGATTAAAAGGGCCATCGTATAATTTTAATAATATTTTAACTACATTATAATAATACTTTTATTTATTTATTTATTTATTTGTATTAAATTTGAACTTGATTTATAAATGCATAAGAAAATTTTACTCAAATTTTATTCTGTTCATTAAATCTAAATCAGTATAAATAATATTATCATATTTTAAACACTTTTTGTTTATAAAATCTGTATAAAGTGGGTGCTACACATTGCCACAGTATAAATAATATTATACTTATTTTAAATAATTTACATTACATTTATTTTATTAGAATTTAGTTTAATTAATCTGCATTAATGAATGTGGGTGCTACACATTACCACAGTATAAATTATAGTATAACTTTAGTATAGGGCATTACAAGTAAGGCGAGTTACGTAATAATAATACTTTGTCCAAGTAACTAATAAAGTAACGCATTAATTTTAGTGCAATATAACGGAGTTACTTTTTCTTATTTATTGACTGACAGGTCTCCTGAACCCATGCTGGGAGAAATCAGAAATACAGAGCATTGTGTGCAGTGTGTGAATACAGTGTAGTTCTAGACTAAATGTGAACGTGCA
>JAUCMU010000013.1:9649117-9659845 GCA_032275025.1 Enteromius treurensis
AAATAGGAGTACAAAGCTATGGAGCTACAAACACAGCACACTCCCAACAGATCAACAGGCAGGCAGGAGCAATCGAGACATATTACATATTAGTTATATATATTATTTATAAAATCCCTCTTTGGAGTATTTATCTACCTTTAATGCATGACTGCGTTTCGCTGGTGGCCAGAAGTAAGATTTAAATTGAATGTTGTGATCTGTGGTTAGAGGTTCATTCTGAAGCAGCTAATGAGGAACCAGAGGAACATTTCTTCAGCTTCCATGTGAGAGGTTGGACTCTCAGCAGCTGATCATAATGACAGATGACCCAGTGCTGTAAAAACTCATTATTAACTTTAGCACAGCTTCCTCCCCCAGGTCTGTTTTCAGCTGTTTCTCAGAGGTTTAGCCAAAGTTATATCAACGGATAAACGTCCATGTCATCTAAAAAAATCACATAGCAATGTTAATATACAATATCAGTTCATGAATGATTTAGGTTGAAGTTCGTAGTTGAAGTGGAGCCTAATTTCAGACATTACTAAATCTCATTTTGTTTACTTAAATATTTATTATTTTCATTTACTTTAACATGATTTTATAAAATAACTCCAACAAAAACTGAAATAAAAAAAATAAAACAAAAAATTTTTTGAAAAAGTCAAAATTACTAAAACGTTTGCTAAGATTTAGAGATTTAGATATTTAATATTTCTGAACAAAAAAATTATATTCAAGTGAAATTTGAATGAAAACTATATAAAAACAAAATATGAATATAAACTATAATTTATATAAACACTTTATATTTCTAAATAAAATTCAAATTGTGTGTTTATTTATATCGTTTATTCATTGCTTGACAGCAATTTCTATATCTATATATATATATATATATACACACACACACACATTCAGCATATATTTAGAAAATAGTGTGTGTATGTGTGTGTGTGTGTGTGTGTGTGTGTATAACATAACATAACATATTTTTCTTAAATGTATACATGCATGTGTTTGCATTTATATATAAATATGTAGTGCTTAAGTATATATATATATATATACTGGCTCAGGATTCTCTAAAGGGTGGCCCACAAATCACATGAACATTATGATTTGAGACATTGTGCTTGTACATCCAAAGCTGCTGCCAAGGACAAACAATCAACGATAAACACAAATGCCGTCACAGTTCAGGAACACGGTCGTTTCTCACAGTCGTTCTCCGCGCCGAGGGTCTGTCCGTGTGAGATAAGCGCGCGCGGGGTCACGTGACGGCCGTGTGTCTGTCAAGCGCTGATCTACAGCAGCCAGCGGCGATCCTCTCTGCTGCGTCATGGTGCTTGTTTACTGCCAGCCGTTCTCAACTGGTGACCCAAAAAACGCTCTGTTCCAATAGAGAGACCAACGACTGATGCAAATAACAAAAAGGCTCGTATAAATCCTGTATGCAAATGATTCAACTTTGGTATGCTGAGAAAACCCATCCATTTGTGTGTTTTTCCTTCTGATGCTGTTTTTATTTTGGTTTTTCAGATAGAAATGTCAGTTCTAATGCTGTGTGGAGATGTCTCAGTTTTAAGAATCGCATGATACAAACTCGCCATTGCAAATTATAAAGTCAGAATTGCAAGATATTAGCTGGTAATTCTGAAAATGATTTTTTTTTTCCTGAAGGCCACTGAATGTGAATGAAAAATTCAATATAATCATCTCATTACTTTATTGACCTGATAATAGAAGTGACTTTTCCTCCTCTTAACTATTCTTGAGCTAATGGAGAGAAACTGTAATTAGTGTTTGCTAAATCAACCCTGTTACTCAAAGTTAGTAGTCTGAGCTCATTTGCATCAGTGCATGACAAACACTGCATGCTTTTACCTCAGAAAATGTGAAAGTAGCTGTTTTCAGCTGGGCTATTTTAATTACTCATTTCCATTTTCACATGACGAGAGAGTTATGACACATTCGTCTCGCGCTTCGGGAAATTTGATAAGATAAATGAAATGACATTCAAAATCTAATTTATTTTTAGTCTGTTGCTGCAGAGATGCATTTAATCAAAGTAAACTCCAACTACTTTTCATTATTTTCATATACTTTCCATGTATTTTTTCATGCATACGTATTTTATCCGAGGTCCCGGAGAGCTGAACCCGTGATGTTGACGTTTCCAGGGTCATGCTAGACTTCAAAAGCTTTTGGTAAATTGACTCTGGCCTGGTTTACAAACACAGCGCTGACTTCGTGACAGAAATATAGCGATCAGCAGATCAGGAACTGCATCTCAAGCCTCCAGAGGGAATGCCTCTCGCTTCATCTAGACGTCTGCCGAGGTCACGGCCGTCACCAGGACCGATATTTAACTTGATGTCTGTCCACGCGGCTCTGATAAACGACCAGCAGCGAGCAGATTCCAGATATTGATAATCCAATAACAGCAGACGCTATCAAGTGGTTTGGCAGGAAAACGTTTCCTGCTCACAGAGGGAAGACGAGCCATTTAATTCACAAGAGAAAGTCCTTAATGAAATGCTTAGGTTTTAATTCGATTGCTTCGACGCATCAGCTCAGGAGCCAGGAGATGTTTCAGATTTCATACGGGGCATGTGATGCGGTGTGGATAACTCGATGGAACGTGTTTTTAATAAGCGCAGGGGTGCAGGACATTACTGAACAGATCGAATTATCTTAAAAGAGAGCAGCATAAAAGTAAAATCCTATTCATTGTTTTTCATAGAGACATTTATTTTTAGGAATAATGACTCCCCTCTATTTTTTTGTAATGTCTTGTGATGAAGTGTGTATCGACAAAAGAGATGCTTCAAGGTTTTTTAACAAAATAAGGATTTAATGTTTTAAAGTGAAGAAATGAATACACAAATAGGCTATATTTGTACTATTGTAATGTAAAATAATAATAAGAATTATTATTATTATTATTAGTGCTGTCAAATGATTAATATGGATTAATCGCATAACAAAATAAAAAACATTGTTTACATAATATACGAGTGTGTACTGTGTGTATTTATGTATATATAAATACAAACACATGTGTGTATAAATAAATATATATATGTGTAATATTAAATTCATAAAAATTTAAGTATACATATTCATGTAAATATTTTTGCAATATATACTTAATGTGTGTGTACTATATATATATACATTATAAATAAACACAGTACACATACATATTATGTAAACAAATTATTATTTTGGATGCAATTAATCATAATTGTTTGACAGCATTAATTATTATTACTTCTATACTTCTTTTTTTTACTGTTAAATATTACAATATTACTGTTTTTATGTTCTCTTTAATTTAATTAAAATATTTGTATTATTATTAAATATGAATGTAATTTTATTTAGTAGTCATAACAGATTTTGTATAAGTCATATGGTGTTTTTTTTTTAAATTTTTAATAATAATAATAATAATTAATAGAAGGAGGAGGAGTAATAGTACAATTTTAAACAAATAAACACAGCAAACCTGATTTTTTTTTACATTTTAAATGACAAATTGTGTTAAATTAGAAAAACTGTTTTCTGGCATTTGTCTCAACCCCATTATCAGAGAGCAAAAACGTCACTCAGAACTCTGTAGAATGTGATCGAACACAATTATGCTACACCATATTATGAATGTCTCATCATTTGCTTGATTAATTTGGGAAATTTTATCAGACTTTGAGTCTTCAGAATGAAGTTGAGTCTGATGTGATGATTCGGTCTCGCTGGTTTTCACTGAAGAGAAGCTCTTTTAATGATCTGTGATTTTGTAGAAACCGCTGGCACTAATGGCTCTTTACGATCTCCTTAGGCTTCTGATGCTTTTGAGAAACGCAGCCCTGGTTTTCTTTCTCCTCTGCTTCTTGTTTTGTCCCTTCCTCTCTTTTTGATTGAGGACATTCGGCTCTTTTGTGCCGTTGATGTCATCCTCGAAGGGAGTTTTTCTCCTCTGAATTATGGAGTGCTCGTGAAGAGCTTATTTTTCCACACTCCTCTGTTGGAGTTTAACGTGGTTAATGTAATTATGATTTTATTCTGGGCTATAAACACACACAAGAACACAATGATTTTGTAAAAGCTGTGGTAAAGTATTAACGCCACAGATGCTGCCGGCAACTTCATCCCTAATTAACCGTGTCTTCTTCTCTTTGTTCTTCTCCTCCTTTTCTTCTGCTCCTCCTCACGGATCTCCTTAACAAACAGAGGAACAGGGAAACAGTGAGGAGTTTAGAAAAAGAAAAATGAGAGACGTTAAACAATCAAAATAACACATTAAACATGCAGAAGTAATCAGAACAGATCTTTGTTTGCAGGAATTGATCTCCTTTCTTTCTTTCTTTTCATTGTACTTTTTCTCCTTCCTCTCTTTCTTCTTGTTCTTCTTCGTTTTTCATTCTTCTTTTTCTCGTTGTTCATCTCATTGTTTTTTCTTCTGTTTCTGATTGTTTTTGTTGTTATCCACCTTCTTTTTCTCCTTCATCTTCTCCTTGTCTTTCTCTTTCTTGCTCCATTCACTCTTTTCCTCCTTCTTTTCATTGTTCTTCTTCTTCTTGCTCTTCTCGTCATTCTCCTCGTCCTCCTTTTTCTTCTTGTTTTTTCTCTTCTCAATGTTCTTGTTTATCTTCTCCTTGATGTTCTTGTTCATTTTTCTTGTTCTTCTCCTTCATCTTTTTATTACCTTCTTTTTTTCCTCCTCCTTTTTCTTTGTTTCATGGATTTCTCCTCCTTTAATTGTTCTTCTTTGTCATTGTCTTCATCTTTTCTTCTTTGTTTTGTTGTAATTGTGTTTTTCCTGAATAGTTAGAACAGACTGAATCATAAGACGAACTCTTTGTTAGTCACAGAAGATTGCATTAAAAACACAGGGCGTGAAACACAGTTAAAATAAAAGGATCTTCCCTCCCTCTCTTTTATGTGTGAACCAAAGATGCAGGAAAGTTTAGATTAATTCTAAGGACTATGTATAAGGTGTAGGTGATTATGAACTGCTCTGAGAGTCACTTACTGTTTGATTTTTGAGTAAAACTAGCATGATATCACATTGTCTACGCTGAACTGTGACGGTATTCACGGCAACCGGTTAAATTAAAAGTCTGGTTTAATTTGAAGTCAATACGCTTGTTAATATTTTTATGTACATAGCCCACTACTACTACTAAAATAAAGCAAACAATATTTTTTTGAGGAATAATCACACAAAATGTCCTCCTTGTAATAGTATATCCCCTTTGCCAAAAAAAAGTTTGCTTTATTTTCTTTCAATAGTTAAAAGATAAATTAAAGTTTTAGGCATTTTATTTGGTAACCAGAAGAAAAAAGAAAAAAAAAACATTTCTGAGAGGGGAAAAAAATCTTAATTTAATTTGTTTTATGCATTTAAACAATTAGACATGCTAAAACACAGAGTTTAGTAACAATAAAAAATATGGTGGGAAAAATAAAAAAAAATTGTTAAACTTAAAAAATTGATTTGAAAATGTATGTTTCGTGATTTTAATTAATAATATTGAATTTAACTATTAAAAAGGAGTTAAAATGGAATCTAAAAAAAAATGTAAATGGGGGAAAAAAGCATGCCCTAAGCATGTTATTTTCTTTGGTAAAAATACTCAATTGAGATCTGGATCGTTGAACGTCTCTCGTTCTTCTTATTCCAAACTCCTCTCTGTTTCCCCTGTTCCTGTTATTGGCACGAAAGTAGGAGGAAATAGAAACACCTTTTTTCTTTTTATATCTGTAAGTAGGTTAGTGGGTTCAACGTAAATAAATAAGCATAAAAAGAGTATGAATAAAAAAAGTGAAGCCAAGCTCGGGCTGTATTCTTGAGGGAATGCCGCACACCAACGCTGCCTTTATATTTATTTAATGCCGAGCTCTTGGCTGTTTTTCAACGCACTGAATTGAGAAGAATCGCATCCAGCAGATCCAGCTGAAGTCTGGAATGATCAAAGCTTTTCTGATGGACTCCTCAGACCATGCCAAAAAAGACAGGTTATTGTTAAGAGAATAAAGATGCATGGATTTTGGCATTCCCTGATGTGGTTTAACCCGATTCAACAACGGACCATTTTTTTGTTCTGTTCGTTTCTCCAAAGGCTTTTCTGAGAAGTCATCATTTACTCTGAACACAAAAGGAGAGTTTTGAGGCTTGAAACGCTTCAGTCCGGGTTCATTGTAAGTGCATGAAAGCACTTCAGATTGCTTCCTTTTGTGCTCCGAGGGGAAAGAAGGAAGTCAGTGTGAGGATTTATTTTTGAGTGAACTCTTATTTTCAATCAAGTTATCAAAGCTCTGAACCAAAGCGTTACAACATCTGATTTCCCTGCAAAAACATTGAACAAGGTGAAGATGACGATGGAGTCGGACGAGTAAGTGCAGCCTCTGCCTATAAAACTCAGAACAGCCCTCTTCCTGTTTCCATGGTAACAGTGACATCTCCCATTGGCTGATCCTGCTTTCACAGAGTTAAACAAAACATTAAAAACCGAAACACTGGAACCTGATTATTTATTAGTATTATTTATTTAAGAACTGTTTTTGACAAACTTTTTATTTTTAATTTTTTTTTTTTTTTTTTGATTGTTTTGTTTTTTCAGAACTGATTGTTTTTAGGAACTATATTTTATATAACTTTTTAAATATATTATTATTATTATTATTATTTTATTTTTTACATAACTGGTTTTTATATTTGTTACACAACAAATCAGCACAGAACTGAAAGACCAGAATGAATCAGTCGAATGACTCACTGAATCATTTGGAGATGTTATTGAATTAGCAGCTGACTCACTCACCGGTCATCATTTAGACTCCTGTCTGACTGGACCAACCGGTCAGCTGAACTCTCTCAAGTCTCCTAAATATCCCTTTTAATCTTTATTACCATTTTTATTTCTGGAATCCCTTTGAGCTGAATATGAATTGTAATATTTATCATTTTTGATGCTTTTGAATGAATGGAAATGGTTGCGCTGCATCTGGATTGGGAACAGCGTTGTTTTCACTCTGTTTGTTTTCCATTAATGAATGGAGAATATTAATGACCATGTCTTGCTGAAAAGATGATGAGCCATTAGTGTGTTGAACCTTTTTGTTTTTGGACTGGCGTGACTGCGTTTTTGGTTGTATTTCTACAAGCTGCGTGTTTGTTCTGAATGCATGAGTGATGCTGCTTCAGGACAGAAGAGCTGTACTAGTGCTGCTCCACAAGTGTCATTGACTACTTAGACAGCTTACTACTACTGGGGGGACATTCACACAGGCTTTCTGTCTGTCAGATTAAAAAATAGAAGCCAAATATTTTAATAATCAATACCAACACTAAGCTTAAGACTAACTTTTTCCTCAAGCACTTTACTCCTACATCAGAAAAACAGTTGTCTGCTTATATAGAATTCTTTTCTTTTCTGCATTTCCCTCTGCTTGAGCAGTGTACTTAGTGTATACTATATACTTGGCGTTATGTACTAGGCCTAGTTATATTGCTGTCTCCTACTGAACTCATTTATTTGAGTGGCAGGTCCATTAAGCGTGTTCTTACTGCAAAATAAACTGTTTGCATTTAATATATTACAAAGATATTTTAACCAAATTAATTTTGACATACATTACAATTAGCAAATTTCCATCGTGAGCATTTAAAAGCAGCCTATTTTTTATTCACACAGTTTAGTTTATATTTGGCTCTACGGATATTGTATAAATATTTACATTTATTTTAAATATTAATTTATTTACATATTTATTTATGTTTTAATTACTATTTTTAGTTTTATCCCTTATATTTTGTTACTTGCTTTCTTTCTTAATTTGTATTAATATTTATATTATATATTTATGTAATTTATTGAAAAAGCTAATAAATTTGATGCATTTAGATTTATCTGCTAAAGTGGATACATGTAAAATTAAATGCACAATTTATTAATTAGCCAAAGTAAGTTTTGGTTTACATAATATTTTCATGTGTGCTGTGCTTATGCTTATTTATTATTTATTATGTGTAAATATAAATACAAACACAGGAATGTGTATATTTAAGAAAAATGTTTGTATATTTTATATATTATATATAAATTTATATGCATGTCAATATTGAAAAAATTATTCTGAATGTGTGTCTATTTATATATACATCATAAATAAACACCGTACACACATATATTATGTAAACAAAACTTTTATTTTGGATGCAATTAATGGCTTGACAGCACTAGCATTAAAGTATAATATAATATATATTTCTATTTATCACTATGTACATGATACAGCACTAAGAGGACTGCAGTGGAGTGTGTCGTGCTGCTATCTATGTAGGCAGCACACTAGGTGTTTGGAACGGCTCCTGAGGCCAGTGTAGCAGAACAATGTACCGCAGTGCCGCTGCAGCCCGACCTCACCTTCTTATCCTCTCTCTCTCTCTCTCTCTCTCTCTATCTCTCTCTCTGTGTGTGTCTGTGCTAAGCCCGAGTCTCAGTGAGTCTCAGCTGGCGAAACGAGCCCATTAGCCGCTCGTGTGCTGTGTTCAGACAGTGCCAGGGGTTGGATCATGTCTCTTCAGCACTGATCCAGTCATCCTCAGCCGTTACTGGCACCGACACTGTGATGAAGCTCAATCTGTTTCACATACAGAAGGGCCAGGGTTTCAGGATTAGTGCTCGTGCATTATCTGTGTTTCCCCTTTAGACCGAAGGAACACGGTTTAAATACACTTTCGATCGAATGTCTGACCCTTTGGCTCCGTTTGCTCGATATACTCCCACTTTTACCACTTTGATTTTTAATATTTTTATTATTTTCGTATTCTTTTTCTTTTTTTTTATTATGTGGTAACAATCCCCAAAAGATTCGAATCACATTTTAATTAATTAAAATTCATGAATCCCCTTTCCTCTCCTTTTCTAGTATTATTATGTGTGTTGTATTATTTATGTAAATTATGATAATATTGAACCAGTCATCATTTACTGCAAATCTTTCCCTTTCCTCTTATTTACTGCTATAAATCTGCATAGATGCCGGCCAATTATAATAGCTGTGAATCACGGTTGAACAAGTGATTGCAGTAACTGGTTAAATATCGTCAGATAATAAAACATTCACCTATCTCTGAAGCGTTGCACTGAATGTATCTACACAGGTTCGAACCTACAACCTCAGATCATTAGCAGTTAGACATCCGTTTTCCTTCAGTCAGAAAACTCCCACACAGACATCTGTCACAAACACTCGACTCCTCTGAGCTCGCCTCAAATCAGTTTTTAGATGTAGCTGAAAGGATCAGTCCTGTTTTTAGTACCGTGGATCTGTGTGGGCTGTTTAGATTTCCCATGGTCCCTGCCGAGGTGTTGGCGGCGCTGGGCCGCAGAGGGAATGATGATGTGCTGCCGGAGCGTGTGAGAGCGCTGGACGAGTGGGCTGATTCAGACGGAGGAGAAGGAGCTGGACGCTCATCAAACGAGTGTCTAGTGTTCCATTGCGTCAGAACGACCTGCATTATATAACCACACTCAGTATGAGGGCGAGAAGACTGCTTTCATATCTGCCTGTTGTTTCAGTGTTGATTTAAAGGGTGATGGTTGTACATTTGAATGCTCTAAATGTAGAGGGAAATGTTGGAGAAAAGCCAGAGACTGTGCGTTTGTACAGCTTTAATAATACTAAATTACAGGTGTCATAAGACGTTGCTAAAAATCACAATATTTTGTGTATTTGGTGTAATGCAATGTGTTTATGAGGTTTAATGTGCAAAAAACACATTATTTGCCACATACTGTACATTATTGTTGCTCTTCTAAGCCCCGCCTCCTAAAATGGGTCGATTTGGACAAAGCGCGTCATTCCAATAAAGCAAGGTTGCAATGCATCACACCTCGTAAACATAACATGGCGGGGTGCTCGTTTCTCATTGGTTCCCACTTTTTCGGGAACGGAAATGCTCTAAAATGGCAGCTTTGCCAGACTAACTATGATCGCGAAATGAATGTAGCATCAAAGGAGGTATGGGCGGGCCCAGGATAACCCGCAGCAACACTACAGCTAGAATAATAGCCCCGCCTTCTTTCTTTGCTTATACATTTGGGGGCTGTTATAATAAACCCACTCTGTGACGTAGAGAATTTGGGGGATGGTTAAACAAGCCCTTTTAGGGGGGTGTGGACAGTTTATAACTTTTTATAAAGAATACCTCTTTGGTTTTAAAACTTTAGTCTTTGCAACTTTAGGGATCTTATCTGTGCACTAACAGCTTGTAACACTTGACCGATGCCACGTATGTGAAATATGTAATAATTATGATTAGTTGTATGCAAAAAATAAACTAACATGTGTAACAATTGAAGAGCTCTTTTTCAAAACGTGATAAATCCATACATTTAGATAATTTCAAAGTTTTTTTTTATCAGTTTTTTTCTTTTTTGTGGTTGGTTTATGTCTTTATGAAGAAAAAAAACAAACTTGCTTGCATGTGGTTGCATTTCCATTCTTAGTGTGGTCAAAATAAAAGCTGTTATTGACACCGATAGTTATAAAAATGTTACAAATCAGTTGATGTACGGCAAAATATCAGCCAACCGATATTATTATTAAGTATATAAATGTATATACACCACCGTTCAATAAATTGGGGTCGGTAAGCTATTGAATGGTTTTTAAAGATGTTTCTTCTGCTCATCAAGGCTGCATTTATTAGATTAAAAATCCAGAAAAAACTGT
>JAUCMU010000013.1:9687946-9701349 GCA_032275025.1 Enteromius treurensis
CATTTGCACAGAAAATGCCTGATAAGTCTGTAAATTCTCCGCTCTTTGAGGATTTGGCAGACGCTCCATGCGCTCAGGCAGGTAAAACCTCAAGCTATCATCGAGGCTGAATGGGGTCTGTCACATTTACGAGTCTCAGGGCTTCGATGAAAATCCTTCCACTCCAAAACATGACCTTACTTTACTGACGATGTCTAAGGACAACATCTCTGCACGTCTCCTGTAAATCTCCTGTGCATCTTAAAGAGATGTTTTGCAAGGCAGGACAGAATTGTTTTGCAGATATCTGCAGCTTAAAGGATTCATCGTTTACTCACTTCCAAGTCATTCCAAACCTTCATGATTCTTATCTCTGTGGAACACAAAGGAGAAGTTCTGATTCTGTGAACTGGATCAACTGATTCATTCAAAAGAGTCAACTCTAATGCACGATTCCTTTATGAACAGGACACTGCAGCTTCAAATTACAGCAAAGATTAATTAGTTTGCGTTCAATTATAGAAGAAAGTCAGGTTTGGAATGACATAAGAGTGAGCAAATGATGACAGACTGCCCTTTAAAAGATGAAAAGCTAGTTATTAGTCTTGTTTAGCATCATCTTAATCCTCCTTTTAAGAACATATTTAAAGGATTCACTCACAATAAGCCGCATAAGCCATGAGGAGTGAAAGTAAGAGCTGAGATTACCGCAGTTTTGTCAACAGCAAAATCCTTTTTGTTTTCTGTATAGGGAAATACATTTTTTTAGTGATAGCATCTAAACTTTTCTGGACAGACATGCCATGAGCTCTGAGACTGTTTAGGAGGATCAGGTTCATTAACACAGAGCGTGGATCAGTGAGGCACAACTGCATGACTGGACCTTACTTATAAACTAAAAATTTAGGGTTTTATGCACACCAGGGCTTCATTTATTTGATATAAAATACAGAAAAAACAGCTAAATTGAGATATATTATTGCATATCCAAAATGGCATTTTTAATGTGAATATATGGTAAAATGTAATTTATTCCTGAGTTTTCAGCATCATTATTCCAGTCTTCAGTGTCACATAATCTTTCAAAAATCAATCATTTAAAAAATGTATCAATGCCACACTGCATTATATTTTTGTGTATATTATATTTTTTTTACATCTTTTGATAATAATAATTTCAAACAAACAACATTTTGTTTAAATAATTTAATTTTATATTTAATTATTAATCAATTTTTATTATACATTTCAAATTTTATTATTTTAGATTTTTATTTCAATTGTTAAATTTTAAATGTACTTGTTTATTTTTTTTCTGTATGCTGAAGCTTCACCAATACAAATCTCTTGTGTTTGTATGAGCATACTTGGCAGTAAATCCAATTCTCACTCTAAAATAAAATCTTATGTAACATCATAAACATCGTTACTGTCACTTTTGATCAATTTAACGCATCCTTGCTAAATTAAAGTATTCATTTCATCCAAAAAAAGAAAATAACATCATACTAGCTTTGAATGGTAATGTATAATGCAAGCATTCTGTTTTGCACTGGGTCTAATCTCACATCCCACAAAATACTGTCTATAACTATCCTCACCAGTCTCCCGCCACATCAGGATGAGTGTTCGCAGGCGGTGAATGTGAATCAGAGGAACTATTAACCCCCCACGACTCTTTGTCATTAGGAGAAGCACAATGACGAAGGGTCAGTAGTTCAGCCTGGCCTCTGAACACTACACAGACTATTCATCAACACACACAATCACAGCCGTGTGAGACAGAAGAGCTCAAACACTCGTGACGAGCGGGTCTATGCATGGGAACGGAGCGACTCTTTTCTCACCGATTCCATTAACCATTCTTTTCTATACAAGTCCAAGGATTTCCAATCTGGGGTTTCCCTAAGAAACCCGCACAGAAAATTCTACATGAACATGCATGAGTCATTTCTAGTGAAATACTGTCCATTCTTGTTTCGCTAAACAACAGCGTAATGCTTTGCAGTTCAACCTCCCACGGCGGCGCTGAGCCAAGATACCCGTGTAATCCTGATCAGGGAATGACATCACTCCCTGTCCCTGCCAAATATGAGGTGGCTTTATTTGTTTAGCTTCTTTTTGTCCCCTTTTCTTTTATTCTTGGGTTTCAAAGGCGTTTTCCAAGGTCATGGACACCGGCGAGACCTTGGAGGAGAAAGAGGGGAAACGAGACATGCTCCACCAGTCAGAGATCTGGATGCCAAACGGCCAGCTGAGAACCAAAGGCCAGTGAATAGGAAGTGAAGCCAGACAGATGACTATAGACAAGGTCTGCTAAAGTTTGCAGCATATTCTGGCCCAGAGCTGCCCATATAGACAGGATGAGACTGACAGACATCAACAAAACACATTTATCTCATTTGCAGCATAATCATAAAATCACAATTCTTGGAATGAAACGAACACTTTCATTAAAATTGTATTTAATTGAAATGAACAGAACAGCTTAATTAAAACGATGAAATTTTATGTTTTGTACATCCTGTATATTTTTAAGTTAACATGTTAGGGCCATCAATAGATTACATTTTTTACGATTAACCACATATATTTCTACTATACTTACATCTATGAAAAATTATTTATTTATAGACAAAAATTCTTATAATAATAAGACTCTCATTGGCCTGTTATTCGACTCTGACATCCCTGCAGTTCTGTATTACATAAACAAAAGAGTTTTGAAATGAGATCTTAGAACATTATGCGAAGGAAATTGAATGCTGTGGCATGTTAATGTGTTTTAGTGAATCCTGTTATTATCTCTGCGCTGCTGCTGTTGATTTTGTCTCGGGGTGTGACGACTACCTGCCAGCTTTCTTCCCCGATGCATTCATCTCTGACAGAAAAAACAGCAATAATTCTTCCTACAGAATGTAATAAGATTTAAAAGGCTCATGATTTAAGGGATCAAATTTTCCTTCCAAAAACCTTCTGACGTGAGATTGGCGAAAATATCTGAACACAAAACTACAGGACTGCCAACATTTACACCTCACCTCAACATCAGGCCGTTTACAGACACAGTAGCAGAACAATGCCTGTTTAACAATGATCAGAAATACTAGATGAAAAAAATACATCTTGATTCTTATCAGTAATAAAACAGAAAATAATTACAAACATGTTTAATCCTAATGATTAGAAATAAAAAATAGAAACTGTCAGAAATACAATCAGAAATATGATGCAATAATTACGAACAGCCTGTTTAATTATAATGGTCAGAGTTAGAAGAGACAGTCAAACTAAATCTCGGCCAAAAAAATAAACAAATAAAATAAAAATAATAGCCAATAACCAAACTAATTATTACCAATTTTTTTTTTTCTATTTAGAAGGTCTAGATCACAATATTGTGTAATGAATGATAACGCATTCATCATTCAAAACATTCAAAGCAGCGACACACTGAATGAATATGTCATTGTAAAAACATGAGATATACACCTGTGACCTCTATAATTCTATATTACTGCACCTCGTAACCTGCAACCTGCAGTTACACAATGCATCGTCTCTAAATCACTTGCATTCAATGAAGCTGTCGACACTGGAAGAGCTCGCCTGACACGCAGAGTTTCTGCTCAGTGTTAGACTATAAAACATGGATGCTGTCGTATAATGGTGTAGTAGACTCTCCACCGCTGCAGACACCGACCAGACCGAACTCCAAGTAAACAGAGCTTAAAAATACACAGAAATCAACTGAGGAAGAGCTGCTGAAGCAGCAGAAGCCTCTGAACACCCAAGAGGCATCTATTAGCCGGGCGTCGCAGTAACCGCACGCGCACACACCGCAAGTTCAGGTGTGTCCTCACGTGTCCCAGCCCAGCTCTCACATTACCAGACGAGCAGAATAACAGCTCCATGGTAATGGACATGAGTCAGGGCAGCACTCACGGAGGATGTTTACAAGACCTCGGCTTACAACGGACGGCAGACTCGCTGTCGACCTCTCACCTTTCATTCTCTCCTCGGTCATTCACTGATGTGTATTACTGCACACAATAACGGCTCACTGCAATCATACGAAATATGAGTGTGTGTGTAAGAGATTCTTAAGAACACAATAAGAATAATGAAGATTATCAAAAAGAGTTCTGGTTTGGACATATCAAATATCACAAGAGTCGGTATGGAGTGTTACAGACACAAGTAAATGCTCTTAATGCACCAAAAGAACAGATACCATATATTTAAAGGTGCTCTATGCGATGCTGTTCGACGTCAATTCCGCTGAGGTTTCCCATAAATATAAAACAAAACAGAGCAAGCTCCCCCCTCCCCCTAGTGTTTCTATAACTGCCATGAACGCACAAAGCGCATTGATATGAAAGATGGTGATAACCCAAGAGAGACAGTGACAGAGCTAACATCAAGCTAACATGTCTAAATAAAAATAAAAAACTTGCCACCTGTGCATCGGTTTGGAGTTCTCTCCACCGTTCAAACGAATCCCCAATGTAAATCTGGATCTTGTTTTGTTTCTTCTCGCCTTATATTCCTCCGAGCGTCTTTTCTTCGGTGGTGCCTCAGCCATTTTTCAAAAATAATACAAAGTATTCCGCTAACCCACTCTCTGATTCACGCTAGTGATGGATCGTTCTTGAACGATTTGTTTATTTTGAACGAATCTAATGTGACTCAGGAAGAACGAGTCGTCTTGTGGGAGTGATTCGTTCAGCGCAACATCCTATTTGTTTTTGCTGTGGTGCACATCCTGTGCCCTAGTGTTTGTTTTGGTATTAAAGCCTCGGTGTTGTCTTCCGAGACTGGGTTTTTCCCAATGTATTCAGAGGGCAGACAGCAAGACGATCAAGGGGTGATGCATACGCTTTGAGATAAAAATGAAATCGAACTAAAATCCTGCAAAAACACATAGAGCACCTTTAATCAAGTCGTGGACTGCATGTAGAGTGTGTTAGGGTTGGGTCCGATGGACGATAGACATCACGACGCTGAGCCGGCATCGCAATGTTCCACCCCATTGCAGCAGCAGCAACCAGCTCGCGAAAAACACTTAATCTATGGCAGCAAATCTATGGCATTAATAAGCGAGCGCACCACTGATGCTGGCGAGCGAGGTAAATGATTTCTGCGAGAGGAAAACAGATGTACATGCGAAGAAACGTAGCCGCGAGCTCACTTCAAATCCGTGCGCAAGTCAAGCACTCGTGCACTATCACTCCTGCGCTCAATCCTCTCTTACCTGCTCGCGCGAACACTGTTTTGTCAGTCGTGGGGTGGGGCTTGGTGTTTTAGTTACAACTAACCCCCCCCAGCCCACCGGCTACAGCGACGACGATGTCATCGTCCATCGCGATGTTTCACATTAGACATCGTATGATGCCAAATTGGTCGACATCGCCCAACCCTAGAGTGTGTGGTGTTTTTGTGTTTTGTCTCAGAATGATTGCACATGTATATCCAGCTGAAAAGAATAAAACATCATGCTGTGTGTTTATCAGCTGCAGGGACAGGACGACTGGTTATAATCGAGGGAAAGATGAATGCGGCCAAGTACAGGGATATCCTGGACCAAAACCTTCTCCAGAGCGCTCAGCTCGGCGCTGGGCGCTGGGCCGAAGATTTACCTTCCCAGACAATGACCCTAAGCACACAGCTAAAATAACCAAGGAGTGGCTTCACAACAACTCTGTGACTGTTCTTGAACGGCCCAGCCAGAGCCCTGACTTAAACCCAGCTGAGCATCTCTGGAAAGACCTGAAGTTCTTGTGATATTTCAGTTTTTCTTTTTTTAATAAATCAGCAAAAATGTCAACAATTTTGTGTTTTTCTGTCAATATGGGGGAATATAACAAAAAAAGGGGGTCTGAATACCTTCCGTACCCACTGTATATTTTGAAAATATTAATATATTCATATATTTTAAATTATATATATATAAAACATATAATACACATACATATAATACAATATATACATGTATTTTTATATATATATATATATATTTACATAATACATATACACAGTACACACACATGTGAACAAAAACTTTTATTTTAGATATGATTAATTGTTTGACAGTATTTATATATATATATATATATATATATTTATTTATTTATTTATTTTGTTATAGTTCTTCACTTGTATATAAGAATTTAAGGATAAACATCTGAGTTGATTTATATAAATTTTTTTACCTTTCCTGAAGAAGATGCTGCCTAAATTGCCGTGAGATTTCTGTGAATTTTCCAGCATGGCGTTGAATGTACTTTCTCCAGCGATGCTGCTGACCTGTTCATCGGTCAACGGAAGGTTGAAGAACTCTGAGATGTTCTTCACACCTTCTGGCAGGTTCTGCACGGACAGCAGAAAAGTCTTACACAGTCTTCACACAGACAACAAGTTGAAAAGTCAACATGAAGTCAGATTCGAGTTGATTTACTTCTTAAGACGCATTGTTCTCTGATAAATCATATGATGGAATTAAAATGGGTTTAATACAGTTTCACATTGACTTTTAGGACCAGAGGTCAAAAACACGAGGCACAGGTTGCTGTACCTGTTTTAGTTCCTCGTACGTCACGATCATCACGTGTGGGTCGTCAAGACGTTTCTCCCAGGCTAGAGCGTGATCAAAATAAGAACCCCAGGCCACTGAAGAGACAACATAAATGACTTTAGTCCTACTTAACATTCATTTTAAGATTTCAGTATTTAACTTTCATTATTCAGTGTTTTCCCACCTTCACCAGACATGAATTCTGAGAAGAACTTGTCCCACGGCTCAGCGCTGGGCAGAACCGGGTTTTTGTTCATGAAATGGTAATATGAGACCAGTGTGTCTTTCGGGTTTCTGAACACCACCAGAATCTGAGAATAATCAATGCAGAAGATGATGAGAATTAGATGCTCTGCTCTGAATTTATCTTTATTCCAGCACATATTATTTATTTATTTTGTTTCGCATGTAACTTTTGAACCAAAAAGCAAAGAATCATAATTCACATGATGCATATGAATTTAAAAGAATTCCTTTGAATTTTATTTAAGTTCAATTTTTACCTACACTGGATAAAGTCAGTCAATCTTCACAGTTAAAAATAGTTTAAAAATTTGTTGTAAATAATCGCACCCAAAATAAGTTTTTGAGTGTGTGTGCATGTATATATTTAAGAAAAATGTTTATAGGTTAAATATTTCAATATATGATATAAAATATAAGAATGTAAATGTATAAATGTTTTCCAAAATATATACTATATATCTGTTTTTTTATATATATATATATATATTAAATATGCACAGTAAACACATATATTATGTTAAGGAAGACATTTATTTTGGATGCGTTTGACTGCACCAGTTAAAACCAAAATGAGATCAGTTACAAACAGATTTAGGATGTAGTTGAGAAGGGGAGAGTTAACCTCAATAAGAGAGGCAAAATATGTGTGTATAAAGCATTATTATATAAGAAGTCCTTGTTTCGCTGCAATTTTAATGTCAGTTGTTCATAAAACGGTACTGAAATGCATCTAATTCAGTCTCAGTTTAGTGCAAATCTGATCATTTTCAGTGTAAATGGTTTACAAAAAGCAAGTATTATGCAAATTCAGTAAGATGCACCTATTTACAGCAGTGTTTGAGTTTCACGAATGCACAGAATTGCTTCACTCAGTTCCAGTATTACAGCTGAGAATGACTTGCATATCACTATTACGTAAAAATATTTGCTGAGAAACAGGTTATGTGAGATTGTTTGTTTAAGGAACGACAGATCCGGATTTGTGTTAAAAGAAATATGTGTGTCTCAATCTTTTATCCCCTTGCCCAATTAGAAGTTAGAGTTACTATAATTAAAAATTGCTCATGAAGTCTGCATTTAATTGATCAATACTGCACTAAATGTGATCAAATCTGAATTTTCAGCATCATTACCCCCGTCTTCAGTGTCACGTGATTCTTCAGAAATCATTCTAATATACTGATTTGCTGCTTTACTGTCACTTTTAATCAATTTAATACATCCTTGATGAATAAAAGTATTAATTTCTACTAAACTGAACAGTGAGTGTGAATGCCATTGGTGTTTCTGTACCGTGTAGTTGTTCTCTATAATGTGGTTCAAAGTGCACTCATTGTTACTGACCTTTGGTTTCTTAGTAAAGAAAGAGGGAGGGATGTTGTCAGGGTGCAGATGAGTTCCCAGAAGCCTCCGTGGGGGCATTTCAGCCAGTTTCTGTAAGAAAAATGGTGTCAAACTATAATATTACTCAAAGGGTAAACATTTCCAGATTCAAGGATGGCTAGTTACTGACCTCTTGAACATCTGGAGGTAGAAACTCAACAAGAGGAGGCCTTTCAGGTGGTTTCTCGTTTTTCCCAGTGGAGGCATTCAAGATTTTACGCAAGACTGCCACCATCCAGTTAAACCCTGTTAGAGATCAGTTACAAACAGATTTAGGATTTATATGAGAAAGAGAGAGTTAACATCAGTGAGAAATATGTGTGTGTAAAGAATTATTATGTAAGAATCATAAACGTGTGTCATGCCGTGAAGACAATCAGGCTATGTGAGGTTGTTTGCTTAAAGAATGAAAGATCTGGATTTGTGTTAAGGACTAAATGTGAATCTTTGCATTAAAGTTTGTAAAACAAAGGCAGAATAAAACCCCTCGGAATATGTTAAATTCATTGCAACATTTATCTTTGTCAAATCATTGAAGCATCCTAGGTGTATGTGACTTTCTTCTTTCAGACAGAGATATATTAAAACAATTGTCCAGATCCCTCTAAGCCTTTGAATGGGCGCAAACCATTACACCTAGGAAGGCATGAAAAACCGAGGATTTATGAGGAAAAATATCGGAGGATATAGATATTAGCCGAGGCGAGACGGGTTTTCCTTTGCTAAAGTAGGGAATCATTGTGTCCTTTGAAACCCTTGCCAGAGGCGCGTGCACAACACATACTTATGACATCTGCCAGGATGCCAAGTGTTTATTACTTTTAAAATATGGATAGTTACTGTACAAAAAGGCATGGATTTGCTACAGGAGGAGTTTATTCACCCCCAGAGTCATGTGAGGGATGTTTTATTACATTCAATTTATCGCAATTTTTCTCTGTAAATTTGTTCTGTGCATAAAATAGTCTTAAATTAATTCATCTAATTCGGTTACACAATTTTTGGTGTAAATTGTTTGTAAAACAGCATCCCATAATTTGTCATATTTAGTCCGATGTGATCATTTTCAGTGTAAATGGTTTGTAAAAAAACAATTCTTGTGTAAATTTGCCTGGGTGCACCAATTTACAGCAGTGTTTGAGTTTCATGAATGCACAAATTGCTTCACTCTTCAGCTGCTGTTGACATTGAACATGGCTTACACATTATTATGTAAGAATCATAACCATGTGCATCGAAGAGAATCAGGTTACATGAGGTTGTTTGTTTAAGGAATGAAACATCTGGATTTGAGTTAAAGCCAATATGTGAATGTTTAATATCTAAGTTAGAGCTATTAATTAAGTCTTTGCAACAAGGTTTCATTAATGAAACACAAACTAAATAATACGCATGCTTGTCTTATGCACTATACATTTTCATTGCAAGAATTGTGTGACAATTTTAATGTGAATTATTCAAAAGACAAATGCGCATTAAAATGAATTGCACATTCACATTCGATGCAATGTGATAAGTTTCAGAGTAAATGGTTTGTGAAAATCCATTCTTATGTAAATTCACTTGGGCTCACCCGTTTTGTGAATGCACAGAATTGCGTCACTTTCCAGTATTGCAGCTGCCTAAGTCAGTTATGCAGGTTTACGAGAGAAATTGCCTCAAGCTAACTGAAAAACCTGACAATAGAAGGCTATATGCTACTGACATGTAACCTGACTCCACCGGCAGCCTTGCACTGGTGTAGCTCAAACTTCTCTGTATGCACTATGCTTTACAGAAACAAACGCAAAGCCATCTCATTTTGCTCACCACATTTAGGGTACGCCACCAGGATGAGGTCATCCTCTCTGGCCTCCAGATCTTTTAATTTGTCCATGGTCTCTGGAGGGCTGAGGACCGTGGAGTACAAGATTCCCTCTCGCTTATAAAGCTTGTCTTCGTCCTTCATCTTCGCCGCCTGCTCCATCCTAGACTTCATATCACTGACAGGTGGTGTTTGGCTCATGTTGACGGTGGATTCTCGTCCCGGTGAGGTTCAGATTTGCAGAAACACACACACAAACAGAGTATTAATGCTGAAGTTCAGAAAAGGGAATGCTGTAGATCCGCCCACAGGCACAGCTCGCGTGAGAAATCTCCATTTCCGCCATCCGAGGGGCCCCCGAGTCAACACAAGGGCTCGGTGTCAGTCTGACTGATTCTGTGTGAGACACGCACAGCATGATTACACCAGCTAGCTTTCCTGAAAAGCTGGTTTTGGCAGAGGTGAAAGGTAAAATGTAATCTGTAGTCGGTGCGTGTAGCTCAGCTGCTGAACGGACACTAAACTCACTCACTGTCAAGAGACAGATACTTACAAAATCTTGTTTGTAAATAGCTTGGTTTTTATATTAAAAATTCAATATATAATATTTTACAGTTGTAAATAAAACAGAGAATACATTTTAGAATCTGTAAAATGTTTAGTTTATTTAAGTGTGTAACTTGCCATTTCTTTTGTAATTGTTTATAAAAAAAATAATTATACTAGTTTCTACATCATTTTGTGTGTGTGTGTGTGTGTGTGTGTGTGTGTGTGTGTGCAAATGAAAGGAATGCCTTTGGTTCATCCAATAATTTCATGCACCCTCAGTAAAGTAAAACTATGAGTGAAAAAATGTTCTGGTATGAATAAGGAGAGAAATCTGCACAGATCACGCAGGGTTTAAAAGGCAAAACAGCTTTAAATAAAAATGTTGGTGGATTTTGATGTGACAGACAACATGACATGGACTTTTTCACTATTTAAAGTGTTATTATGGATTTATGGACACGTCTGTCATCACTTACTCATCATTTAATTAGCTCCAAATCTTTATGAGTTTCTTCGTTCTTCCGAACACAAGGTATTTTGAAGAAAGTTTGTAACTAGGTTAGGTGTGGATTATTGTGATGTTTTTATCAGCTGTTTAGTCCCTCATTCTGACAGCGACCAATTATTGCTTATCACAATAATTTAATAACCTGTGTAAAAGCTCTGCATGATCCAATTTGATAAAATTGTATGTTTAATCTTGAAACTCTTTAACGTTAATCATTGAGTGAATCTCATGAAGACATGGCCAGGTTTTATTTTATTCAGTAGAAAAGAAACTTCTTCGTGTTTAAACTCTTAATACCGAACAGCAGTTTTAGAATGACTGCAGGAAGTGACATCATTTTGGAGGGAAAGGTATTAGGGTTGGATTGGATCAGTTCTTTGTTTCAGAGTCCACTAGGATGGGTGTGTCCGGATCTTTGTACAGTATGCTTTTTATTATCACTGCTCTGTTTTGAAATATGGACTCCATTGTTTCTGAGTTGTACGTTATCATATCTGTTTTTTGGCAGTGCAAGCATGAGCTCAGCAGTTTCAGTCTGAGGGGCTTGTCAGTATTTGTGTAGTGATCTGCAGATATGATTTTTCGAGTCATTTGCTTTCAATGCAGCAGCAGCTGAATCATCGTCTGTAGAGGCGACTTGTGTTCAGTTTAAAGTCTTTGTGCTGTGTCATAGACATGAAAAGTTCCACATCACAAATAGCCACATTCCATCGAAAGACTATTGATTTATTTATTTTTCTTTCACATCTGTATCAGACATCAGGGAGCTGTTTTATAAAATAAGTTTACCAAACAATCCAGGTAAACAAATCAATTGACAGATTTACTAAAAGGAACCTGCATTGCTTGGTTTTATGAAGCAGGCTCCAGGACTTGCTTATGTATTCACTTGTTGGAGAGGTACTACAGATTAATTAGTTCAAAAATATCAATTTTGTGAGAAATATCTTTTTATTTTAGTTTATTTAATACATTTTTTAAAGGTTACAACAAATCGTCTATAAAAAAAAAAAAAGGTTTTGCATTTTAAATTCAATTTATGCAATTATATTTATTATTGCTTGAAAATGCATATGCTTTGTTATAAAATTATAAATTACTTACAAAATGATATTATAACTGTATGAGGCTATTATTTATTATATATATATATTTATTTATTGTCAGATTTAGTGTTTTGGTATGATTGTATGTGCATGCTGGCAGTTGCCTCTAGATGTCAGTATTGTTCAACGCTGATGTATCAGTGTTTTGTTTACTTCTGGGATGTTGGGATTCCCAGTTGGGATCACCATCCTCACAGCTCCATTCCAACCCGGAAATGATTAATACTTGGTTAGGAGTGTTTTTAAATCATCAACACTCATTTGAAGTATAAAATAGTGATGTTGACTTGCAAGTTCTATACTTGTTTGCACGCAAAAATGCATGATGATAATTAAGAGTTTTGTTACCTATGCATCGACTTTTATGTTTTTATTAGACATCATATATCCTCCTAGCCGTGTGTGTTGAGAGTTACTTCCAGGTCATGTGACCTCTTAACATATACAGAACATCCTGAGCATCCCACAGTGCTCGACTACAGGCCTGCTGAAGGATGCGTTCATTTAATCCTCTCTTCGGGAATTATCGTGGTGTTTTCCATCTGCTGGAGCCAGAGTCTGGAGCCGCACTGGACCGCCAGTCCAGATAAGCAGCTTTGAAAGGAGGAGGGTCTGAAACCAACCATCCATCTGCTGGACGACTGGACTTTTACATCGGACATGTCCATATTATTCAGAGCAAATAAGTTTACAATGGTTACAACTCACCACTTTAGTCTGGTTTAAGTGGTATTCATTGATATGCATGATGAATCTGTATCATGATCTGGATCTTTAAAAACACAGTGATACTTAAAGCTCAAGTATATTTTGTCAGTGTTAAAGTACCGTCTTGTGTCCCAGTTTCAGATTTGCAGATGTGGCACACCTTTTTGTAAGCAATCAGAATTGTGAAATTTACATTTAGTTAACGTTTTACAGTAAAATTCTGTTAATTTTACATTTTAAGTAAATAGAACAAATGTATAATTTACAGTCAAAAACTGATATTCCCAGCATGACACTCCACATTTAAAAGTATTTTGCTTAAATTATCAAGTTTTTTTATATTTTTTGTTATCATTTATGCCCATTCAGGCTTTAAGTTACATCTTCTGTTGCTTATTGAATGTTTATTGTATTATTTAAGTGTCGTGTGTGACCATGTGTAACGAGAATTGTTGTTCTCATGGATATTTTTTTTTTAATGTATTGTATTGTTGCTCCTACTCTTTTCTGTGTTCTTCTTTATAGGCTAAAAGACGCTGAGGTGTT
>JAUCMU010000013.1:9701449-9712334 GCA_032275025.1 Enteromius treurensis
GGATTAAACTTAAATGAAATAACCTTAAATGAATTTCAAAAAAATATAAAAATGCTTTTTAATTAATTTAATATATATTTTATATATATATATATATGTGTATATATATGTATATGTGTGTATATATATATATATATATATATATATATATGTTTGTTTGTTTATTTATTTATTTATTTATTTATTTATTTATTTATAGAAAAGAAATAAATATAATTCATTAGTTAACATGCACTAATAATGAAAAATACTTCTACAGCATTTCTTGATCTTAGTTAATGCTAATTTTAGGATTTAGTAATGCATTATTAAAATCACAAGTTGTGTTTGTTAACTTTAGTTAATGCACAGTGAACTAACAGGAATAAACAATAAACAACTGTATTTTCATTAACCTTAACAAAGATGAATAAATACTGTAAAAATACATTGTTCGCTGTTTTCTCATGTTAGTTAATACATTAGTTTATGTTAACAAATGACACCTTATTGTGAAGTGTTACCATAATTTCTATTATTTCTATTAATAGTAAATATAAATACAAAATTTAAAAAAATCTAATAAAATATTAAGTAGATGATGAATATTGGATGGCAAAGTGCTAAAATTACTAAAACTATAAAGTATTTAAAGCTAAATATAATAGAAATACATAAAACATGAACTTTGTTAATTTATTATAAATAAAACTAAATCAAAATATGAATAAATGCTATAAAAGTATATAAATAAAACTGAAATAATGGTGGTGCATAATAAATAAAACATACCTGGTTTGAATTTCCAGTAAAAACAAATATATGCTGATCTATCACATCATGAGTGATTTTATTATTGTAACTGTAGATGAGATTTTGCTCTGGATATGTAGGTCGTGTGCACTGCCAAGCAGACTCATTAGTGTGTGAGGAGGAAGTGCTGTCCTGTGTGAGTGCGTGAGAGCTCTGGAGACCACCGGGACACACTGAGAGAAAACATGTGACCTAACACACCGAGGAACACTTGTGGCGGCTGGCTTTCACTCAGCATGAGCTTCTGCAGAAACGTGCTGCTTTGTGTAAGAAAGTGGCCGCTGCAGCACCACGACTGCCTTTATTAGGTGGAGGTTTAATTAGATGCTGTGGTGTGTGGCCTTTCTGGTGATCACATGCGTGGTGGATCGGCCAATCAGATCGCTGCGCTGCTGGAGCCGGAATGGCTGAGTGAAGGAGACAGACTGTATTGAACACAATCGGCCTGCTGTTCACCTGGACGTCACACACACACACACACACGTTGGTATTTGTGGTTTATGGGGAATCTTCATAGATTTTTATACTGTACAAACCATATGCATTTTCTATTCCTACACCAACTCTACCCTCTACCCTTGTGAGCATTTTCAGAAAAAAAAAACTTTAAGCCTTTTAAATTAAAGAGACATGGACAGTGCCTTCATAAACCACATTAATTTGTAATACAGACACACACTCAAAGAGGAAAGCGAAGCCGTAACCTCTATTAAAGTAAAATATTCTCCCCGCTATTAACACACACACTCTTTCTGATGGAGGTCCGCTGACGTACGCAGATTTTTTTAATTTTTTTTTATTATTATTATTATTAATAACATTTTAATTATTTTATTTATTTATTTATTTATTTAACTTTTTTAGTGGGTAACACAATTTAAGTAATTAGTTGTAATTTTTCTTATTTTTTTGCTAATTTTTGTATTTTTTAAAATTGGCATTGGTATTGCCACAATTTAATTGTATAAAAAATTGCATCATATTAATTGTGAAGAAAATTAGCTTAAATTTATGGAAATAAATACAGTGTGCTTTTTAAAATTTATTATTATTTTATTTAATTGTAGTTTTTTTATATATAATGTAGTTTGTATATATTATGTATGTGTGTGTATATGTATGTGTATGTGTGTGTATATGTATGTGTATTGTGTGTGTATATATATATATATATGTATGTATGTATGTATATATAGCAATTTTAATTTGTAGTTTTTAAATCTTCTTAGATTGCACTGCAACTATTTAAATAAAAAATAAGTTATTTTATTGAAAAATATATATATATTTTTTTATAATAATTGGTCTTCAAATTGGCTTATTTTTTACTATTCAAAATATCTTTTATTTGGATTTTGGGGTGACACATTTATCTGCACGTAAACATTTACTGTACATATATCTCGAATGACGTCAGTTTTCTTGTGTTCAGTCCTTTTGAGGTCCAGGTGGGCCCCGAGGCCGGGCCGCAGAAGATCCGAGCGTGGGGTCCAGGTCTGGAGGGAGGCGTTGTGGGTAAATCTGCAGACTTTGTGGCTGAATCCATCGGGACTGATGTTGGAGTTCTCGGTGAGTCCTCTGATCATGTGACACGTGTGGTCGTGCAGTAATCCCATTTAGATCAGGATCCACATGTTTTCTCCTCCTGTGACGTAAACTCTTTCTCTGCTGTAGGCTTTGCCATCGAAGGTCCGTCTCAGGCCCGGATCGAGTGTGAGGACCAGAACGACGGCTCGTGTAACGTGAAATACTGGCCCACCGAATCAGGAGAATACGCCGTCCATGTCATGTGTGATGATGAAGACATCGAAGACAGTCCCTTCATGGCCTACATCGTCCCTGATAACAAAGCCAACAACCCTAACCAGGTACTAGGCAGTGAAAATATACATCATATACAGCACAGAAACTTATTGATAAGCATTTCTCCCTAAAATTCTTATTATTGTACATCCTGGGATGTTTGTCATGGTTTTTGCTATGATTTTTAATGTTTTGCATTTTATAATGTAATATAATATAATATAAAAAAATTAAAAAGTGGTTACTACACATTGGTCCAATTTAAATATTTATTTTATTTTACAATTTTATTCTATTTTATTTTTAAAATGTAAAAAACCTATTACAATTAATCAATGAACAAAATTCAATCAAACAATAAATGCAATGCAATTATAAAAACAAACGGTTAAAAAAAAAAAAATATATATATATATATATATATATATATATTTAATATATAATAATTGTAATTTGCATAATTACATGTTTAATTTTGAACTTAATTATTATTTATGCAAACATATTAATTTAATTAAGTCTTTATTTTGTGTTCTCGCTGGTTAGGAGAATCATCCATCATTGCTTTAAGATAATTGCTGAAAAGCACAAACATCCTGAAGCAACAGATAAAACAAATACATTTTAAATGAATGAATAAAATGCATTACTCTAACATAAAAAAGTATTTTACTGCTATTGCAAAAAGCACATTGCGTTTGTGCATATACTAGGTTTTGATGTTAGTTTTTCACACATGCTTGTTTTCAGGTCAGGGCGTATGGACCAGGACTGGAGAAGTCCGGCTGTATTATAAACAAACCTGCGGAGTTCACCGTCGAGGCCAAAGATGCTGGAAACGGGCCGCTGAGAATCATCGCACAGGTTCGATGAGCGTTAGTTAATTAGCATGAGCGACACGGACCAGTCTGAACCCAACTCACCCACGTTGTGTTTGACTTCATTTTGTTTTCCCAGGATGCTGATGGAGTCCCCATCGACGTGAAGGTGCAGAGCAAAGGAGATAACGTGTATTCCTGCTCCTACACGCCGACCTCGGCCGTCAAGCACACGCTGGCGATGACCTGGGGAGGTGTCAGTGTTCCCAGCAGCCCCTTCAGGGTAAGAGCGAGCAAGAGCGAGGGCAGAGCCATTATCACAAACACTGAGGAGTCTTCAGCTGTCAGTACTAACACACTACAGCAACTAATCACACTAACTACAGCTGACGCTCCCGCCAAACATAAACCGCTCATCATCATGACCACCTGTGTTATGGAGCGCCACTGCTATTCTGTCAGATCACTTCAGCTGATATGAGAGAGTGCATCAATGATTGGGCTTTAGGGAGTGAAATGCACGTTGTGTTTTACAAAATAATGTTTAGCTGATTCATTTTTGATTGCATTGCATGTTTCTTCAGATTAGTCGGATGAGCAAAAACATTGTATTTGTTTTTAAAAACTTTTTTGCTGCATAATCAATTTTTAATCCATTGCTCATTCCAAATTGAATGCATATTATTTCAAATTTTACAGATTTTTCCAATTTAATACATTTCTTTGAAGTTCTTTGCCTCAATTCAGATTTAATTGAATTTAATTAAATTATGTTTTTGTTTGTAAATCTAAATAATTTATTTACAATTAATGCAACGCAATTAAAAAAGTTTATATTTATGAAAAATATTTAAATTGCAGCAATGTGTAGTACCCATTAAAATAAAATAATGAATTCAATGACAGCCTATTGATAATAAAAAAATATAAATATAAAAACTTTCACAATTATCGCAATGCTATTTGAAACCATTTAAATATATAAAATAAAATATTTTAAAACACAGCTCATAATAAATATGAAACATTTTATTAAAAGTGTAGTAAAATAAAATAAAAAATAATTCAATGATAACCTGTTGAGAATTAAAAACAAAAAAAAAACTTTTTCGCAATTATAATAATTATTTATATGGAAAAATGAAAAATGTACATGCATAAAAATTCATTTTTTGAAATATGTCTTATTCTCAACAGGTTATGTTTATTTAAATGTTTAGTTTTAATTTAAATACAGACTGCATTGCCACAGTAAAAAAAAAAAAAAAAGTAAATAAATATAAATATTTAAACATGAAATATAAATATTTACTGTGTGTGTGTGTGTGTGTGTAATTTACAAAATAATATTTAGTTGATTTATTTGTGATTGCATTGCATGTTCCTTCAGATTAATAGGATGAGCAAAAACATTGTATTTTTTTTTTTGCTGCATAATCATTTTTTTTAATCCTTCACTCAAATTTAATGCTAATTATTTTTCATATTGTTCAATCATTTTTTTTGTTGGGTTTTTATTTCTAATTAAGATAATTATCCATCATTGCTTGAGTGTTTCTGTCCATGCCAAAGCACACAATCTGAATGCATTTCAGTATGTTTGTAACATATAGTGATTTTTAAATGACTTTGAATGTTCCCACAGATTTTCCACAGTATGAAATTGTATTAGACTGTAAAAGCGCTGACTGCTTTGTCTGTAAAGTGGTGTTTTGTGGCGAGCTGCTTTTTCCAGAAGTTGAAGTTTAAATATTCTCAAACCTGATCAAATATTTAATATAGAACTTATTTATTTATGTTCACTAATAATAAAGAATGAAGGACAAAAAGGGTTTGACTGAATGAATAATAGTATTTGATAAATGCACATGAATTGAAGCGTTATAAAACGAGTATATAGTGTTACAAAGTAAACATTTGTTTAATACGTCACTCTGCATTCATGCTTTTGTGGTCCTTACAGGTCATTTCAGTTTTCACTTGTTTTTACTTGACTGATCGTACAGACGTGTCAAACTCTGTCAGAACTGAGTACTAACATGTTTATATTTACAGAAGGGAAAAGGGGACTTTTCTTTACTTCTATGCAATAAGTGTTTGATTCACGACTGAATTCATGTTTTAAAAATGTTGCATTCAATAAATTCTAATGCTTCATGTTTGTTGTGTGTGATTTATGCGAGTTTGTGTTTATTTGCATGTTATCTTTTGGAAAAACTAATAATAATAACAATGCTTCGATAATCCGGTCTGCTCCCTGAAATGCATTGTTTTTATTCTCTCAGGATGTGAGGTGAAGTCTGTTAGCTGTGTGTTCATTGCATGCTGTCATTAACATGCGGGAGGCTTTATTCCTGTAGGTGAATGTGGGAAAGGGAAGCCACCCTTACAAAGTCAAGGTGTTTGGGCCAGGCGTGGAGAGAAGCGGACTGAAAGCTCACGAACCCACACACTTCACCGTGGACTGCACTGAAGCCGGAGAAGGTAATGCAGGTTTAACTCATTCACTCAGTTCAGCGCTGCTTCAGGAGTGACTTACACACGCTGTGTTTTCAGGCGATGTCAGCGTCGGAATCAAGTGTGACGCTAATGTTATCAGTGATAAGGAGGAGGATGTTGATTTTGACATCATTCCTAATGCCAATGACACCATCACTGTCAAATACATTCCACCTGGAGCGGGACGCCTCACCATCAAAGTGCTTTTTACTGATCAAGTGAGTGACTGACATTTTGGAAATATGGTGTTTTTATTTTAAATAATTATTTAAATTAAATTTTTTTATTAATTTTTTTTTTTTAATATAAATTTTGTTTATATTTTTAAATATTAATTTGTTTTTCCAATGCATTAGAAAATAGTTTAATAATTTTATTTGAAACTGTTTATTTATTATTATTATTAACTGTTATTAACTGCCATCCAAGTGGATAAGAAATTGTGTATCATAAATATATTTGTTTTTATTTATTGTTGATTGAAGAAATGCTTTAATGAATTCAAAACCCAAGTGAATTGAAAAATCGTGCCATAAATGTATTTATTTAAAGCAATTATTTTAATTTAAAATCCAAAAATTAATTTAATTAAATAATTTATGTATTAATATATATTAATATATTTTATTTATAAATTGTATGTATTTATTTTTATTTATTTCAAACTATTATTTTAGCTCAAAATCCAAGTTGATTTTTTATTATTATTATTATTATTATTATCTAAGAGGATGGGAAAATTAGGTCATAAATCTGTTTTTTTGTTGTTTAGTTATTTGTTTTGTTTTGTTTATTTAAAAGCCACTTATTTTAATTTAAAATCCAGGGAGATTAAAAAAATTGAAATTGTTTTATTTTATTTTAAACATTTATTTTAAGCTCTAAGACAATGGAAAATGTGTATGTGATTCTGTTTTAGTATGTTTAAAATGTTCATTTATTTTCTGATATTTAATTCATATTTTATTGCAAGATCCAAAATATTCAATACATTTTTATCCCTCCAAAAAAATTATTTCGAAATATGGTGTTTCATCTAAATAATGTGCTTCAGGAAATCCCGGTCAGTCCGTTCCGTGTTAAAGTAGACCCCTCACATGACTCCTCTAAAGTGAAGGCAGAGGGACCAGGACTGGCCCGAGCAGGTTTGTTGTCTGCTTCGATGATGATTGTTTGATCTTCTCATGAATCTGGGTTTAACTGGATGACTTTGAGTATCTCTCTTAATATTTCCTGTGCTCTGTCTTGGTACCCTCAGGTGTGGAGAGTGGAAAACCAACACACTTCACCGTTTACACCAAAGGAGCCGGCAAAGCTCCTCTAGACGTGCAGTTTTCTGGACCTAACAAAGGACAACCTGTTCAAGACTTTGAGATCATTGACAACTATGATTATTCCCAAACCGTCAAATACACCCCGGTCCAGCAGGTAGTGAAGCAGACGTTTAAACGCAGTTCAGTGAATTTAACTGGGTGAAGTGGACACATTTCAGTATTTGTCTCCTGACATCATCATTCTCTTTTGCTTTACTAATTCAGGGAGAGATGGTGATAACAGTGACCTTCGGTGGAGACCCTATTTCTAAAAGCCCCTTCGCTGTGGGTGTCGCGGCTCCGCTGGACCTCAGCAAGATCCAAGTGGATGGCCTGGAAAATCGTATGTCATTCAAAAAAAAAAAAAAAAAAAAAAAAAAAAAAAAAAAAAAATATATATATATATATAATTTATTTTATTTATTCTAAATATGCCAATGGATGACTTGAACATATTTTATTTATTTAATTAATTTTAGGTAATTATATGTTTGTTTATTTATTAGTTTTTTTTATTTTATTTATTAAATGACATTTGTTTTATTCAGTTCTTTAATTCTTTAATCATTTATTATAATTTTTTTTCTTTTATTTTTTCTTTTAAATACGATTAGTTTAATAATGTCTACATTTTAATTATTTATTTTGGATGTTCATGTATTCATTTATTTATTTATTTATTTATGAGTTTGTGTGTGTGTGTGTATATATATATATATATATATGTGTATGTATATATATGCGTGTATATGTACATATATGTGTGTATATTTCAGCAATAAACATAGGTTTATTTTGTGATTTTTACATTTTGCTTAAAATTTAATTGTATTTCTATTTGAATCTTTTTTTCTTTTAACAACAAAACCCAATTTAATGTTTGCTTCCAGGTGTGCAAGTGGGGGAGGATCAAGAGTTTGCCATCAGTACCAGAGGAGCAGGAGGACAGGGCAAGCTGGAGGTCAAGATCACCAGCCCCTCAGGGAAGTCCGTGCCCTGTGTGGCAGAGCCCCAACCAGGTAAAGGAGCCAGTCTAGTAAAGTACATCCCCAAAGAGGAAGGCGTTTATGTGGTGGAGGTTATCTACGATGGCAATCCCGTACCAGGAAGCCCTTTCCCAATCGAAGCCATGCTGCCTCCTGATCCCAGTAAGGTATGCTGAAGCGAAACTGATTTTACTTCATTCATACTAGTTAACATTTGAAGTGGATCAAAACATTTCATGCACAAGGGTTAACTTAGTGGTTCTGTCTGAGCAGGTCAAAGCATTCGGTCCAGGACTGAAGGGTGGTCTTGTATTAAGTCCAGCTGAGTTTACTATCGACACAAAGGGCGCTGGAACCGGTGGACTCGGTTTAACCGTTGAGGGTCCAACTGAAGCCAAAATCGAGTGTTCGGACAACGGCGACGGCACCTGCTCTGTGTCGTACCTCCCCACCGAACCCGGAGAGTATCTGGTCAACATTCTCTTCGAGGACGTCCATATTCCCGGCTCGCCCTTCCACGCAGACATCCAGTACCCATTCGATCCCACCAAAGTGGTGGCGTCCGGATCCGGGCTGAAGCGAGGCAAAGCGGGCGAGGTCAGCGTGCTGAACGTGGACTGTGTCAAAGCCGGACCGGGACAGCTGACGCTGGAGGCCGAGTCTGACTCTGGAGCAAAGGCGAAGACTGAGGTTCTGGACAACAAGGATGGGACCTACACAGTCACCTACGTCCCGCTGACAGCCGGGATGTACACGCTACTGTTGAAGTACGGAGGCAAGACCGTGCCCAACTTCCCTGCTAAAGTGATCGTGGATCCAGCTGTCGATACCAGCAAAGTGAAGGTGTTCGGACCAGGAGTTGCAGGAGAAGGTATTAATATAAATAACAAGATAAAACACTGTTTTATGCTCACTCTTAAGGAAATAAGCATCTTGCGGACAACTGAAAATCTTCTATCTTTTTCTTGATTTTTGTCTTTCGTGATTCCTGTTACCGTTTCTTTTTTTTCTGGTCTTGTCTTGTTTTTTGATAATATGGTAACGCTTTACAATAAGGTTTTTATTTTTTAACATTAGTTGATGTAGTAACTAACATGAACAAACAATGAATAATGCATTTATTACAATATCTATAAATCTTTCATGACCTCTAAATCTTAAATGGCTTTCATGACTTCTGCGTCCTTTTCTTTTCTTCTTTTCCCTTTTCTTCTCTTTTCTTTTGATATTGTTTATATTTGATAATAAATATTTACATTTTTACCCACATTTCAGTGGATGACCTATAAAATTGTTTATTTATTTATTTAAACATGTATTTGAATCTATTAATATTTAATAATAAATATTAAAATTTGTATCCACAAATTGTTTATTTATATATGTATTTAAACATTCTTTTAAATCTATTTATATTTAATAAGCATTTAATTTTTTTCCATGTATCAGTGGATGATTTGGAAGATTTATTTATTTATTTATTTATTTCTATCTATTTATTTTTTTTAAATTCTGGATAATTCCATTTTATTTATTTACTTAAGCTATTTCTTTATTTTAAACAACTTAGTTATTTATTGGATGGCCTGTGTTATTTATGTAATCATATATTGTTGTCATTCATTTATTTATTTATAGAACATATATTTATAATACATAATTATTATTTTTTAATCCAAGGTCCCACTGGATGACCTGGAAAATTGTTTCCATTTCTGTTCCTTGTAACCAGTGGAAAGGACTATGAAAATGATTTTATGATGTTGACTTGATGTTGATTTTGGAGCCTTTTCCTTTTGGTTTCGTAACATAATCTGTTAGAAGAGATGTTGTTTTGCAGGCTTGCATGTGTAGTCATGCTCTAAATGATGTAATCCTTTCAAGATGGCCCTGAAAAGCAGTTGGAAAGATGATTTTAATTCAAAGGCGACGACATCTTTATAGAGCAGGTGCATTGTTTTGTGAAACATCTTCAGTGAAGTCAGTGTTCTCATCTCTCTGCTCTGCAGGAGTGTTCAGGGAGGCCACGACAGACTTCACCGTGGATGCACGAGCTTTGACAAAAGTTGGTGGGAAACACATTAAAGCTCATGTGAAGAACCCGTCTGGTGCTGCCACAGACTGTGTTATTAGTGACAACGGCGACGGCACTTATAACGTGGAATACACACCATTTGAGAACGGTATGATGCACAACATCCTACTTAAATGGCCTGAAAAACCATATGTTAGAATCTTAATTTTCTAATCCAATTGGTTGGTTTGGATAATCCTAGGCTTTTGTTTGTTTATTTATTTATTTTAATTTCTAATATAATTGGTTGGCTTGGATAATCCTAGGTTTTATTTTTATTTTATTTTATTTTTTAATATTTAATATTTTATTTAATTTTTTAATAATTTTTTTAAATATATATATATATATTTTTTTTAACATATTTATTTTATTTATTTATTTATTTTAATTTATTATTATTTTATTGTTATTTTTTTATAATCCAATTGATGGCTTGGATAATTCTAGGTTTTTATTTTAATTTAATTTAATTTTTTATATTTAATTTAATTTAATTTTTTTAATAAATTTTATCTTTTTTTATATTTTATATATATTTATACTACGGGGCCGTTGAATGCTTGAATCTGATTGGCTGACGAACGTTCTGAGGTGTGC
>JAUCMU010000013.1:9727053-9737053 GCA_032275025.1 Enteromius treurensis
TATATGTATATGTATATATTTTATTTATTTATATTTTATTTTTTAAATATTTTATTTTATAAATATTTTATTTATTTTAATGTATTCATTTTTATTATTAAATTTCTATACATAAATACATATGACAAAACTTCCATTGACAACTATAGCTTTTTTTTTTTTTTTTCTTCTTTGTAATTGAAGATAAATGTCATTAAAACATTTTTTAAATGTCTTAATTGTCGTTTTTTTGGACTTAAAATATACCAGATATTTTCCATTTTGTGGGTTTCACTCATATTAGAAGTGGTGACTTCTAAATCTGCGGAGGTATTTGTTCAAGTAAGCTGTTCATGTTCATGTTCAGGTGAGGTTCACATGCCGTCAGGTAACACCGCCCAGCCTGAGATCATCGACAACAAAGACGGGACGGTCACAGTGAAGTACGCTCCCACAGAGGCTGGGCTCCACGAAATGCACATCAAATTCAACGGGACGCACATCCCAGGTCAGAGTCTACACATGCACCATCTCTACATAATCAAATATAAACTCTTAAAAATATTTATTAATACCATTTAAATTTTTTTTTATTATTATTAATGATCGTATTTCACCCCAAAATCTATTAAAAAAAATCTAAATAGGACTAAAACTATATTTTTACTTATTTATTTTTTTAAAGATGATTTTAAAAGCATAGCATAGCAATGCAAAAAAATGGCTTAATTTAAATAAAAAAAAGCTTGGGTGTTCTGTGAAACATCTCGTTTTGTGCTTAAGATCAAAGGTCATATACAGTATGGGTTCAGAACATGAGTAAACCACAGGATTTTTCAGAGAACTAACCCTTTAATGCCGGCTCCTGGAAGTGTTCGTGAGAGTGAGTCATGCCGTCTGTGATGAATGTGCTGTCAGGATTCGCTCCAGTCCCAGAGCAGCATGGGAGCGTTGGGTGAAGGTTGAGAAGGCTTCACCTTTCAATAGACTGAGGTTGACTGAGGGCGGCCTGATTTATTCAGACTTCATGCCTGACTTCAGCCGTGAGGAATCTGAGGAGCTCTTGTGTTGTTGCTGAACTTCATGTTGGTGCTTGTTTTATGGCTGGAGTTTGGTGTTTTCCAGTCGCTGGTCCAGTGCCATCACGAACATCAGTCAATATCACATCAATGTGAGACCTGAGCCTCATCCGACCGTATAAGACAGGAAGAATGTGTTTATAGAGTTGAATCATTCTGTTAGGAGTGAGGATATCCTGTTAGCATTAACAGTATTTACATTTTATTTAAATTTTTTTCATTTATTTTTTGTAAAAAGCTTTTTTTTCTGTTTTTTTTTTTCTCAAATAACTAACAGTGACAGCAAAACAACAACACAAGCAGTGAATAAGAAATATTACATTTTGAATTATTTTCAAATGATAACTTTCTTCTGAAAAGGCTTATTAAATAAATAAATAGATAAAACATTTTGGTTTACTTCTCTGTACAAGATATATATGTCTTGGCTGTTATACTGTAAAGTATAACTTTGTGAATGTATCACATTGCAAAAAAAAATTTTTTTTTAATCATTTAAAAATATATTAATAATATTGAATATGAATAATAATTAATAATACAATATATGTATTTTTTATTTTAAATATTTAATTAAATAAGTGTAAATACATATATGAATATAAAATTATTAAATCAATCACTTTGTTTGATATATAAAATATATAATTGTAATATATATTCCTACATGTTATATAATTAGTACTTGCACAAGGCAAATATGTTCTGTCGCTGTGCTGAATGCTTGTTTGTTTTGTTATCAGAGAGTCCTCTGCAGTTCTATGTGAACAACACTAACAGTCCTAACGTGACGGCGTATGGCCCAGGTCTGGTTTATGGGACGGCTAATAAAACAGCTGTGTTCACGATCTACACTGAAGACGCGTCTGAAGGTGTGTACGACACACACACACACACGACACACTCGTGCTGCTGCAGTTATCTCAAAACCTAACATGTGTGTCTTGTGTCAGGAGGCCTTGATTTAGCCATCGAAGGTCCGTCCAAGGCTGAGATCAACTGTGTGGACAACAAAGACGGCACTTGTACGGTTTCATACCTGCCCACGCTGCCTGGAGATTATAATATACTTGTCAGATACAACGACAAACACATTGCAGGAAGCCCCTTCACGGCCAGAATCACAGGTACACTGGTTATTTACAGTGTAAAAACACGCAGTTTGATTTTTGTTTAAAAAATGAAATAAAAGATGTGTGTTTGGTCTCTTCAGAGGATAATAAGAGGAGGTCTCAGGTGAAGCTGGGCTCTGCTGCAGATTTCTCTCTGGATATCACTGAGACGGATCTCAGTCTGCTCACGGCGAGCATCAAAGCCCCGTCTGGTCATGATGAGCCCTGTTTGCTGAAGAGACAGCCCAACAATCACATCGGTGGGTCTGGAGTACTGCTTCGAGTCTTTCTGCTGACCGGGAGCTTGCTGTGATAACACCTGACCGCTCGTCTTCTCCTCAGGCATTTCCTTCATCCCGAGAGAAGTCGGAGAACACCTGGTGAGCATCAAGAAGAACGGCCGGCACGTGGCTAACAGCCCCATCACCATCATGGTGGTCCAGTCGGAGATCGGTGACGCCAGCCGAGTCAAGGTGTTCGGTCAGGGGCTGGTGGAGGGATGCACCTTCGAGACGGCTGACTTTGTGGTGGACACCAGGGAAGCTGGTCAGAAACACCTTTTTTATTTAATTTTTATTGAACAAATAAAAAAGATAATCATGGTAACAAATGACACAAGTAATGCAATAAATAAACATTTATTGATGACAGATGTTGTTACTTAATTTATTATTTAATAATAGTAATATAATAAAAAAATCATTATTATTAAGTTGTTGTAATAGGTTTTTATTTATTATTAATTACAAGAATTAATTAAAAAAATATATTATCATCCTACTTTATACATTTATTTAATTATAATTGTTTTTTTAATAATGATTGCTATTATTATTATTATTATTGAGACATCGTGGTGACAACTTATAATCTTTTTTTTTGTAATTAATATATCTAATTTTATTATCCACCATTAATTATTTTAAGAGTAATATCTTTATGATAACCATAAGCATCAACATCATCATAGCTATTGTTATTATATTGGTGTTTTTTACTTATTTGATAGTAACTGTTATTGACTATTACTGTCTTTTATTTAAAACATTTTATTGTTTATTTAATATAATTGTATAATTTTGTAATAGCTGTTCTGAGTAATAGTAATAGCTATAAAGATTATCTATTAATTCAATGCATTTAATAATAATAATATTAATAATAATGACTAATTAAATTATTTAAGTTCAATGTATTTTATAAAATTTTGTTGCTGTTTATTAAAAATATTTTTCATTAATTACCATTTATTTTTCATAATTATGATTCTTTTATTTACTAATATTTAATTGAAATATAAAATGTAATGTCGTTTTTAATTTTAATATCAAGTTTTACAATTTTTAATAATAATAATAATAATAATATAGCTTGAGACTTCTCTACAGAGTTCAGTATCATAGTTTTGAGAGTGGGCTGTTTTCACTTGGTTAAATAAAGAACTTTTTTCCCCAAGGCAGATGATATAAATATTACCCCAAAGTAAAGTGCTTCATCTGAGGTTGTAAGTGTCACGTTACAGAATGTGGTGCTTCCCCTCGCTGTTCTTCCTTTATAAAAAAGATTTTCACTTAAAATTTTAAAAACGACTGTTTCTTTCAAACCATGTAGCCTGCCTAACAGAGCTACATCACTAAATAAAGCAGCTCTGCCAAACGTCTGGCAGTTAATGATGTTTTCTCAAGCTCTCAGATCCACTTAATTGCTGAGAATTTAATTCAAACAGGTTGTGCAAAGCTGCCCAAAGCTGAAAGTGAGGATGAAAAAAATTGGTACCACAGCGGCTAATTATTTCCCACTTACATAAAGAACTTCAAATATTTATGCAATTAGTGTATCACACACTATTAAACTTGTCATAAGTCTTGTGGGATCAAGACGGTGTTTGTTGCTCTTGCATTCAGGTGCGTTTTCTATTAATGTCGATGGCTGATTTTGGTGTGAATTGCATTCATGTATTTTAGGTTATGGGGGTCTGGCGCTGTCCATCGAGGGTCCCAGTAAAGTGGACATACAGACCGAAGACATGGAGGACGGCACTTGTGGCGTCTCGTATTGTCCGACAGAGCCAGGCACCTACATGGTGTCCATCAAGTTTGCAGAAGAACACGTCCCTGGTAAGACATCATGAATGAAGCATCATTCAAAACTATCTAAAATAATTTAGATTGTGCTTCAAATAAAGTGTAATTTGACCTGTTTATAGATTATTTGGCAAAAGACAAAAAACTAATACAAAATTACTATTAATTTTATTACAATTTTTTTTTTATTTTAAGTAAATGCTGTTCTTTTGAGTTTTCGGTTTTCCTAAGAATCCTAAAAAATTAAATGCATCACAAAAATATGAAGCAGGAAAATCCGCTTTCAGCATGGATAATAATCAGAAATGTTTGTGAGCAGTAAAGTCAAATTCAGCTTTGCATCACAGCAGAAAATTACATTTGAAAATATCTCCAAACAGAAACCAGCTGTTTTGAATTGTAATAATATTTACAATTTTACAGCGTTTTCTGATCAAATGAAAGCAGCCTTTCTTAGCAGAAGAGACGTCTAGTGTTTATTCCTGTTTGTTGTGTCTGTGTTCACAGGAAGTCCGTTCAGCGTCAAAGTGTCGGGTGAAGGCCGTATCCGCGAGAGCATCACTCGCCGTCAGAAAGCTGCTTCTGTTGCTAGCGTTGGAAGCGTTTGTGATCTCAATCTGAAGATCCCAGGTATGAAGCTTCCTCACATCAAGTCAGTGGTCCTCGTTCAGATTCCTCTTCAAATCCAAACTGAACCCATAAGACCCAAGAAGCTGTGGTTTACAGTGAATTTATAACCATATTCTTCCACCAAACAATGTAGTTCCTCAGTTGGAATGTAGTTGGAACAAAGTGGTTGCCAAGCAAGAGCTTCGTACATGGCTCAGCCAATCAGAATCAAGGACCGGAACTATTAGTTTCGTAATTGTTCAGTTTTTAGGCGTGAATTATATATAACACACTCTCAGACAGGAAAGCAGAAAACAAAAGGACGTGCTGTTGTTCTGCTGGCTCAGGTCATGTGTTACAGCGTTGAGTCTCCATACTTGAGTAAAAACACATGGCTCTGTGAAACAACATATGCATGTGTGGATTGAAGTCTGATGTGATTTCCCATCATGATTAGGGCTGGGTTCCTGGACGATACCAATTTTATGAAATCAGTTTTAACAGAATTACATTATCTTAAAAAACTTTTGTTTCATGCTCAGGCCAGTATGCTAGTAAACAAAACCATGTCACGCAGAATTCATCCTTTTTGCAGTTAAATATTGACAAATACACACGTTTATGTGTGTGTGTGTGTGTGTGTGTGTGTGTGGCGGAACTGTGCTGTGCACAAGACAGAAAGTGCAACTTACACTTGCAGTACAGTGCATACATGCCAAACATGCTTCCTCTATACTCTTATCTTTTTCCTGCTTTACTGTTTTTACTGTATGTTCTCTCCTGTATCTTTCTTCACTTGTTTCTGTCTTTTCCTGCTGTCTTCTGCGTCTGTGATTATCAGTGACCTGGTTTCTTCTGGCCCTGGCTCGTGAGTTGCTCTCACGTGGGGTCTATCGCTCGCACTGCTCTATTCGCCTCGGGGTCAAAGGTCAGAGCCGCTTCACCTTGGGCCGAGTTAGGGTCTGCAGGATTGGCACGGCCCCTGTCAGAGGGCCCCACGGAGGGCTGGAGGGTGCGTTATAAACACGCCGCATGTGGACCACGAGGTTGGCAGAACGCGCTTGCTTTTCATACTCGTGTGTTTGTGTTTGCATGAACCCGAGCTGCTTGTTTTGCTCACTACAACTTCATAATGACACATTATTTATTGATATCCTCTTGCCATTGCAATCCCTAATGACTATTTCTTTTGTGCAAGGTTATTATAGTCAACTAAAACTAAAAAAACATTTTGAAACCAACTTGATGTAAACATGAACTGAAATACAACACATTTTAGTTTATAATAAGTTATTATAATAAACTACTGTAATGTAAAAAAGAAAACAAAACATAAAATCTATTTTAACTTGGTGATATGGACAAAGATAATCAAATTTAAATATTTAGTATTTTAATATAATTCTTTTTATAATTAAATGGGTCTGAAAAGTTCTTAACATTTAATGTTTTTTCTTGCTTATTAAACCCTGTTTAAAAAAATTAATTAAAAATCATTAAAATTTCAACTAAATTGCTAAAGCTAAAAAAAATAAATACAATAATTTTATTTCTAGTAAAATGGATGAAAAATATCTTTAAAACTACAACTTCAACTAAAATTAAAGTGAAAACAAATGACCAAAAAATAATTTAGTCATTTTAATATTTTTATACAATTTTATTTTGAGTTAAAAGAGTGGAAACTCGTTGCTCATTACACCATTTATTCTAATATAAAAAGAGAAAAACTAAACAAAGTTGCTAACACTTAAAAAAGAATAAATAAAAAAAAAGTTAATGCAAAAAAATAAATAAAACGGATTTGACATGCAGTCATCACATTGTGATTTTTATTAGTTTTCTAAAAGATGCATAAAATTACTAAAACTTGACCTTAAAATCAAATGAAAGCAAATCAAACCAAATAAATCAGAACTGAAACGTATCAATGATACTACATTAACACTTCTGTTGACGTTTAGCTGAATGTTCATGCTGCTTCCAGTCTCTTTGTGTTGCGTAATAGAAAGTCAGTCAAACAGGTTCAGGGAAACATGAAGGTGAGTACATAATAAAAGCAGAGAGCAGGAAGGCTCAGGTGTCTGGATGTCGCTTGCAAAACCTTGAGAATCAGCAGAAGTCAGTGCAGTCCTGTCAGCTCTCCTGAGAGTCCTCCTGCTCTGTTCTCCTCAGAAATCGATCTTCAGGACGTCTCGGCGCAGGTCACCAGCCCGTCGGGGGCCACGGAAGAGGCTGAGATGGTGGCGGTGGGGAACCACACGTACTGCGTGCGCTTCGTGCCTCACGAGATGGGCGTTCACACGGTCAGCGTCAAGTACCGCGGCCAGCACGTGCCTGGAAGCCCCTTCCAGTTCACCGTCGGCCCGCTCGGAGAAGGAGGAGCCCACAAGGTGCGAGCCGGGGGTCCCGGTCTGGAGAAGGCAGACACCGGGGTGCCAGGTACAAGCTCTTTAATTTCTAAATTTATTTGTTGTATAGCCATTTAATTTTCAATATTTAAATGTTTAACTTATTGTAGTAAAAAGGAAAAGCTTTGGAAATAAACTCAAATGTCATCCTGAAAAGGCTTCATTTTTTAAATGCTCATTCAAATGTGCTGTGTTTTGTCTGTCTTTGTGATATCGAGCTGTATAAACCTCCGTTCCTCTCCTTCTTGTGTTCTTTAGCTGAGTTTAACGTCTGGACGCGTGAGGCGGGTGCAGGCGGTCTGTCCATCGCTGTGGAAGGCCCCAGTCGTGCAGAAATCTCCTTTGAGGAAAGAAAAGACGGCTCATGCGGCGTCTCCTATGTAGCTCAAGAACCTGGTATAAAAACACACCAGCTTTCTGTCCCATGCTTTCTTTGAAGTGCTGAGTTTCCCAAGCAGCTGATCTTCAATCTCTTTGCAGGCGACTACGAAGTGTCTGTAAAATTCAACGACGAGCACATTCCCGACAGCCCATACCTGGTGCCCGTCTACGCTCCTGTAGACGACGCTCGGAGACTTACTGTTACCAGTCTTCAGGTGAGACATGAGGAAACATCGACACACACACACTCGTGTCCGCAGCTATTCAGCGTTCAAACTACGTTATGAATATGAATAATGGCTTTGATTTTTGTTTAAAAAAAAGCTGCTTCTGCTCACCCAGGCTGCATTTATTTATCTTAAAGTACAGTAAAAATGTGAAATATTACTGCAATTTAATGTAGTGGTTTTGTATTTGGTGTATTCTAAAATAGAAATAATTTTTGAGAGTCAAAGCTGAATTTTTAGCATCGTTGCTCCAGTCTTCATTGTCCCATGATCCTTCAGAAATCATTCTGATAATTTAACCCTGGACCACAAAACCCACTCATAAAGGTCAATTGTTCAAAATTGAGATTTATACATCATCTGAAAGCGGAATAAATAAGCCTTTCATTGATGCTTTGTTATGATATATATAAATTTGAGAATCTGAGGATGCAAAAAAAATCAAAATAGTGAGAAAATCATCTTTAAGATCATGTTTTATGAAGATACTGTTAATTTCATAGCTTAAATAGATAAAATTCATTTTTGATTAGTAATATGCATTGCTAAGAACTTCATCTAGACAACTTTACTGTCCTTAGTATTTTTGGCATTAAAGAAAAAAATATATCATTTTGACCCATACAGTATGTTTTTGACTATTGCTATAAATATACACCAACTTAAGACGTGCTCCAGGGTCACACGTGCAAGAAACATTTCTGATTATTATCAGAGTTAAAAACGGATTATTAGTATGAGTTACAATTTATAGGAGCTGATTTCTGTGGTGAAGTGGTCTTTGAATAGCTGTCGGACATCAGTGGTCTTTGTGTGGTCGTTCTGGTGTTTCTCTTGTGTTTCATTTAAAGGCTTTTAACAGAATCCTCTCTTGTGAAGCTCACGGTAGGATCAGTTAAAGCAGAGAGAGGAAGACGACACCGACTGATAGAAACCTTCATCCAAGCCTTTCCCATCATTTTCTGTGGTTTAGTGAACCTTGTAGTTGTCACGTTCTCTCTTGTCAAATGTTGGCCGTCTCTCTCTCAGCTTTAGCTGATCTTAAGTGAGTTCAGGTGAGATCATGAACAAATAAACATGCTTCCTTATTGAAGCTCATTTTTACATTCATTGATGCCACTTGGTGCACTTTTAAAACTTTCAAACCCATATAACATTATATATATATATATATATATATACATATATATTACATTTTTTAATTAATTAATAATTTGAACAAGATATTTGAAGTATAATTTTTTTAAAGTTTGGGGTCAGTGATGATTTTTAAAGAAAGTAATCTTTTTTTTTTTTCCCGCAAAAATGGATTAAATTGATGAAAAGTGTCAGAAGAGACATTTATTATGTTATAAAACATTTTTATTTCTAGTAAATTCTGTTCTTGTGATTTTTCTTGTCATCAAAGAATTCTAAAAACAACAAAATGTATCACTTTTTTCCACAAAGCATGAAGCAGCACAGCGGTATTCAACATTAATAATATTCAGTAATGTTTTTTGAATCATATGGTTTCTGAAGGATCAGTGACACTGAAGACTGGAGTAATGCTGCTGAAAATTCGGCTTTGATCACAGGAATAAATTACATTTTCAAATATATTTACACATAAAATACTTATTTTAAATTTGAATACTATTTGACATTTTCTACAGTATATTTGATCAAATAAAAACAGCATTGTTGAGCAGAAGAGATTATTACTGACCCCAGTCTTTTGAATGGTGGTGTATGCACATGAGCAGCCCTTCCCAGAATGCAGTGGTGTGTGTGAGATGTTCTAAGCTATGGCTTCATTAACGTAGGAGTCGGGTCTGAAGGTGAATCAGCCGGCATCATTTGCAGTGCGTCTGAATGGAGCGAAAGGCCACATCGATGCTAAAGTTCACAGTCCATCCGGAGCCCTGGAGGAGTGTGTGGTGTCTGAGCTAGAGCAAGGTCAGAGGAAGTTCTAACTACACGTGATGCATGACATCTTCTGTCTTAACTAAAAATTAAAAGACTTTATTCCATGTTAAAATCTGTGTTTTTGAATCATGAAACCCCATTCACAACCCAGTTGTCCTCCATAAAATGATGCTTTTCAGAAGAAGTGTTTTGTTCATTTCAGACTGAAAC
>JAUCMU010000013.1:9739553-9754803 GCA_032275025.1 Enteromius treurensis
ATCGAGGGCCCGTCGAAGGTGAAGATGGAGTGTCAGGAGTGTCCCGAAGGCTTTAAAGTGCACTACACCCCAATGGCCCCTGGGAACTACGTCATCACTGTAAAATACGGCGGCCCCAACCACATCAACGGAAGCCCCTTCAAAGCTAAAGTCACAGGTGAGCCGAGCCGGAGCGATGCTGGAGGGATGGAGCTGTGTGTGTGTGTGTGATGATGATGATGTCTGGTGTTCAGGGCCGCGGCTGGTGAGTGTGACGAACGCCAGCGAGATGTCCTCTCTGACGGTGGATGCAGTGAGCAGAGCGAGCAGCGTCAGCTCCTACAGAACCGCTTCTGACGCCAGCAAGGTTCTCAGCCGAGGCCCGGGGCTCAGCAAGGCCTTCGTGGGCCAGAAAGCTTCTTTCTCTGTGGACTGCAGTAAAGCAGGTGAGATCTCAGGGTATTACTGGACACAAATAATACGTTTATTATCGGGAACAGATGCATGCTACAAAAACACTTAAGCACTTTATATATACATGTAGTCTTTGTGTGTGTGTGTGTGCATGGGTCATTTTATTCAATTAATCCGTTATTATCATGATTATTATAATTGATAATGTTTTTTTTGTTGTTTTTTTTTAAATGTACAATTATACAAAAGTTTCATGCACTTGAAGTTGTTTTTATTTATTACAAACATGTGCATGGTGTGCATAATTTACATGCATCACATAACTTTATTTATTATTTATTTTTACACCCTATATACAATTGGAGAATAAATAATTGTCTTAAAATTGTTGTTTTTAATCATAAATGATCTTGAAATATTAAATATAAAACATGTATTCACATTATTACGGTGGTTGTTGTTATTTTCCCATACATAGGATAAGCAGTTTGGAGAATAAATTGATAGATTATTATATTAATATTGTTCTTTTCAATCATTTATTGAAAATAAATTGAGAAAAAATATTTATAAATATAACAATGTGAAACATGTATTCACATTATTATTGTTATTATTAATTAATTTATTTACTTTTATTAAATGCCCTACATTTTTTAAACATTTTGGACAATAGATGGATATATCTTAAATTTGTATTATTTATATGAATATATTTAAAAATAGGGTGACTATATTGTTTTTGCATTTTGTATACACATAATGCATGATCATAACACTCTAAAACTACATTTTAAAGAGGTGTTGTGTCATATGTCTCATATGTATCGTTTGTTTCCAGGGAAGAACATGCTGCTGGTCGGCGTTCATGGTCCTCTGACGCCCTGTGAGGAGATCCTGGTCAAACACATGGGTAACATGCAGTACAACGTCAGCTACATCTTAAAGGAGCGGGGCAACTACATCCTAGCTGTGAAATGGGGGGATGAACACATCCCAGGCTCCCCCTTCCAAGTCACCGTCCCATAATTCCCTGCGGTTCATCAGAAGCACTCCAGACAGAGAGAAAGACACTGTACAAAAACAACCAGAAGACCTTCTTGGTTCTGTTGAACTTTGCACTTGATCAGGATTTGACTGGAATGTGACGCTGACGGCATGTTGTTATGATGCATGAGTTGTACAGTACTTCTAGCATTGCAAGTCTAAAGATGAGTGTGGAGAAGTTAAGACGGTGTACTGTATGAACAAACTGATCGGGGTTTCAAACCAAAACGTCTCTTTACTACTGATACTGACTCTAATTGTCGGCCTCTTTCTAACATACTGTCTCTTTTAATGCATGTGTGTGTTTGATTCTCTGCATAAACTGAACTGCGACATTTATTCGCTCATAAATCATCACTTCAAATCAAGCACTTCTCCGTTCATCTCTACTGGTTTCAGTGCTACATAGCGATAAGTTTACATATCAAGATTTTAGATCCCTAAAGAGCTAAATATCCTGTTTAATTTCTCAAAATTAATCCGATTTTTCTGGCGTCTTAAAGTCACAGTAATAGATTTATGCAGGTCTTTCTCATTCTATTAGTTCGTCTTAATCCTACTAGTTTTGATACTCCAGCGGTGAAGTATTTTGTAAGAGTTTTAAGGGCAAGAGGAGACATTTAATTGTATTTTGTACTTAGCCATTGGTGCCTTATTGTGAAAAACATGTCTAGAGTTGATGTACATTTGCTTATTAAAACTGACTGGAATCAAGAATTCAAAACTAAATACAGTGTCTCGTTATTGTTCAACAGTGAAACCTTTTCTGTGAGTGGGAGTAAATGGTCAAGTCTTTTTAAATGAACTATTGCTTTAACTCCGCGCCTCCGTTCTGTTTCGAATTCCAGTAACAGGAAGTGCACGCGCCACCTTGATTGAGAATTTTCCACTGTTACCATAGAAACGACCTTAAATAACACAGAAACACGTGTATTTGTAGTTCCAAAGGTCATGTGCATTATTCATTATTTCCTTTGCTTTATTTCGGCGGGAGGAAGTCAATGGGATCGAGTTAGCTTGTGTCATTTAGGACTGTAACTCACTCACTGGCTGATTGTGTCTAATGTTCACAAGTGTTTTGCTGCCTCCTTCAGGACATTCATTACAAAACCAGACTAATATTTATATATATATATATAAAAATAATCGTTTATTCATACTCATTATTACATGTACTCCCTAATGGAAAAAGGCACTATTTATTTTAACTAAAACTATTAAAAATCATTTATGCAACTGGAATAATTAAATGTAAACTTCTGCAAGGCAATTATGAACTAAAATTAAAGCCGTATATCAATATTTAAAGGAATAAAAAAATACAGAAGCAGAAAGAAAATATAGAAAGTATGTGACTCAAAATATTAATACTATTACTGTACTCTTAAATACAAAAATAACACTGTTTTTTGCACTTTATCTGCTCCTGTTGTGATTTTATTTGAATAGGGGTAGGCTAAGTATATTTATATACACTGTAAAACAAAAAAAATGTACTGTAAAAAAACTGGCAGCTGTGGTTGCTGGAATGTGCCCATTTAAAATACGGTAACAATATTTTAGGTTTCACAGCTTTAAGTTAAATTTACAGTTAAATACCGTAATTTCATTAATTGAAACAATGTTAATATATCCATTTAGGTGCTGAAATGTGATTGTATCTTTGAAATGGTTCATCGTGTGTCTTTCTCATCACCTCCTGCATATGGACAAAGCCTAGCACAAGCAGCTTTTAAATATGAACATACATAGAAGGAGCTCAGTGTCATTGACACAAACACCAAACACCATCATGATGAGACTCATTAAACTGAAACATGCAATAAACATTCATTTAACAACATTACATGTGACACACAACCCTAATAATCATAACTGATAAGAAAAAACAAAGAAGCAGAGTTATTTCAAAGAAAAAACATGAAGTTCAAACTAAATTTGAAATGCAATGCAGGGAATTCTGGTAATGTCAGTTCACGTTTTTCCCTGTAAATCTGATTAACCGTCTAACAGTTTTTTACTGTTAAAATCACAGCCATGTTTACAGAGTAAGTTATTAATATAATTATAAACAAGTAAAATATGTACATCTAAATTCATTTAAATATTTTTTTATATATGCTGTATTTGCTTAGAAATACATGTTTGATTTCACACGGACTTTAATGCTTTATTATTTTTACTTTTAGAGCGATGCCCCCCAGTCCCTATCGTCTTTAGCTCTCTGTATTTGACTCTATTCTCTACTGAAACTGATCCCTTTAGATGTGGCCTCGGCACTGGCTTTCTTCAGTTGTTCTGTCAGTATATGCCCTCCACCTGGTGAGTGAGCTGCTCTCTGATTGGTTTGCTCGGTACCTGATAGGTCACTGTTGCCTCCGGTGCATTCACACGGGGAGTCAGCGTCAAGGCGTGGCTGAAGTTTGGCACGGACACCTGGTCATAGCAGCGTCAGGTATATTTTGGATAACTCAAATAACACTTGTCATCATGAATCCGGATGAGTCCAGAGTACCTGCATGGCAAGTGTGTTCGAAACGTCATATTATCATAGGTATACAGTGTTCGATTCGATAAAGTTATTTGTGTAACACAACAAACTATATATTTACTATTACAACCTTTAAAATATTTGCAGCTATACTTAGATGTATGCGCTCCTGAAGAGTTCTGTGTTTAAATGCATGCAACAGGCTAAAGGCTAATGTCAGTGCACACAAATAAAAGTAAACCCTTTACAGTTCCGAATATTGCATTATGTTTTTGTTTCCACTGAATAAAATGCGAGTGATTGCGCGCATAAGAATCAAAAACCTATATTTTACAAACAAAAATATTTTTAGAAACGTTTTTCTATATCAACTTGATAAAACGAAATGAAATGTTGCCAATACACACAAAACTATTGTGATCCGAAACGGTAAGCTATATGCGGTCTTTGTTAGCTCAGACTCTAAACTATTAGTAAAAAACTATTACTAAAATATGTGTAAAAAATGATTAGTAAACTATTAGTAAAAGAGAAACGGCCCACCCACTTTTTTGTAGGCCCACCCATCTAAACATTTCTGGCTCCGCCCATGCTTCTGAGCACTCAGCACCTGATCTTCTACTGTGAGCTGATCGTAAAGGTGGAAGATGCAATATAGCAAAGATTTCCCGACCACCTTCGCGCCTCGCAGGTCCAGGTCCATCGGACTCTTTAACCCTTCGTCTGCCGGTAGAGTCACGCTGCCTCCTGTGGTCCAGACGGGGGAGAAAAAGCCGGTGGCCCGCCGCGCACTGAGTGAAGCCCCGCTCATGAGACCCGTGAGTCCGCGCACTACAGCCGCTCTTTATCACGGCTTGTCCAACGAAGGCAAAGGACGGATTTTGTATTTGAAGAAACGGGCGCAGAAAGGTCCTGAGGAAAAGTTTGATTATCCGATTCTTTCGTCCTGGGATTATGGATGGAGACTAGGTGCGCAAAGTGTAACATATGTCTGCTGTGTGTGTATGTGTGTGTGTGTTCAACCATTGTTTAATATATATATAGGGTTTAAGATATATATGTATTTAAGAGTTTTAAGGATTTGTATTATTATAAACTGTATATTACTGCAACTCAAAATAGCCTTTTTTTATTTAAAAATGTTTAAAAATTTTAATTTATTTGTGTGATCAAAGCTGAATTTTCAGCATCATTACTTTGAATTAAATTCATCCTTGTCTAATAAAAGTATTCATTTCTTTAAAAAAAACGAACAAAAAAAAACAACGTAATAGTAGCCTAGTGTTTCTAAAAACAAATATTCTTAGTTTTAGAAAATTGGTTGCTTGTAGTATTAGGTATTAAAATGTTAGCTTAACAGTAACGGCTAAATGTCAAGCACTAAACTAACTTTGTTTTCTCAGGTGATTATGAGATTGACTGTAAGACGCCAGCCTACGGGAGATCTGGGATCGTAAGGAGCACTTTCTATGCCAGGAATGGCATTTTTAATATTCCCACAGCCACCGATCAACTTGGATGAAATGCCAATGAAAGTTTTTCTCACCTCCTTGAGCTAAAACAGACAGTATTCACCTTAAATACAGATTCATTTACTCAATCAAATCAAAGTATGTGTACATTTATCAATAAAAATCCCTATGATTTGAAATCATCTGATGAATATAAAGTTGAAAGTTGTGACTGTCAATATAAAGCTCACAGAGTTAATTAATGGAGAAATGTAGACAGGTCAAAGGGTTGCAAACTAACTCTACTGTCTCACAGCAACCAGTAAACCAACACGGCAGACCTCTGCTTCATAATTAACAAGCACTGGAAGCTTGTCATTATCATTCAATCAAACCTTTCTGCTCTCTTCTACAAAAACACTCGCTTTCTTTTGCAACTCATTTGTTTTCTTGTAAGCTGTTCTCATTCTCTTCTGTAGGACTAATGAAGTGGGCGAGCAGTAAAAATATAAATGGAGAAGGTTGCTATCCTCTCGTCTGTGCTTGGTTTACAGTGATGCAGAGCGGGAAATGATCACTCACTGCCAGAGCCTGCAGAACAGATTGTTAGAGTTTACTTTACTGACGGGGCAAGTTGTCACAGCTTACTGGTAATGATTCTCAAGGTTACTTTCTTTTGTTCGGTTTGTATATAGTTACGTTTTAAGTCTTAAAAACAAAAGTATTGCACATTATGTCCATTTCTTCTGCTCCTCCTTGAGATGATTCTACACCTTCATCAGCTGTGTTTTTGATCATACTGATTGGACTTGATACGGAAAGCCACACACCTGTCTATATAAGACCTTACAGCTCACAATGCATGTCAGAGCAAATGAGAATCATGAAGTCAAAGGAACTGCCTGAAGAGCTCAGAGACAGAAATGTGGCAAGGTTACAAAAACATTTTTGCTGCACTTAAGGTTCCTGAGAGCACAGTGGCCTCCATAATCCTTAAATGGAAGACGTTTGGGACGACTAACTGCGCTATCGGGGGAGAAGAGCCTTGGTGAAAGAGATAAAGAAGAACCCAAAGATCTGAGACCTGTATTTTAAATTGAAATAGTATTATAAAATTTGACTATTTCGTGTTTTACAGATTTTTTTAAATTCAATAAATCCAAATCGAGTTTAGGATGTTTACCTCCTGCTCAGTGAGGCCGAATTCAGGATTCACCGCCTCAATCATCTTCCCTCCTCAGAGGACGACCGTGCAGCAGAAAATTGAAACTGAATATAAATAGTTCATGTTGAATGCAATGCCTCTGTGCATAAAAGCATTTATGCTAAATGCATAAATGTAAATGTAGCCTGACCCTAAAATCTGGTTAATAGGAAAGTGTTTCCGAAACCAACAAGGTTGTTGGTTCGTGGCCTTATTATAGTGAAATGTATAGATTTATGTTTATCTGTCTGCCTGTTATAAGCATGTGTGGTAGATTTCTTCACTGACGTTTTCAGCCTGTCACCTGTCAACCACACAAACTTTATGTGCAGACGAATGTTCACCAACTGTCTCTTTGGAACACAGGTGGCATTAAACCCCGCTAATGATGAGGTTCTGACAGTCACCACAATCTGAACATTTGGTACATTGGGAGAAGAATTCAGACCTTGAGCAATCAGAACAATAAGCGACAAAACGTCTTGTTCCTCTGGGTTCTCCTGGTTTGACACTAGATAATAAAACAATGCAGCTGCTGGACATGCAATGATGTTTAGAAGCACAGTATCATCTGGTTTGTTATGTAACAACATTTTCATCCTTTCAACAGTTCGTTAGTTGTTTGATTGCAGCCAGATCTTGTATTGGTGAGTGTTTTGCCATAAAACCATGAAGTTCCTTATGCATTCAAAAAGGAATAAAAAAATGCAATTGAAAATAGTGACTTATGAAATATACAATCAAAATAGGGTTCAAGCTTTTTTTTCATTTTGTATTAGTTGCTACAATGCAAACTGAAACATAAAAAGCTCACCTCCACTATGATGTCCAGCACATCTGGTTTGGAGATCCGGCAGTGATCTTTCGGTTTAGGTCAACCAGGTAGGTATACAGTAAGCATGTGTTACCAAAGGAAAGGGAAGCTCATGTGTATATATACAGTGGGTACAGAAAGTATTCAGACGCCCTCAAATCTTACACTCTTTGTTATATTGCAGCCATTTGTTAAAATAATTCAAGTTAATTATTTTCCTCATTAATGTACACACAGCACCCCATATTGACAGAAAAACAGAGAATTGTTGACATTTTTGCTGATTTATTAAAAAAGAAAAAAACAAATATCACATGGTCCTAAGTATTCAGACCCTTTGCTGTGACACTTTTATATTTAACTCAGGTGCTGTCCATTTCTTCTGATCATCTTTGAGATGGTTCTACACCTTCAGTCCAGCTGTGTTTGATTATACTGATTGAACTTGATTAGAAAAGCCAAATAAATCCAATAACTTGTTTAAAAAAATAGCCAGGTATCAGTCATCAAGATTTAGAACAATCTGTCAAATCATATCAATCGTATTACGCGAGATGCGAAGAATGCACCACAGATGTGCACCTGACAGATGTTCGCTGACGGAACAGTCTCTTGCCCTTTAAATCGCGCGCACTTCCCTGTTCAGCGCAGTGAGCGCGCAGCAGTGCACGCGCTTCGAGTCTGCAGCTCCACGGATCAAAGGGTGACATGCTTCTGCTTTGATCGGTATTCACGGTAAATTCTTACATCCCACGGGCATTTAAAGGTATGCTAAATAATGACATGTAGGCGTATGTAAAAACATTTTACCTTTTACATATAATCTTGTGACCAAACGCGTTTTTGTGCAAGCTCAGCTCTTTAATGACCACACGAGAGAATGACAGATCTGATGTTCAACTGTACAATTTAAGTTACCGATTTAACATTTTATAACTGCGACAATGTATCAATGTGACGTGAATCAGAAAATTAAGTCTCATTAATTCATGCGAGCTTGTAGTAAAAATGAAAGTATATCACGTGATCTATATTGAATATGTTTTTTTTTCCGTCCGTTATATAATTGCGACAATTTTTCAAAGTAAACAGTAAATTATAGATTTGAGTGTCATTAATTCATTCGCGCTTGTAGTAAAAATTAAAGTGTATCATGTTATCTAAATTTTAAATATTGTTTTCTTTATGTCCTTGGTGTTTTAATGCCCTTAATTTGTATTGATTTATGTTGGTTTATATATATTTCTTTATGTTGATTGAATTAATTTATGTTATGATTAATATATAAATATATTATAATAATATATCATGTGAGAAAAAAAAGTGCAATCTTATATGACTTTTTATGCAGTCTTATGTGGCACCGCTGTATTGTTTAATAGGATGGATTTGGACGTGGTGAACATGTTTATCATTGCCGGAGGGACACTAGCAATCCCCATCTTGGCTTTTGTAGCCTCCTTCCTGCTCTGGCCTGCAGCTCTCATTAAAGTGTATCACTGGTAAGTGCTCTCTATAGATCCTTAAATTGAATTTCATGACATCCCCAGACTTCATTAGAGCTCATTTGTCCTAGAAAAAGCATGCACTGATGACCTGGGTTGCTCAGTACACACTCTCTGGGGAATCATTTCAGCATTTTAACACCTACAGCTGTCACTAAACAAGAAAACACACTCACACACACTTATTTTAAAAGACCATTGATGCAGTCAGTTACAGTTCCACAGGCCATAGGGTTAACGATAAACCACAAGATAAAGAGGAAACATGTCATTTCTGTGCCATTAGCAGCACTAAACACAACAATTATGTGTGCAAAAAAGCAGATATTTAGATATTGTAGTGTTGAATTGTGAACTAGCTTTTATTACCGCTTTAGTTTAAGTTTTAGTAATTTAATTTTTTGTATTTAACATTTTTAAATATGTAAAAAAAAAAAAAAAAAAAAACAAATATTATATTATATATATAAATATATTATATATATATAAGTCCAAGTATTTAATTATTTATTTATTTATTTCATTTATTTAAATTATTTATTTTACCTAATAACATTTTAATGGTTTTACATGAGTAAATATTAGTAATTTCTATAAAATATGTAATATTTTAAATTACTTTTTATATTTTCATTTTCGCTAAAACATTAGTTAAATCTTTAGTAATTGAGTTTTTTATTATTTTTTATATGTCTATACAGCATTTATTAATTTTTTATTCCTGTTTTAAGTTATTTCAGTAAATCAAATGAAACCACATGTTATTACCAGTAAAAATTATTTATTATTATTATTTCAGTTCCAATCAAACTTCTATTACAGACTTAAGTTACAAGAATACAACCATGCCAGTGTCTACAATGTCTTTATTTTTATTTCAAATAGTGATTTCTTTTTATGATTTTCTTTATGATTAATAACTAAATCAAGAAGATGTATTTACTTGAGAAGAAAAAACAATCTTATTTTCAGTTTATCATTTGAGTTTATGCATAAAAAAAATAAAAAATCTCTCCATGTGGTAAAAACATATAAAAATAAGTATTTGTGCATGGACAGATTCTTCTTATTTTATACATTTTGATGCATATTTCAGAAAAAAAGACTTTGCATCTTCAAGCCTCTGAAGTAAATCTATCATGTAATGAATTTCTGTATTTGTACAGGAAAAGATAAAATATGAAATAACAAAATAAAAACAGACAATGGTTTCTGGCTAATCTCTCAGGCATCATGTCTGCCTTTTTTTTTTAGGTTTGTATTATCTAACACATCTCTTATCTGGTGACTGTGATAAAGGCAGATTGTTTAACCGACCTCTTACTTCATGCAGCTAAACTAGGTGAAGGGTTAGTCGTCGCACAGGGCTTACGATCCATGTTACTGTGCACATATACAGCATGCCATTGATTCAAATAGATTTCATTTGAAATCATGCATGATCCTTCTATGCATTTGAAAAGCTAAATGTGTGTGAATGCAGTTCTGCATTTATTGCTGATGTCATCTTATGCAAGCTGCCCAGTAGACTTTGGTTCTCTTAATATCTGGGAGGCAAACTTTGTTCTACATGACACAGTCATCAGAACCGCTGTTTGCCTCTGGGCTGGACAGACTGACCGATTCCTTCAATGTCACTTTTAGATTGTGTATGAACTCATGCAAGTGTTTTATAATGCTTTTTGCCAGGTCAAGCATTGCTATTACTAGCACTTTTTAATGGGGAAAAGCATAAGCATTTTTTCACAGAACCTTTATTTGACCTTTGTTCAACAGGTATTGGCGCAGAAGGCTGGGAATGCAGGTGGATTATGCTGAGTATGAAGGATATCGCTTCTGTTATTCCCACAGAGGGAATCCAGGCACCCGTCCATCCGTTCTCATGCTACACGGCTTCTCTGCACATAAAGACATGTGGCTCGGTGTGGTCAAGGCAAGAAGCTACTGAACAACCGTTGCTTAACAGTTAAATTCACACTATAAACAACAGATGTTATTTTAGGGTTTGCAAAGGTCAAAGATTTAAAAAAGGCTCAGAAATAATTAAGCGTTACTTGAAAGAGGAAAAAGGAATCACATGGCCTAAAGAGCACATTTGTGAGGTGATTTCAAAAGCTGTGAAATAGAGTTACGTAAATCCTGTTGATTGATATCGATACTCGAGAACATCTGCTCTTAAGAAATGAATCAGATCAGAAAGAATTGTTTGATTGACTGTGCATGTTTTTTGCTTTTGTAGTTTCTTCCTAAAAATGTGCACTTGGTGTGTGTTGACATGCCAGGACATGAGGGTACGACACGAACCAGTGCTGTGGACTATTCCATCGAGGGCCAAGTCAAACGGATAAATCAGGTGGGACTTTTCTGGATTTTTTATTATTATTTATAAACACAAATATGTTTACAATAAATAATATTACTACTACTAATAATATTTAATAATTTTAATTATGTCTCTTCTTAAAAATATAATTATTTATAAAGTAAATAATTATTTATAATTTTTTTTATAAAAAATGACAATAAAAAAGTAAATATTTGATAAGTAAACTAGTAAATAAAATTTGGCAATAATAATTTAGATTACATTTTTTTTTTAAATCAATTTTAATGACATGTATTACATTTTGATCTAACAATTAATTAAATTAAATATAACCGTCATATTGAATAAATGATTGGGCACAATAAAATAATATTGATAAAAATTCAGTAAATTACATTTATTACATTTAATAATAATTCATAAATTTAACTCATTTAAATCATTTGCTTAAATGTGGTATGTGCGTAGTTAATCTGAAATATCAAGGATACTGAGTTATTTAAATCATTACAATATTTCTTTATTGAAATAATAATTAATACAAATTAAATAATTGTTTTAATTTTTTGTTTAAGCATAGAACATCAAGAAAAACTCTATGTTGCTTATAATCTGTCACTTCAGTTCATGTTATTTAGTCACTGACCCAGTTTTTCTGTTTGGCTAAACCTCACACAGTATGCCGAGTAATACATTTCTCATTAGGCTTACGTGCTGAGATTCCTCTGAAGTATCTTGAGATCAGTGAAAAGCCCTTGTGTCTTCATTTTCTCTATTCTCAGCCCCAAACGAATCAGCTTTCCGTTAACAATGCGGACTTGTGCCTAAAATAAATGCCCTTCTTCAAACCCGGGCACTTTCCCAGCCTGAAGAACTGTGTGTCAACTCTTGCATGTCAGGTTGATTTTCTCTCGTTTAAGTCTGTCTTTCATTTAAAGCAACTTCTGCTAATTGCTGATCTGCACAGACATGAGCTGATAATGCCGAAAGAGCATTTTCAGCTCACTGAGAAAGAGTGTTTTGTTTCGAGAGGGTGAACCTTGTTTAGCAGAATAAGAATAGCTCACTTTTATCTCTGGAGCACAATAAAGTCTCTGATTTAACTGTGCATCATATGCCAAGATATGTGATGCAACGCTGTATCTTAATCCGAATCAAACATTTTACAGTAACATTGTTTTGTCTTTTTGTAAGCAACCAGGCAAGATCTTGAGTCTAATATTTTATAAAGTGATACTAGTCGTTTCAGAACGTTCAGAAGACATTCAAATGTAACGTTCCCTCAATGTTTGCAAAATGATAAAACAGAATGTTCCCTTAAAGTTCGTATAACCAAGAAAAAACATTGAAACATTTTAAACACCAGATATTTTGAATGTTCAGAGTAAGTCACCCTCATGTCCTTCCAAACCCATAAGACCTTCATTCATCTTCGGTGCAAATGAAGATATTTCTGATGATATCAGAGAGCCATCTGTCCCTCCATAGACAGCAGCAGAACTGAAATGATCCAGATCCATAAATGTAGTAAATACATCAGTAAAACAGTCCATGTGACGCTAGGAGAATACTTCTTTTGCGCAAAGAAAACAAAAATAACAACATTTACTCCTGACTTGGAGGGACAGATAGATCTCTGATGTCATCAAAAATATCTTCATTTGTGTTCTGAAGATGAAAGAAGGTCTTCTGGGTTCGGAAGGAGATGATGGTGAGAAATTAATGACAATATTTTGATTTCGGGTCGAACTAACCCTTTTACTGACTACATTAGCAAAACGTTCATATTTTGAACATGTTCACGGAACACATGTTAGTAATTTCTCGCTCTCTCTTTTTTGTTGTTGTTTAGTTTGTGAAGAGCATCAGATTAAACAAAAAGCCATTTCATCTGATCGGCACGTCCATGGGAGGAAACGTGGCAGGAGTTTACGCTGCCCGTCACCCGTCTGATCTCTGTGGCGTCACGCTCATCTGTCCAGCAGGTCTGATCTGTTCTGTTTTGAGATCTTCTCCGTGCCTCTTCAGTGTCACAGTCATTCTGTAGGCTTTTAAAAGACTTGATGGGCCTAGTATTCTGTCTATTATAAACCCGAGTCTTCTCAAAAAGCCAAGTTTAGATCAAGAGGTTCTGTCTAATTTTCATCCAGTTTCTAAGCTTCCGTTTAGGTTCTTGAAAGTCTTTTGGCCTTTGAAGTGTTTCAATCAGGCTTTAAAGCCAGTCATAGTACAGAATCTGCACTCTTTAAGTGTTTTAAATGATATTTTTTTTTATTCAGGGACTCAGGTTGTCCTTTTGTTATTAGATCCTACGGCAGCCTTTGACGCCATAGACCACGGGGTTTTAATTTCACGCCTTGAGAATGTTGCAGACATCCGTGGTACTGCTTTAAACTGGTTTAGATTATTTTTCTGTTAATCTAGGCCAGACCTTTTCATCATCTGCTCCACTGACCTGTGGAGCACCACAAGGATCTATTCTTGCTCCAATGTTATATGCCCTGTACAGTACATCTTACCACATAGGGTCTGTTTTGCGCAAGTATGGGATTTCCTTTCATTAAGTCTAAATTCACCAGCTCTGCCATATTTATCTGAGCTACTTCAGGTCTATAAGCCCCCTAGGTCTTTAAAGTCCCCCTGAAATCAAAATGAAATATGTTCGTTGTAAGGTTATCTATAAGGCAGTGTGCTCCAAAACAGTGACAAAATTCACATTCGCAAAAAAATGGACCAAAGATGTTGCATATTTCAACTTCTCATCAAATCTTCTGACCAATCAAATGCTCTCTAGAATCCGAAGCCCCTGCCCCTGAAACTCTGAAGCTGTGGCTGAGATCGTCACTTGTTCACAGCGTTAGTGTTTTTTTAGGGTAAATGGTAGTGTTATGGTAGTGTAATGTAAATATGCTTTCGATTGGGGCAAATGAAGTGCTCACAGTCTGACCGGACTCTGTCTTTGGTCCAGAGACGCAATCGCAAGGAGCGAATCATGTTTGCGAGCCAGCATTAATTAAACACTTTTTGGGGGCAGTCGTGGATAGGGAGTTGGACTTGTCACCCAAAGGTCGTGGGTTCGAGTCCCAGGGCAGGGATTGCAGGTGGTGGGAGTGAATTCCCAGACTGAGGTGAGATCCTTGAGCAAGACAGCGTTCCCCCAACTGCTCCCCGGGTGCTGCAGCACTCGCTGCCCACTGCTCCGGGTGTGTGTGTGGTTGTTCACTTCTCACTGCTGTGTGTGTGCACGTTGCATGGGTTAAATGCAGAGCACAAATTCCAAGTATGGGAAACCATACCCGGCCACACGTCACCTCCCTTCACTTTTAAAACTGCATTGCCTCAACGTGATCACGATAACTATTGTAAGAGTTTCATATTGCATCTAGGAAATCTATTATGCCGTGTCTGTCAAATGCGGCTCTGGGCGAAAGCAGATATAAACAAACGCTATTGGCTTGTTTTATTTTAAAGGGGGCGGGGCTTCTCAAAATGTCTTCTTGTTTCAGTTGAATTCACTGTTTCAAGGCACTTCAGGGGACCTTTAAACTCTGCAGAGAAAGGGGTTTTGTTTGTACCGAGGACGAAACACAAGAGAATGGGTGATGAGGCCTTTGCAGTAGCTGCTTGTAAATTATGGATTAGCCTCCCACTCTAAATTAGATCTGCTTCCACCTTAGGCTCTCTTAAAAGCCGTTTTTACTTTTTTACAGGGTTGAGTTTTTATTTATTTATTTATTTTACTGTGTTGTTCAGGAAATGTCCTCATTTTTTTATTTTTTTATTATTTAAATATTTTTGTACTTTGTACAAAGGAACAAATGTTGATGAGACCAATATAAGTGAAAACAATAAAATACTGATAAAAACTGTAGGTTATATGACTTTCAAGATCAAATAACATATCAGGTAGATAAAACCATTGTTTTAAAGCAGTGGGTCACTAAGTTCGGTCCTGGAGGGCCGGTGTCCCTGCAGAGTTTAGCTCCAACCCTAATCAAACACACCTGAAGCTGCTAATT
>JAUCMU010000013.1:9774023-9785428 GCA_032275025.1 Enteromius treurensis
GACAAACACACACACAGTTCGTGGAGCGCTGGAGTGCCATCCAGTGGCCAGAGCTGGCCCTCCAGCTGATCATGACACACACGATTAAGCTGAGGCAGGTTTCTTTTTTTTTTTTGTTTTTTTTTTTTTATAAATGAGAGTGATCCAGGGGGAAAAAATGGAAACAGTCAGAAATCTGAAAATATTTTCAGCTAGTTTCTGTGGTCCTGCAGCCACTTGAGTATTGAGCCTCACACCGTGGGAAGCCTTGTACAATGATGCACAAAAATTCCCCTTTAAGATTCCACTAAAGACATTTAGAAAGCACAGAGATTTGAGTGTGCTTTTCCTTGGTATGTATCGTAGCGTGACAACTGATCTGCCATAACCAGTTTGATAAACAGGTGTCTAGTTCTCAGTCCCCATGAGGAATATTTAAATATCGGTGACCTGAAATTACCAAATGTTGTTCGGTTTCTCTGTATCACGTTGGATGTTTCTTATAAACTACACTGATGCAAATTGAATTCATATTAAACATGGCTGTGATGTAAAGAAAAAAAATATGCGAGGAATTTAATTTTATGCACCACAAACGGATAGCATGATATTCGAGAATGTAACCAGACTGAATGCAAGTTTATTAAAACAATTGATAGTTATTACTTTTTGTTAAGTGCTTCTGGAAACGGAAGCTATTCTGACTTGATATTAAGAGAAGCTTCAAAGTAGCTTCACCGAAAACAGATCAGACGTTATTAATAATCCTGAGATCTCAATGCGGCAGTAAAAATGTCACCAGGCCAGAACATCTCTGTTTCATTTCCATTACTTTGCGTTGTACTTAAAAAACCGGCTGAGTTGGTCTGTGCAGTCATGCACTACAGGTATTAGAGATAATAAAGCATCAACCTTTTCAGCTTGTTTGTCTTTATCTATTTGCACTTTTAACTCTGTTATACTCCTTAAAAGAAATAGCAGTGATGTCTATTCTTTGTGCCTTTTTACCGTGACGTATTAGTTTCTGGTCAAGCCAGGAGTAAGTAATAGATATTATATTGAATGTATGGTGTAAATGCATGGGCTGGATGTAGGCCAGCTTGACGCTCGTTATCAGTGTGGAATTGGACCCTTAGTGCTGCAGTTATCTCCACTGTGTTTGCTCAGACTTCACAATCATCAGAGCTGCCATCCAGCTCTGTGGTTTAACCCATAAACTCCTGGTGTCGTGCAAGATACCATCCTGAATCCGTAACAAATTTGTTGTATTGGCTGAGGTCATTTTTAAAAGGATTGTTCACCCAAAAATTTACATTTTCCTTTATTATTATGGAGAAAATTACTGACCGTAACTGTCTGCTTATTGACATTCTTTAAAAATATCTTGTTTTGTGTTTACTAGATGAAAGAAACTGGTTTGGAATAGCTTGAGTTTTTCATTTTGGGGACAGAACGGCCTCTTTGACATTTTGTATTTCAATCGCTTTTATGATATCCGCTTCTTTCAATGTATTAAGCTTGTCTAAATTGTCTGTGATATGTGTCTGCTGATTGTGCATCCTAAAACGTTTCTTTTTTTTGTTTGTTTTCTTTATCTTCCCAACCTGGCACTCGCACTCTCACTGGATTATGGGGAAAATGCTGATGAGCTGAAAACACTGGCAAACATTTATGTTGAAGATCAGAGCTCAGATTTTCTCTGTTCTGAGTCATTTTGTGCTGTTTTTTGCCCATGTAGCTTGGCCGTGGACCATGCAAGTTGAAGTTCTCTCGATTTGTGCATAAAATCACAGAACCTTTTTCTAAACGAAGAACCTTTAACATCTGAAGAACCTTTAAGGTCTTGAAGGTAAAAAAAAAAAGATGGTTCTTTTAAAGAACCTTTGACTGAATGGTTCTTTGTGGAACCAAAAATGCTGTGAAGAACCTATTTAAGCACCCTTAAAAATAAAGGTTCTTCAAAAGGTTCCACTGCTTCTAGGTTTTGGTTCCACAAAGGTTCTTTAAAGAACCATATCTCTACCTTTTTAGAAACTGAACCTTCGTTTAAGACAAAGAACCTTTTATGAAACGGAGAGGTTCTTTAGATCTTAACGGTTCTTTATGGAACCATTTAGAAAAAAATCTTCTTCTACGGCATCGTAAAGCACCTTTATTTTTAGGAATGTATTTTTAAGTGTGTAGTACATTAAAACACAAAATACATAAACCTTACTGGTTCTGGATGTTCAAACATGTTTGCGTGATGTGCCAGAAAAATTGTACCGTTTCTCCCGTGTCAACGTCCAGAGCAAGATATCACAATAACTTTTTATTGGATATTGATAAAGAGGTATAGTCTTCTGCAGGGGAATAGGATCTTGCATGACACTGAGAATGTCATTGTCTGCAACACAATATTCTCTGTGCTGAAAAGTTTTAAATACCGCTTTATAGCCACGGGCCTCAAATGCACAAGATACTAGGAAACAAAGACTCATTTGAGATGTCTCAAGAGAAAATGGCCAAAAGTTTTATTAGGGACAAGGACATTGTCATTGTAGAGATGATTTGATTAAACAACTTTAACTTTTGAAACAAGGAAATGGAGTAAATAGGAGGAATTCAGGCAAGTATCACTTTTAGCATCCAGCCAGCACCATAACGTGACAACTCACAATATAGTCAACAAAGCATCGCATGAAGTGTAGACACTGTGTGCGAATAAAGGGTTTACAGATGCAGTGAATCGACTAAGGTGTGGTCAGGACTGATGACAAATAATGAAATGCAAATGTGAGGGGAATACTGATATTTTCCTTATAACACAAGATCACACGGCTGAAGTCCGAAAATGATCATGGAATAGGTGTATTTCTTGTGTCGTGTTCTGTGCGTAAGACTGTGTTTTTGGTTCTTCGGTTGCAAAAGCTGCTGTAAAGTTGGTGAGTTTGTATGCTTTTCACAAATCGGTTCAAACTTTGTTCAGTCTGTTATTCTATTCATTCAGAATTATGATTCAGTGATTCACTTTGTGCAATTTTTATGTATTTTTCAAGATGTAGTGAAGAGGTGAATATTGAACCTGGGAAGACCAGTAATGACATTACTAATCATTATTATTGAACAATTTAGAATGGGTTTCAAAACTGTATGTTTAGAATAAATGCTATTTAAACATTTTTCTGATCTTTTAGATCTATTATTGCTGCTGTTTCTTGTTTTCTGGGGAGTTTTTTGTTGTTGTTTTTTTTAATCTCGAAATGTGAGACATCTCTATGTTTATCTCTTTTTATGACAACTTTAATTACAGGATTTTATTTCTACTCCAGTTTGTTATTGAACTATTAACATGTGACTGTAAATAGATTTATTCAATCATACATCAAATAATGAAGACTATATATATATATATATATATATAGTTCAGGTGCGAAAGCCTCTATGGTTTTCTTTTAGGATTTTTCTCAGGCTCTTATGTTTATGTTCAATTATGTGATATTTCAGCGCAAAATGTTTGGTTGCTCCAATTAATTTTGAATTATCGAATATTTAAAAAAACTATGTTTTCAACTTTCTCTCCTCAGGTAGGCCCCTGTGTGTGTGGGGGTCATCTTCCCCTTAGCTGGTGTCTGTCGAGTACAAGACCATCACTTCCGGTTTCCTGAAAACCTGCCTTCTGGATCAAGCTCACAGAAAGTGGTGTGGTCCGTTTTCGGCTGTGGGGGGGGGGAAGTAAAAGGGCCAGAATCCCAGCGTGTCCTGTTTCCCAGGCAATGAAGCTGCAGGCGGTGATGGAGAACCTGCACAGACAGCAGAGAGCCAAACTGCTGATGGAGCAGGCGGGGCAGTCGCACAGCCCCGCCCCAATAGGGGAGGAGCTAAAGGCAATCGCCTCTGACACGGAACAGGCACAGATGGCAGCGCTGGCAGCAATGCGTGCGGTAGCAGCTGGACTTCAGAGGGCCGACAGCCCCATGTCTGAGCACAGCAGTGCAGGGGATGAAGATGATGAGGAGGAGGAGGAAGAGGAAGGGGAGGAGCGATACAAGGATATGATGGGGTCTGAGGAGGAAGAGCAGATGTAAGTGGGCAGTCATATGCAAATGAGCTGCTGCTTGAGTTGGTTGTTTTACATTTATAAATCCCATTATGTTGTGCTGAAATAGTGACCGCTTCGTGTGCTTTTCTGCTAAACAAGGCTGCATTTGTTTGACTAAAATAAAATAAATGTGCTAAGAAGAAATTGGACAAACATCCTTCACATCTTCAAAATACAATACTACAGCATAATGCTATATATTAAATGTGTGGCTTTTTGAAAATGATTTTCTCATTTAAACAGAACTTAGGTATTTCCTTTGCCTGAATTACTAAGCATCCCTCTTTAATGCTTCGTCTCATGTGTTTCTGTGCAGAAAACAGAAATGGGATGAAGATGACTTCGAGGGCGAGATGGAGGAAGATTATGATGATGATCTAGGAGATGAAGGGCTGCCGTCGGGCCGCGAGGTCATCACCCCAGGCAGAGGCATCCTTCTCTTACCTCACCGTCATCTAAACCCTCACTCCCAGCTGCTTAAACCTCGGCTCAGTTCTGAGAGTGAACCACGGCCACTGACTCACTCCGCTCATTCATCCCACGGGCCACTCCATGGACAGGACCACGCTGACTGGACCTATGAGGAGCAGTTCAGACAGGTCAGGAATTAATGTGTACACTGAAGGGGGCAATATTTGCCTCTGGAACTGATTGGCAGAGGCATTTTGTGTTGTTGTTGTTTTTTACCTTTGTTTGTTTACTCACTCTCATGTTATTCTAAACCTGCCTAAGTTTCCTTCTTATGCACAAAATATGATATTTTGAAGAAAGTGGGTACTAAACATTTCATGGTTTACCTAAGAAACTCAAACAGGTTTGTAACAACATGAGGGTGTGTAAAAAATTACAATATTTTAATTTCTGGCTGAACTATACTTTGATTTAGCCAGTTACTTCAAGTAATGACAATACTATAAATTGTTACTACAAAAAACAAACAAACAAAGGCCATCTGCAAAGATGGAACAGACGCTGCATCTGACTTGGCGCCTATGTCTATTTACACACACTGCTCATTTGCACTTATTTACACACAACTTGTAAAAATCATCCAAATGAAAAAATAAACCAGGGTTAAGCTGCAGTTACAATCATTATTGCTCTTGATATTGTTTTAATGATTACTAAAGTCAATTAAAGTCGTTTTGTTTTTCTGGCTACAGGTAATAAAACGCTAAGAACAGTATATGAATTGGTTCCTTTTTATGCTTTATAAAATTACATTTGGTATTTCAGTAGCATACAAAACATAATGGGAGTAAGTTCTATAAAGAAAGCCAGCACTGAAGTGTTCAAGGAGTTTTGCAAAAACTCTTGTTATAGTCACTTAAGCTGTCCACATTGCAAAATGACTCCTACTTAACCTTTTTTATTATTATTTGTTGCTTATTATGATGAGAGAAATTGTGAATGTAAATTTAGAAATCCATCTGTAAGTCATGGTGATGAATCAAAACGCTTCTTATTGGCCATTGCTTTTACAAGCTCAACAAAGAGGTGCGTGATTGGTTATAACGCTCTACCCTGCAAACTGAAATCTGATGCAGCGTGAGCAAATCTCCTGTAAATGTATTGGGTTTTTTTTTTTTTTTGCCCTCCTGTATTTAATATTGAAATTGCATTTTTGTTCACTTTGGTGGTGTTTTTTGCATTACTATCCTGGTAGACAGGGTTTCTAAAACAGGTCCTGCTACAATGATGTTCGTCAAAAAAAAATACAAACCAAATAAACACACCTTGCACACCTGGATGGTTGCAGGTGTGTAGGATAAATGTTGCGTAAAGAATAGAATTTGTTGCTTTCACTAGTCCTAGTGCAAATATATATTAGCAGTGTCTTCATATTACTTTGATACAGCAGCGTTACGGTCTAATGATCTTCTGAAGGGGTTGTGCCTGGAGAAGTTTGTTGAGGCAAAACAGTCTTTATGAATAAATATTTGCAAGCAACGGCAGCATGCCGAATTTGAGGAAATAACTCGGCTGATTAACGTGGGACTGTGTGTTGTGCTGAGTGAAGGATTTTGTGAGAACAGGTTATGAAAGCAGAACTCGTGAACTATGGAAGAGTCATTGAGTTCATCTGACCAGCACTGCTCAAAAAACACTACCTTCACATTTTGTAGTTTCAATTACATTGGTGCACAACTAATTGCAAGCTAGATCGTCTCTAGCTATGATCCTGAAATTGTGGTCATGCATTTCATGCATGTACAAGTTTTTTTTTTGCTGTTTGATTCTGAACCATAGATCAAACACTGACATTCACTACACACGTTATCTGTAGCTATATATTAGCTGTGGGTGTTTAGCCCGTTAGTTTAGGTTGTGGGCTGTTATGATGTCATGTGAGCTCAAATAAAGAAAGGTTTGAGGCATAATTACAGATAGTCTCAGAAAAGTCTTGCAGAATCCCATACATGCATATTTGTTGGTTTCTGAATTAGTTCCTAGAGACAGGAAGAGTTTGGTTGCCCTGCTGTTTAAGGCCAATGAAGAGTCTTTATCTAGAGCAGCACTGATGACGGCAGGACAGTTACACGCTAAAAGCCAAAATTATTATTATTTCAAATGGTAGGTAGTTTTTTTGGCACTGTACCAAAGTTTCAGTAGTATCACTAAAATACAAGTAAAATTGCATGACTCTTGATACCTTTTTTTTGTATATTTTTTTAAATTAATTGTTTGAAAACGACTTAAAAGTAGTTAATTATTCATGCTTTTAATAGTAGTGCTGTCAGTGTGTATCTTTATTATGTAAATACAAACACATATATAGTATATATATGTGTATATATAGAAAATATTTACATGTATATGCATTTATATATTTATATTCTTATATTTTTACATTATATATGGAAAATATACACATAGCATTTTTCTTAAATGTGTACATGCATATGCTTGTATATATATTTGTACAATACAGTGGGGCAAAAAAAAAGTATTTAGTCAGCCACCAATTGTGCAAGTTCTCCCACTTAAAAAGATGAGAGAGGCCTGTTATTTTCATCATTTTATACCTGAAACTATGAGACAAAATAAGAAAGGAAAAAAAACTAGTAAGTCACATTGTAGGTTTTTTTAAGGAATTGATTTGCAAATTATGGTGGAAAATAATTATTTGGTCAGTAGCAAAATTTCTGACTGTCGCTGAGCAACACAGGCTTTCAACTCCCTCCAAAGATCTGGAGACTGGCTAGGCCACACCAAGACTTTGAAATGCTTCTTATAAAGCCACTCCTTCGTTGCCCGGGCAGTGTTTGGGATCATTGTCATGCTGAAAGGCCCAGCCACATTTCATCTTCAATGCCTTTGCTGATGGAAGGAGGTTTTGTTTTCTGAACATGTACTGCCATAAGCAGGGGGACACGTCTGGCACTGCAGGATTTGAGTCAGTGTGTTACTGATGGTAGCCTTTGTTACTTTGGTGCCAGCTCTCTGCAGGTCATTCACTAGGTCCCCCCCGTGTGGTTCTGGGATCATTTTGACCCCACGGGGTGAGATCTTGCATGAAGCCCCAGATCGAGGGAGATTATTAGTGGTCTTTCATTTTCTAATAATTGCTCCCACAGTTGTTTTCTTCACACCAAGCTGCTTACCTGTTGCAGGTTCAGTCTTCCCAGCCTAGTGCAGGTCTGCAATTTAGTTTCTGGTGTCCTTTGACTGCTCTTTGGTCTCGGCCGTAGTGGAGTTTGAAGTGTAAGTGTACAGAAAGCAAGCCAAGAGTGCTCCCTTTTTAATCAATTTTCCTAACTTTAGGCTTACTTCCTGTTTGGTGAAGTTCCACTCAAATCAAAAGGTTGCGCTACAAATAATCCTCATCCATCATTATGACTCAACAGACTTAATTTTCATTAATTTTCTATTTTCAGAAGTCAGGAAAATAACATGTAACATTGTAATTGTTACAAAAATATTGACACTTAACTTTCCAGTACCACTTTACAGTACAATGCATTAATAACACTATTTATTCATCTTTGTTCACATTAGTTCATAAAAATACAACGCAAATGCTATTAGCAATAACTAAGATGAATAAATGTTGTTGTTCGTTCTTATGTCATGTTAACTAATGAACCTTATTGTAAAGTATTACCAAATTTCCATTTAATGATCTACGGTTGAAGGGTGATAATGTCACTTGATAGTAACATAATTTGCATATTATTGCATTCATTGAGCGAACCTTTTGCTGATTGTCTATGAGCTCGCTGACTCATAGTCAGTGGAAACTCCTGTTTCACTCTTGTCGACACTAGTCATTGAGATCATTTGTGGCTGATTTATGGAACTGAAAGGCAGCATGCAATAGCACCCTTGTGAACATGGCCAGGCCAGGGCCGTTGTAATGCTGTTTCCCATAATGACCATTTCATGTGCTCCAGAAGTGCTCTGACCATCCGTACCCTTCCTGGGGAATTTTTAAACCCAGATTACAGAGCACTGCAGGTTATTATTCAATAATCATGTTGGATTTGAACATTATGTACCCTGCTTTTGAGCACAAGGTCATGTGATGTGCTTCTGCTGGGCATGTGATGTGCTGAGTGAAGCGTTTGCAGGTGTTTACAACTGGTGGTTAGCGGCCGACAGAAATGCCATCGGCGCTTGAGTTTGATCTTCATATCAAGTCGTTGCCAGAAAACGTGAATATTGTGGGCAGTTACGCAATCGAGACGTGCAGCAGTGTGTACGTTGAGATGTTGCACAATGATTGGGTGGTACTTGAATGGTTGTATAATGAATACTTTACACCTCTGCAGCGTTCTGAACGTGAAACTGGATGATATGCTTAGTTGCAGCAACACACTAATGGTTTTGGACATTTTACCTGCAGCATTATCTTGGTAGTTTGGTGTAGTTTGTGCTGGTGTGTGTGTGCAAAGGGTTAAGGGCCGTGGTTTATTTTGGGCAGGTGGGTGGGGGCAGTGAGGAATGTGCCTGAGGGAAAGTGATAATCTGGACCCTGGCAGAAATTTTTTTTTTCTTTTAAAAAACGCCAACGTCTTTATCGGCTGTCACAGCTGGAACCTTTCCAAACTGAACTCTGGCACACTTTTAACAAATAAAAACCCATGACTCATTTCTGCGGGTCTTACAAAAAACTTAATTCTCCCTCGCTCGTAAAATCATGGCATTAAAATTTGAATGTGCTGCAAAAAACGAATCCTCATTATTTTCGTTTGTTTTGCAATCCTTAAATCAAGATACACTTTGTTGAGAAGCAAAGTGAAGTCTTGTTTTCTGAGAAATTGAACAAATTTAGTGCTGTAAAATAATTAATCACGAGTCAAAATATGTACTATGTATATTTATTATGTATATAGAAATACACACACATGCATGTATACATTTCAAATATTTATATATAATATCAATTTTATTAATATTTATCTAAAAAAAAAAAAAAAAAAAAATATATATATATATATATATATACTGTATATGTTAGTGAATATTTATTAAATATATATAAATACACAGTGTATACACACACATTGTAAATGAAAACATATTTTGAATGCAATAATCACGATTAATCATTTGACAGCACTAAACAAAATTACAAGTTGTTACAATTATCGTTAAAAGCTTGGTTTGCCTTTGATTTTAATTTGAACCCACTGGCAGATTATTGCTTTTTTTACCACAAACTCATTAAATTTGTACTATTTTCACAGAAAACGATACTACTTGCTTCTCAAGTAAATGTATCTTGATTTAAGAAGCTTTAAATGTTTATAAACAAGACAAATAGACTAATGTTGAGGGTCATTTAGTTTTTGTAGTGTGATCAGAGGGTGCAGTAAAAACCTGTTCTAGTGGTTTGGATCAGAGCTGCTTTCAGTTAAATTCATTCAAAAGTAACAAAGATTGGCTTTGGTTGCTTCCATTTTTTCTTCACTTAAAGTCTTTCAAAAATGTGCCCTCTTAAAACCTGCAAACTTAAAAGCCAGCCTGTCCTCCGGCGTTAAGCAGAGCATGTAAAAGGCTGACAGCTGCTCTGTTTCCTCAAACAGCTGGGACATGGCCAAAATAAATGCAAAGCCACCGTGTCTCTGATTATGTTTGATACAGATATTAATTAATCGTGTTTTAAGGCATGCTGCCAAAGCCTCTAACACAACTATCTGCGTCTGCCATAGAGTCAATTGAATAAAGAAACAGATTTATTCACTGGTATCAAAAATGACATGTCATAATCATTCACACAATGAGAGTGGCTTCAGTACTATTGTCTGCTGCTGGCCAAGTTTGTGGTTTTAATTCATTGGAATTGTTCTGATTTGCCTTTTTTTTATTTTTTTTATCCTGTGTTGTTGAACTTAATAAGAAACGTCCATTGCAGCAGTTTGTTGTCCCTATACAAATTGTGTTTTCAGTGCTGGCAGGTGGTCACTGTTTCATCAACAACTCCAAGATACATTTCTGTTTAACAGTAGAATTTTATAGACCTCATATATGGTGTATCTATATGTACCCACTGTCTGGGTGGTTAGATGCAACTTCCTCTTCCTTATAACAGAACAAACAATGACAAACGCTACGGAAAAATCTTTGTAGGCTTTACAGAATTCAGCCATTTGTACTTGAACTACACTTGTAATGCTCTGTGTGTGTATCTATCTGTGTGTACACTCAAAAAAAAAAAAAAAAAAGTAAGACACATATTTCCATTCATTTGAACGGATTTATTTGAACTTAAGTTAAATTAATAGTACCAATGAGTAAAATTTGTGCTAATACAATGAGATCACATCAATTTCATTTGACACGTTCTGTGAATGTTCCCTGAATATAATTCACTCTTGTTGACCCAACCATTGCCGTTGCTGTACAGACTGGTGCCTTTGTGCAGAATTTCATTGCGTTTTCTGCATTTTAATAAAAATGGAAAGGCCTGGTAGAATTTTAGCTTTTAATGTTTAGTTACTTATGTTACTTAGGTGATTTATGAGGACATTTTCAGTGTCCCTGTAATTCAAAAGGCTTAAGAAATATACTAAATTGTGTTTTGTTTTGTTTTTTGGAAATAAAAAAAGGTGTAGGGTCAGTGTAGGGCAATACCACCATACAGTTTGTACAGTATAAACGCCATTACACCTATGCAGAGTCCCCATAAAACGCAAAAACCAACGTGTGTGTGTGTGTGCATATATATATACATATATATACACACATATATATATACACATATATACACACATATATACATATATACACACATATAGACATATACACACACACACACACACACACACATATATATATATATATATATATACACACACACACATATATACATATACACATACATATATAGATCGGAAGAGCG
>JAUCMU010000013.1:9855970-9887692 GCA_032275025.1 Enteromius treurensis
GGATTTTTAATCTAATAAATGCAGCCTTGATGAGCAGAAGAAACATCTTTAATAACCATTAAATATCTTACTGTTCTAAAATACAATCTTTAAGGAAAAATGGTCTTTAAAAATGTTAAGGTCATAACGAACATAGAAAGATATATTTGGATAGGAGACAGTGTTACATTCAAATCTTTGAATTTGTATGAGTTGAGTTATCCATCAACATGCAGCTGCTCTGTCAAATGAGAGTTTGAAGAACACTTGCCTTTTTGTCCCACTGTTGATGAAGATAACGCAGAAGGATGTTTGTCTTTTCTGTGACGATGACTGTGAGAAGAGAGAAAACGTCTAAAAATTAGGCTTCAGACTGAAACCAAAGTGTTTTGTGAGAATCATCAAGGTTCGTTTTTATTATGTAACACTGGTCTCCATTTGTACAACAGCCTTCATCTACAGTAAGCACTCACTCTGTTCGGAGGGGTACTCTCGTGTAGGCAGATATACTGAAGGCCTTCTGTTCTGTAAGACACAAAAAATGGACTGTTAATGATTTAAACGTTGTGTGCTTCTGTACTTCACAACCACGGTGAGAAAACGCTTACTGAATATTCAATAAGAAGATGTTAACAGCTCACAAAGAGCCCCGTGCAATCTTACCGATGCTTTACATACGGAGTCCGCGTGAAATCTGCTGAAGTTTGTCTTGTTATACACAGGTAGACCTTTCAGGAAATCTGCCTTTAAAACATTCAGAGACAAAATCAAACGCTTGGTCAACATATACAAGTGCTAAATCAGCACGGTTGCTATCAAACAGGTCTCCGTCTAGAGGGAAAAGACATTTCTCTTAGTGTTCACTTATTCCTGAATTTGACATGATTCAGTAAATATGTTTTGTTTTTTTTTACAAAAAAGTAGCCTCCTGTTAATCTCTAGAGATCTGCTGACAGTTTGCATACAGGCACACCATCCCAGAAAAGTATCAATTGCTCATAACTGACCATAAAATCCATCTGCCAATGATCTGACAGATCTAAAGCAGTCAGACTGAAAGCATGACGCATTCAGCTAGCAATCAATGACAGGACAGGACTTGTAAGCCAATACTGAAATACACAAATAATAAATACACATATAAATAATAAACGTCAAGAAATGCATCTCATTTGCAAGTATGCTGAGAGAGTGAACTCAAATGCAGATGGAGGAGGATGCATGTAAACCTCCTCTGGGCGTTGCCAATGTAGCCCACTATATATGTAAAGGAAATAAGTTCTATCTTTATTCATTAACGTTTTCAGATCGTATTTAATCGTAATAACACTAGTGAAACGAACATTTCAGGTCGTGACTGCTGAACAAAAGCTTTGGCAAGTCTCGCTCGCGCTGCTCAGCATGCTAACACGCGCTAACACATTAGCATACAAAAACGCGATTTAAAGATCAGCCAATCCCCAAATCATCAGGTAACCGAGCATAAACGATTATAAACCGGATTCAAACATGCTAACGTGTTTACGTCATGCTGCTGTACTGCTAAACGTGTTTATAAACTATCCATGAGTGTGTGAAGCGGCCTAGCATGCTAACTCAGTCACCAAAGCAGCTTGTCGGCTGAAAGCGACTGGACTCTCATCGACACGCTTCATACTTCAGTATTTTAAATGATATTTCAAAGCCCAGAACCAAGCGGTGGTTACTTAGCTGTGACGTGAAACAATATGAAGTTTTGAGTGCAAAAACTTACTTTGTCCATGGCGAAGTCAATCCTGTATGTGTACTTGTGCTCAGACAGGCCTGAACACTGACAGAAATGAGAGATGTGAAGCCGGTAACACACACACACTCACTCACTCGTACTACTAACGATAAATACGACACAGAAATACGCGTGAACTCAAATATACAGGAGCTACACACCAGCTCGGTTTGCTACAGCTCACAGATACCTATTATCGACTGACAAGTCTCTCACTCTCTCTCTCTCTCTCACTCTCTCTGCATGTGTGTGTGTGTTGTAATTTTCTGTCATGCCTGGTGTGTGTAGTACCAAATCAACCAAATCAACCTCTCAAGACCCTGCATCCTCACATGAGGATATTATATTTTAGTGGATTTCTCTGAGACTATATATGCCAGAGTTGTAAGTCTGGATGTCCTGCATTCAGGGCTTTTCAGAGATACCAAATGATTGGATGTTTCACCATAATCCCCCTGCTGGAAAAAAAAACAATAGAACCCTGCCCAAAACACAATAAAAATGAATTTACTGAATTTAATGGGAACTGTATTGGTTTTAATGGATAGTATAATGGTGTCTACTGGTATGTGATGGATTTTATTGGTGGGACATTATTGGAAAAATGCCCAAAACACACTACAAAATGAATTTTGTAATGGTTTTACTGGAAAAAGTTAATGGTTTTTGGAATTTCTGTGATGGTTTCTATTCCATGGCTTCTACTGTTCTGTTTTGTGTTATCAGGGCTCTCTCCTTGGTCCTCAAATATTTAACGTACTCTTATATGATAATATAAAAATGTATGATAAAATAATTATCATTTAAATTTGTCGAATTATTAAATAGTGTGAGTCATAAATCAACATCTTAAGAAAATAGGGTTTCAAATCATGACTCTACTAACATGACATTATATGAGGGAAGAAGAAGGGTTGAGTAAATTATGTTATTTCGTTTACTTTGGGCAAAAAAGTAGCCTATTGTTGTAGCGTCACAAAACTGAAGTTGAGCTATTGATGTCACACGGGTTTATTGATGTATTTACTACGTTTCTGGACTTGGATCTTTTCAGTTGTATTAGCAGTCTATGGGTGGGTCAGATAGTGCTTTGATTTCTTAAAATCGAAAATTCTTTAAAAATATCTTATATTTAGGTCTTATTGGTTTGGAACAACATGAAGGTGAGCAATTAATATCAGAATTTTCATGTTGGGGTGAACTGACCCTTTAAAGCATTGGTTACACTGTTGATTCTGAAGACCTTTCTGAAGGTTTTTCAATGTTTAGCAAATATAGAACAACAAAGCACTTACCATTTTTGTCATCCTCCTCATTTTAGCTCAATTGTTGCTTTGCTGATCATGTAAAAGGTTTAGTTCAGTACTTTCCAAACATTCCGCAGCTGTTTAATTTGAATTGGGGTTTTTACGGTAATCTGCAACTAAACCCGTAAAAATATGTTTTCATTACATGAAATAAAATAAATATTAAATAAAATAAAATAGAATAATAAAAAAATAACTTCTTATTAACATATCAACATTTCTCATTTTCATTTAGCCTACCATAAAATACAAATTAATAAAAACTATATAGACTTTTAAAAACAGTAATACGTAATAAAAATGACGAAATGTTCGGAACAATAACTAATTTTTGACATTTAAACAGAAGTGGGGGAAAGTACTTCTGTTTTCGGGAAACAGGATGCCAAGACCATGGGTGTGATGCTTAACATGCATGAACTGATAAAAATATGTGCCTTCAGTGCAGCGTAAGTTTCTTTAGATAAACCAAATGCATCAAGCAAATAAATGTAATTAACCTGAGAAGTTAAAACATAAAATAAAGCATAATTTGGGATCTCTGTAGCAGTCTTTAAAAATAAAATATGATGGGTAAATCATCTCACAATCATTATGGTAATAAAAATTATTTTTTGTACTTTTTGTACAATTTGGTGATTGGTATAGCAAATAGAGATAACGTTGCGATAACTGTAATTTGAAAAACAGATGTGAAATTATTAATTATTTTTTTTAAGTATGTTCATTCAACCTGTGTGTGTGTATATATATATATATATAGTATTTATTTATATCATAATTTGTTTCTTTAATTGCTTGTTTAGTGTTATTGTAATAATACAAATTTATGAAAAAAGATATATATATCTAAAGATATATAGTTTTATATTCTGTATTATGTAACAATAAAAACAAGTTGAGAAAAAGCTTTCAAGAAAAACATCCTGAGAAGTTTTTCCAGCAATTCAAAAGGTCAAATTGACCTGTAGCATAAAAAAACATTTAATATGAATTTTAGCATCAGATATACTACTATAGTATATTACTATTTTAAAATGAAATTATTAAAATTAATAATTATTTAAAAAAAACATTTTAATATATTTATAATAATTATTTTTTTTTGTTTTATTGATTTAATTTGAGGTTTTTGTTTTTTTAAGTAAACTAATTAATTGGGCAACAATTTGCCAAATCGTAAAATAGCTATGAATTATGAGAGTGCTGAAAAGATTAAAGTGGTTTATTGCAATAAATGACTTTCTAACTGAAAGACAACTCAGAAAAACAGTAAATTTAAATCTGTTTATTATCCCATTTCAATTCTTACAAAAATATGACAAAATAAAAGAAATAAATAATCCCACTCCCTAATATTGTTTCTTTAATAAAGAAAAGTTTTACATCGGAACATTGGAAGAGCTCATGATAGGTTTGTGAGGATGCCTTCAGAGAGGGAATTCTGTGGCTCCTCATCACAATCAGTTCATATTTCACAGTTTGACCCAATGTAAAGCAGTCCTTAAACAACAAGCCTATGCAGCCTCGTGATGCTTCCAGCTATCGGTAGCTTAACTAATCAAATCATGAAATTAAATGACAATAATAGAAGTGTGAATGTTACTATGCCAGAGCTGATGGTCTGACTCCATGATGTGGATGACACATGATACAGAAATGTCTATGATCTACCATATTGCAGAGTTCAGTGGAAAAAGAAAGTGACCGACGTAAAAACATACATACCTTCTGCACATTTATAATCACAGACATTAATACAGGCCATCAGTCAGAGACTCCATCAAGAGAATATCCCACCAAATAAAAGACAAAACCTATTTTAGGTGACACATACCTCATTTCGAACATGTTTTTAACACTGAAAATGTAACATCCAGCCATTACACGAATCCATTCACCAAATCCAGATTTTGCATATGCAACGCAAATAGGATATAATAACTTAATTATGCAATTCAATATTTTGTGAGGATGAATAATTAAAAAGGAAGTGTATTGTCGTTGGTTGTTGTATGAATTGGTCAATGAAATGAACTGAAAACTGATAATGAATGGCTTGATAAATGTATACTAAATAATTTAGAACATAAAAAACAGATTAAAAATGACCATTCAGGCCAAAATATTATTGCAGCGACATCTGTTCAGCAAATCTTGTCAACTAAATAAAGAACTAAATGCATAGTTTTTTTTTCTATAAACTTAAAAGTAAAAATGTTAAAGGCCTATATTCCGTGACTTGAGGCACCTCTTGTTTCTTCATGACCTTACGCTGGATATTAAACAGCTTTACACAGATTCAACTGCTTCATAGAAACCCTTCAACGAGTGTGACATTGTAACTTCTGTAACGGGGTTCGACAGCAACGACTGAGCACATTGTGTTAAGATCAGGTTCTCCCTTAGTTGCTCTTTGAAAAAGACACATTCAAACTGTCTCTCAAGACAGAGACAGTTTGTTTAAGAAACCTTCACATTTCCAAACTGAAACAGCAGCTTTACACAAAAACAATGTGACTTACACTAAAAATAATGTGCAAAGAGGAGGCAAATATTACTTTTGCTTTAGTAAAAAAAAAAAAGAAAAATACAAACACAGGTAGACATGAATAAATTAATATTGGCAACAATAGTAGTGACAGTGGATTATTTCACTAGTGTATTAATAAAGAATACAATATTTGTATGTGATGAGGCTGCTTGCATTGGCTTGCAGGATAATAATGATTTGTTTGACTGGAGGGGTATAAAATGTTTTACGTACACTATCTTGCAGATTTGGGTAGTTTTCAATCTGATGTAATGTAATTAAGGAGGGTTAAAGTCTAACATATCAGCTTGAAGGTTCAAAACAGAGCTACTGTATAATGATAAGGGTACTGGTGGCAATGCAGTGAAGATGACCGTCTAATTCAGGAGATGGCAGCAGTTTTCTATGCTTTGTGTACAGCGCTTCAGAAAAGTGTAAAATGGCAGACAAATGAATAATCAACATCAAACACCCATTTGCATTTGTTCCATTGCAGATTTTCACTTAATAACATATATATTGCCATTTGGGGCCTATTATTCAGTATGGACTATTAAACCACCAGCTATTTTGGCTTGTTTGCTATTGCTCTACTAAACCAACGGATTTAAAGACGTACGAAAATTTTCATCCCCCATAGTTGGAACTGCTGCTTGTGAGATTATAGTTGTTATGCTATTTTGGGGGTCATATTGTATAAAATGAGCTGTAACTGATCTTCCATTATTTTCTACCGGCAACCCAATAAAATATTACAATTATCAGACTGGTAATTAAACATTGCACTTTGAAAACGGTCAGAAACGCAGCTCATGCATTTCTATTTGGGTTGCAGAAAAGGCAATGCATGTGTGAATAAGTGTGCGTATGTCGGGGGTCTTTTCTACAAAGGTTTTTTTTCCTGAAATACAGCAAAGCATTAACCATTACGGGGCAAATTTATTTACTAAACAGTTGCACCACTGTAGTGTGTAGCGTTTCTGCACGAAACCATGCATCAATTATCAGCCGCAATCCAGCTTAACCAAGTTGTATTTGCGCCGATACTGCACTGCGCCATGCGTACTTAAATTATGAAATCTGCGTTGTTGTCAGCTTACTTTCTATGCAGCGAAACACATTGGCAAAAAAAATGTACCACTTGCTTTCTGTCAGCTATGGACTAGAAATAAGTCGCAAGAGCCCTCCGCATTAAATTTGTGGTGATGAGAGGTCAACTGATCTTTGCAGATTTTGCCTATTATCGGTACAGGTAATCGATTGGTGAAACAATAAATTATTGGCATAAATCCTACCCGATAGATTTTCCAAGTTGGGTTTGTTTACTGGAGTAGCTGAAAAGATTCATTGACATTATACAGAACGAGAGCGAGAGATGAACCATGTGCTGTTTGTTTTGACACATGAGACTGCACGCTGAGTGCACAGAGCGGGACACTTCAGATGTCGATTTCAAACAGACAACATTATGCATAGAAAACACTACAATATATGTTTTCTATCATTATAAAGCAAAGTATGTTTTGAATAGATGACACCACAGTATATAAACAACAGCAGTATGGTTGCTGGCTGAGAGGATGCTAATATTAGCAGTACCTCGTGCGTTAAAAACAATGTGACAAACTTTGACCCAAAAGTTTAATGTCATGGCCGTTACTCACAACTAGCTGGTCACTTTTATGCAGCTGTTAGCCAGCAAAGTTGCATATTTAAAACTAGTAATAGGAGAAAGCAAACCAAAAAAAACTGATCCCAATTCAGTTCTTTTTTTGTCAATAAAAATGACATTACATTATATTTGTTTTTTGTCTTGGAGCACATGGTTTTTGTTTTGACAGCTCACCATGTGCTTCACTGTCTTTGTGGTTTCTTCCCTGCTCTTCTTGTTATTCCTACTAATCATCATCCTCACCTGCACCTGCAGCTGCTCATTATCTCTCCTTTTTCTTGCCCTTGTGTGCGCTGTCTTGTGTCAGTTTGTGATTTTCTGTCCCGTGATTCAGACCGTCCTACTGCCCTCCAAGCTTTCCTGCCTAGTCCAGTTCGAGCACTACTCTCCTCTCTTGTCAGCCTAGCTGTTCTGTCTCTGGTTATTTGATCTTCTACTCACCTGTCCAAGGACCCAGCCCTGCGCTATGCCTCGACGTGCTCCGCTTTGGCAGTTGTTGTTGTCCGCTCTGTGTTATCCCCAAAGTACTGCAGTGATCTTCTCTCATTGGCTCACTGGCATCCTCTCCTGCTGTGTGTGCTGAAGCCAGTCTGATCCTCCCGTGCTAACAAGATTGACTATACTGACATTACGTTTTTTTCCCAGCATATCGCTAAGGTTTTTCAAGAGACCTTTTGCACCTGCATTTGGATCCTGGTCTTGTTTCTGACATGTTTTATATATCATTTTTTAATACATCATTTAAAAAGATATTGTACATTTTCATGTTTCGTTACTGTTTTTTTGTAATAAAGCTATTTTATTCTGAGTTTTGTTTGTTTTCATGCAGTGTCCATTTTAGAAACTAGGCTATCGGACGTTTTATTGTTATCTGTAAAATTGGTTATCGGTTGACCTCTAGTGGTAACCATTACCTGAATCTGGACTAAAACAAAGCACTTAACATGTCCAAATACACAGCGCTCTCTCAACCCAATGTATTTGAAAGGCAAAACTGAGCTTCCCTAGTCTGTGTTCCGCTCTGGCTTGCAAACAGTCCATGTGGCAATTTTCATTATTTACTATGTACGCCATCCACTTGCAGCCCAATTTTTTAACTTGTGCATATGTGATTTCAGCGTTCAAAAATAACAGCTGGCACACACACCAAACATGTCCATCTATGCTCCGTGTCGACAGAGCACACTTGCATGCACAATAGTGCATAGCAGAATGCGGAAAATGAAGTACACCTGGGCTTTTAGTGAATTCCCCATTATGCCTTTAACTTAACAGCTTCCGGGTCTTGCACAGCCTCAAAAAACATCCCCACTTTCCCGCCCTTAATGTTACTAAGTAGTTTCTCACACTTTTTTTTTTTGTTTGTTTTCTTTTTCCTTTTCTTGTGTTACATCTTATGGGCTGATGGATCAGCATCGGAAGAGGACACATTCTCCCCATTCTCTCCACAAGGGGATGGGATTTCGTCTGGGACCCCATTAAGATCGGACTTTGTCAGAGCCTTGTCCTGCACCTGTCCACCATCCCCTGGTTTTGAAGGTTGTGCCCCATTTACACACGCCCCTCCCTCTGATTTCCCAAAGTTAAAGAGTTTCCCAGGATTGAAGGACTTGTTGGGTGATTGGGATCTTTCCGCCCTCTCCTGCACTTGAGGAGCTGACGTAGCACTAGCGGAAGCCATTGCTGCCTCCTTCTTGTTCTCAGGAGACTTTAGGAACTTAAAACTAAGGAAACCCGGTAGCTTGGGTTCGCTACCCGTAGGTGACTGCGGGGAACGAGCCGTACCGGATGAAAACTTGTTCTGTAGAGGGATGATCTGCTTCAGTTTCATCACATTGTTATTTCCAAGAAGTGAGCTGGGACGTTTGGGTTTTTCCCCCCCAGAAGTGCCTCCCCCACCCCCTGGTCTGGATTTGCCACTGTGGCTCTTGTCATGGTGGTGATCGCCACCTGAAGAGTCTGACCGGCCATCGTCTCGATCACGTCGCGCTTGATACTCTGCCTGCCGCTGGCGCTCCTCTTCCTCGCGCTTCCTCCTTTGCTGCTCCTGGAAATGCTGCTGTGCCTGACGCTCATGCTTCTGAAAACACACGTACAAAGAAAAGCATGAAATATGTCAGCAGAACAGTAAATCTACAATCAATGGTTCAACTATAATGTTATGAAGCGACGAGAATAGTGTTTGTATGGAAAGAAAACCAAAACAACAACTTTATTTAACAATTCTGCACCGTAAAATGGTGCTATAGTGACATTATGGTGCCGAATTGTTGATTAAAATCGTTATTTTTGTTTTCTTTCCATATAAAAAGTATTCTCAGTTGAACCACTGATGGCAGCTGAAGTACACAGAGAATGTTTTTCATACTTTTCTGGACCTTGGCAGTATCCATTAATTGGCAGTCAATAAGACACTCAAAAGTCTTATGGTTTTCATCCAAAATATCCTAAACTGTGTGTATGAACAAAGCTTCTACAGGTTCTTAATGGCACAATTTTCATGTTGGGGTAGGAGTAACCCTTTAAAAGAATTAACATTGATAACAGTATATAGTTTTATGACAGATTTAACTGACAAGTCTATGCCTATTATACACTATTATGTGTCATATTAAATTGTTTTTTTGACATTTTATGTTAATGTCAGGATCTTGCTATGCGTTTTTGCTGTGTTTTAGCATGTTTTTATGCAGGGTGGTTGCAGACTGTCAAGTCAAAAGAGTCTATACCCCAGCATTTGTAATATTCAGTTTCTTAAATATGGTTTCAGTCAGCGGAGGATGGGGTATTACCTTAAACGCCTCTTTGCGCTGAAACTCCAACTTGGCCATTTCCTCTCCGACCCAGCTGGGGATGTCTGGTATTGCCACATGAATGATATACTTCAAGAGTACTGCAAAGTGCTGTCCACGAGAAAACAGAGAAAGTAAAAGTATTATATGTTAGACAAAAAACTGAAAGCAACAAGTCCTTACAATACAACAGCAAATCATATAAAGTGAATGAGGTCAGTTCAGAAGGAAATTCGAGCGTACTGGCATTACATTTGATCACTTTATTAGGTCTATAAAAACTTCAAGAAAAATGTTTTTTTTTTTCTCAGAAAAGTTTGTCTAATATTTCTGTCATATAACCTATAGTCAAGAAATATCACACAGGCTACTAGTGCAATATCACACGAGTACTGTTTTTGTCCCAAATAGCACGGGTGCAAATGTGATATCAATTTTACACAACTTTATATGGTGTTATATTTTAAACAAAATATTTTCTGTTTTTGCTTGTTTTGTGCTTCTTCAAGCAACACATATTTTTCTGAACAAATCTGTGTGTTGAAAGAATTGGGTGAACCAATGATTCATTGCCCAATTCATAAAGAGTCATTTACTTTATTCCAGAATGAATCAACCAGTTGAACGAATCGAGTGAATGAATGAATGACTCAATGACTTATTCATTAAGACCACCTACTAGCAGTTTTAGTTTCTTATTTAGAGTATAATTTAATTAAAAAGTAATTTTATATTTACATATCAATAAAAAAGTCTATTAATAAAAACTTATGGATAAGGGACAGTTCACCAAAGGGGATAGTTCACCCAAAATTTTAAATGAAAAAAATAAAATTGAAAAAGTTAAAATTAATAAAAAATGAAAACCAAAAATAAAATAAAATGATTCCAAAATATTCATTAAAAACAATAGTGTCTCAAAATGTCCTTGAGTGTGTGTATGTACCTCTAGGATAACGATGGAGATAATGGCCATCTCAGGACTAAGCCAGGGGAACAGTCTCTGTAGCTGCCCACACTGACCAATCAGATAGCAGTTCACTATGATGGCGATCAGACCCATGGCTTCCATCACTGTCTGTGAAATGATACGGGACTTTTACACAACCTCGTTTGTATGAAGACACTCTTAGAACAGCATCAGATGAGTATTATAATGGTTTTAGGAGTACTCAGTGTAGTCTAACCTGCCACTGCCCGATGCTCCCCACCCTCAGGCCGAAGGGTCTCTGTAGGCTGGTGCACAATTTAAACGCGTCGCTCCGGATCTCAATGATATTGTTAATGAGGGCACACATGGCGGCCAACGGAAAGGCAGAGGAAAAGAGCACCACATATCCAAACTGAACAAACATCTCCTGGTAGTCCTGAAAAGTGTCCTGGAAAGCAGTATAGGGACATTTTGTTTTAGAGGTTTAGAGAAAGTATGTCAGTCGGAAGGATCTGCCTGCTTGAGGCCATAGAATAGCCATAATCTAGAACACAAGTCCATTACTGGAAGTCAGCTGGAAGTCAGCTGTTTTAAAGTGCCCCTATTATGCCATTTCCAATATTGCCTTTCATACAGCGTGTAATGTAAATGTAAACAGTCTGCAAAGTTGTAAATGCTAAAGCGCACAATATATAATTAGTACTTTTCACACAGTAATACCAGTAAATTGCCATAAAATTACCAGAACAATTTTACCAGTAAATTCAAAATTGTGTTGTTCACACAGGCAACAGTGTTCTTTCTTATTTCCCGTAAAGCACCATTCACACACAATTATTTATATACATTTCCCCCTAATGAGCTAACATGCTACAGAAATGGTGGAGAATGCGGGCAAATGTTGAAACATTATTTGCAAGCATAATCAGTACCAAACTTATGTGTTTGTGTAATGAATTGAATTAACGTTTACACATGCAGTTTCTGATAAGTTAATTAATGCTATAATGCGTATTTAAATCGTACAACAGGGAACTAACCTGATATTAGTTAAGAAATCCTAATTTCTGTTGTTAGTAAAGCGTTAGCCTTCTTTGATGAAGAAATCTCAGATTAGCAGCGTGTATAAACTGTACTAGAATGAAACAATATGATTTTGGGCAAAGAAATATCCATTTCAGCTCTAAATGTGCTACATTTTAAAATTTGTGCTAAAGTCAAATTTTTTCTGATGAAGAAATCTCAGATTAACACTTGCCACAAATGGTACAGAACAAATTGGTCTGGCACTTAGAGCTGTGTTACACACTGCATGAAAGATAATTTAAAAATAAATCCATAATAGGGGGCACTTTAATGTGTAACAAGGACACCTTAAAATAAAGTGTCACCCCATTTGCTAGTTGATGAAAATACTAGTGTTCTAATAGTTTTGGCCACCACTGTACATATGTCTGTGTCTTCTGACCTGGTAGGTTTGCATGCAGCTCTCCATCTCAGCCTGTGTCAGTGTGGTGGTTTCATGCTCCTCAGGAGGATCTATCCACGAATCTCTCTTGGTCTTACTGTCAGCCCTCTCTAAGCTCCGCCCTCTTTTCCTGAGCCTTATTGATGTGGTGTTCTCTGCACCCGCCGGCAGTGGCTCGGCAGTCAGCTCCTTCATCTCTGGAGCCCCATTTTCATCCTCATCATCGCACATCTCAAAAACTGAGGCAGGATCCATGCCCCTCTCCACCATGGTGGGGCTTCCCTCCTCCAAGAAGCTGTCATCCACCGGGCTGACAGAACTCGCAGACTTGCGCCCCACCTTCTCAATGAAGCTGACCTTCCGTAGCTTCAGTCCACAATCAATGAGGCTCTCCGATTCGTTCTCTTCATCGCTGTGCCTCTCGCCAGGTTCCTCTTCCACATCCTCATCCGGGACGCCACAGCCACCGTTTAAACACTTGCGCTCTCGTCTCTCCTGAGGGCCCTCCTCGCCCATCTGTGGCCCATGCAGTCCTGAGCCGAGCACGGTGGGGTCACTGGGCGAGACCTGCGCACGTCCCGCTGCGAGACGTCCATACTTGAGCAGTGCGGACACCAGGAGCTCCCAAACGGCCCGCAACGTCAGCTCACCCAGACGGTGCCGCTCAGCCAGGTAGGGCTGCAGGACCTCCTTCATGTTCTGCACAAACTGCCGGATAATCAGCAGTGTGGCCAGCATCTGCAGCAACAGTTACACAATCATATGAATATCCCAATTGTGCATGCATCGGTTAGCATGTGCATTCTGACTGCATGTTAAAACATTCTAGCTCTCTCTACCCTAGTGAAAAAATAAACACTTATTCTCAACACATGGCACATGACGTGTAGTGCTCTGGCACACACACACACACACACACATATATATACATATATATACACACACACACACACATATATACACATATATATACACACACACACACACACACACACACACATGCCTCAGAATAAGACGTACAAGTCTATGCTTCTATACTGTAACTATGTGGGAATGTTGAGAATAAGTCAGACATTGTGGCGTATCAGAGGTAAAAAAATTATATGAATACTGTTCAGTTTCTTGCACAAGCCAATCGTTTTGTGTCTTAAGTTTATCGTCACAGGCTACAATGTTTATTTGGATTTGTCTGTGCATGTTTTTCTCTCTCTCACAAGCCAAGTTTCCATCCGAGGCATTTTTGTGGAAAATATTTAGCGCTTCAAGTTTTTTAGCGATAAAGCGCATAAATTCTATATTGTTAACGCAAATAAATATAGTATCACATGACAGAATTAGCCTATTGGCAGCTTCCGTGTTCGTGATGTTGCTCGAGTCAAACCACCTTAGCCTAGTTCAAAAGCACATTAAACCATATTCATATTATTGCATCTAAAACTTAATATATGGTAATACTTAGAAAGTTAAAATTTATTAGGCTTAATTTTGTTCAGGATATAGTTGTCGAGTTAGTAGTTTAATGCGTTACTGCGCGCGGCTCCGACAGGATCACTTGATTTTTTTCCCCTTATAAAAGTGGAACAGCTTACTATACTTGTTTAAAAATAAGACAGCATGCGAAATTATTCTAAATATTTATTTTATTTGTGTACATTCACAATAAAAACGGTCATGCTTTTGTACGTAATTGGATGCTGCTTTTAAGAGCGCATCACAAGAATTAACTGAAATTCTGCATTCTGCATTTTCTTTTTCTTTCATTTTGATAATTTATTATTTATTTACAAAAAATATAAATTTGGCATATGGGCCTTTTTCTCCTTTATAGCTCATGTTTTTCTCTGTTTGCACAAGCTCTGTGCGTGATGTGATGTGATTCTTGATGTTCTGTTTATTCTGCTTTTTTCATGTGTAAAATTACCACGCATCAATTCAAATTTAATTTACTTGTAATTTAGCATAATCTTGTCGGTTAATAATAAAATAACCTAAATTAACATTCCTATTTCCAATACAGTCTAATACAATTTAATCAGGAAAACAACAACAACAACAACAACAACAACAAAAAATACAACTGCACCTGCTTATGAAAATGTAACGAAAACTCATTAAACTTGTTATTTTTTATGTAGGCCTCCATAATTTAATAATGGGGTAAGTTTTTTTTTTGTATTGAAACAGCATTTTTTTTGCACGATACACTAAAACTTTATTTTTCTGCAAATTCTCTTTGTCGATAACAAAAACTTGCCTACAGATTGTGTGCCCATTCACTTGCATTATATGACTGACAGACTGCAACAGTTTGTAAAAATCTTTGTTTGTGTTCTACACAAACTACATCTTGGATGCCGGTAAGCAGATAAACATCCAATTTTCATTTTTGGGTGAAATATCCCTTTAAATGTATTTGAAAGACTTTGGTCACACTTTAAATGAACTACTATGTGTTTGTGATATTTTGAATGCAGTGCTCTGTTTGGGAAGAGATGTGAGGGATTTTGCGTGTGCAATTCTTAGCTTTGTAAAGTTTTGAAAATATGTGTAAGCAGTTGAAAAAAACTGTAAAGAAGAATGCATGCCGCTTTGATGATTGATGTTTCTGTGGTGCGGTTTTAATAAGAAGTGTAAAGCAGATGTCCAGTCTGAGACTCTCACCTCTTTCAGACGCTCCATGTCCTTGAGGTAGAATCCAATATAGAAAAGGCTGAGATAAGAATTTACAAACTGAAACTGAGAGAGAAAGAGAACATTTTAGGAACAAAACCAATACAGTGGGTTCAAAAAGTTATTTATTTATTTGCTTATTACTTACAAGAACCATTTTGATGATGAGATTTTTCTCATAGGCACTCTGGAGTCTGTAGTTTTCTGTGGGAAACGGCACATTCAGTCATTAGTATTCACCTCACAGGGGCCTAACAGCTATCCAGTGTTTATCTTCTTTCTCCTTCTCACTCCTGTGTTTGGTTTCTGGAGGGCTGTATTCCCAAAATCCAGACCACAATCCATTTCAACCTTTTTTCTTTCTACTACTGACAAACTTTAAACCTAAGTTTCCTGAGATGCATTACTCTGTAAAATTCGGTTTTGTTAAATACAGTGTTCATGAACACTCAATATGATAATACTCCAGATATAAACTTTCATGTGTCCTGTGACTCACCCATGTCATTTAGCCAGCAGGCGATCTTTCTGTACACCTCATCACACGCCGTCACAGTGATGGCCAACATGATTTTAGGGATAAATCTTGCTACACGTGGAAGCTCCTTAATCCCCATCACAAATTCCTGCCAAACATCACTTCATTACAACTCACATAACAACAACTGTTTCTCTATGTTTTCCATCCATGCCACATCTCACAGATTTGACTTATAAACTCTCAAATGCGATTTGTTGTGATAAACAGTCACAATTACCTTTATTTATTTTTGTGTTATGGAGCAAAAATTTGAGATATGAACACAGAATTGTGAGAAAATATCAAAACTGTGAGTTTATATCTCGCAATTGTACGTGCATGTCTCAAAACTGAATGTGTAGCTCACCTGAAGCTCAAAGCAGACGAGCATGGCCAGAAATACAAAGCAAAGGCATAATATACAAACAGGAAAGCTGACCAGCCATCTGAACACTCTCCTCCTCCACGGCGGGTAATAAAACTCCTCACAGCCCGTCACTGGACTGCAGCGCTTCACACCCTGACCCCAAGAGCAAGAGAGAGAAGAATTCATTTAAAAGATGTGTTTTCAGATGCATCAGAAGTCACTCCCAGGGCCATTGATTCATTTCATTTTGAAAAAAAAATGTTTGCATTAAAATTAGCGCTGTACAACAATTAATCGTGATTCATACAGCCGATCGACAGCCCGAGTCATTACCCTGAACTGAGGTCTGGGCTCCTCCAGGGACTCAGCTGGGGTGTCCAGTGTACCCCACTTATAGGCGAGCTCCGCTCCTCTGCGTTTCCAGCGCTCCAGGAACAATGTGGCCCACACCACATTAAAGAGAGCAAACACCACACAACAGATATCCCTGCTGGTCTGAGAGCACAGCGACAGAGATATTAATCACATGAACAATTGTAGATTGTACTACTTTTGTTCTATTATTGTTCTGATAAGCGACTTTTGTGGTGTTTAAGTGGTCAAATACCTGATCGGATTCTGTGAGCATCCACAATACAAAGCCAATTACAGCTGGATACAACATGGAAGTGGTGTAGAAACCCAGCCAGGCAAAGTACATCGCAATCTTCACACCAAAATAATCACAAATATCATCTAACAAGACAAAGACACAGACAAAGTAATTTAAGGATCTAAGTGGGCCGCAACAACTAATCAATAACAATGGTAATGAAATAATCAAGAGCAAATTCGTTTATTAATTAATTGCATATAGATTAAGAGTGCAGTTATGTTTACAAGATTTTTTATATTATTTTATATTATATATATTTATATTATAATTTAATTTATTTATTTTTTTGCAAAGCATAGCTTATAGATAACATTCGATATTTTTTATTGTCTTCAAATTGCACTTTTAAAACTGGCATGTGCTTTAATAATCATGCTTAAATGAACACAGATTAAATCGTTTTTTAGTAAAGCTTGGAAAATTTGGAAGACAATCTGAAACCAACTAAGACCAGAAATCGGGCTTATTCTGGTTTCCTTTTTTCAGTAGGACTGTTAGCAACATTACCAAAAAAAAAAAGTATATTTCAGTGTTGACCTTCCAGTTCTAACTACTAACCGAGTGGCTGTTTTTCACACACGGCCTGCACCCACGACTTCATCAGCTGTCCCAGAATCCTTTGCTCATGAAGCGGGAAGACTTGCTGGATCACACCTCGCGCCCTCAGCTCAGGAACTGGAACATATACACACACAGTTCACGCTCACTAACACACACACACAACATGAACAGGTATTCAAAACTTCGGTAAAACATTTCCTTCCAGAAGCTTTCACTACATCTGTCACCAGCAGCTACGTATAAATCCTCAGCCTGCACAGTCCAGTTACTTACAGAACATCAAGATCCAGAACGACTTATACAGTACATACATACTGGTACACACTTCTCAGGGCTCTCAGGACGTCTAAAGAGGAGAACTCACTGATTGGCTGCCCTTCCAGGAAGTGGATGTTGTGAAGGGCCTCTCCATGTTTAGCTCTGAGATTGTCCAGCCAGTATTTGATTATGCTTTGTCGTTCCTGCGATACGGGAAATAATACGATTCAATCTATAATAAATAATGTTGATAAAGCTGTACAAACCAACTCTGTGTCTCGATGAAATTATTGGATTCTTTAAAGGAATATAATGGATTAAATATAACCTCAGCAGTATTGATGATGTCTGTGATGTTGCGTATGTAATATGCTTCCAAGGCTAAAATATTAAAAGTACTTGCATTTTTAAAAACCCTCTTGAATAGGTAAAAATAAAAATCAATGAAATGTAATGTGTAAAGTCATCTAAATCATAATTTTTTGGTGGTACTACCAATGATTTACCTTCAGTTATTACATCCTATTAAAGTTCTATTAGAATTCTAATTCTATTTATCTATGTCACACCCCTACTCTGTTTACAGTTGGTTTTCCCCATGTGCTCTGTGTGACCCAGTCCTGTTAATTGTCGATTCTGTTCAGGTGTGTCTTGTCATTTAGTTTATTGTCTGTGCTATTTAAGTTCCGTTCAGTGTCAGTCCCATGTCGGTTCATCAAGGTCAATTAATGTTTACATATCATTATTTTGCGTCTGTGTGTGGAAACTCTGCCTGTCTGTATCTCTACCCCTTTGGATTATCAAATATTGGAATTTATTGGATACTCGTTCATGCTGCCTTACTTCGCCACAACACAGGCGTGACAATCTAATATTTTGAATAAGTGTTTTTATTTTCATTTAAGTTCTATTGATGTCTGTTATCTTTCAGCTGCACTTTTTTCAATTTAGTCTTAATTTTTTTATATTTAATTGCAATTTTATTCATTTTAATTTTATTACTTCAAATTATTTTAGTTCAATTACTTGCTCGTTCTATTTCTATTTTATTTTATTTCAATATTTTAAAATTAATAGCTATTACGGTACTTAGACAAAAGTAAAATGTTGTTTAAGTAATATGAATGAATGCAATGAATACAATTTACCAGTTCAGAAATATTATAAAATACATATTGCATATTTTTAAACTTTAAACTTAACTTTTAAATGTTTTGTTTTTAAAAACTGAAAGTCAAAATATTTTAACATTTAATTGTCTCAAATGCTGTTTGATTGTAATTAACCCAAAATATTCCTTAGAGGACATATTAACTTCAGTAACATACATTTGAATGTGTTTTTATAACTACAGTTATTTTTAATTTACTTTTTACTTACTGTAAAAAGCCATTTTTTAACCGCCAGTTCTACTAGATTTAACCAAATGGTTGTTCCGTTGTTATAAATTAACATTTTTAAGCTTGTTCAGTGATATTAAATAGTGATTTTTTTTTACGCTACCATTTTAGGTTACCACTCTGTTCACTGTATGCCACTCCAAATTATAATAGCCTTTTACTGTTTTAACGAGATGTCATCAGGAGTCTTGATAGCAAGTGAAAAAAACTACTTAATGTTGCATCAAAACCTTTATAATTAATATTGTGAAGGACCTGTGAGGTGAAGAAACAGAGTTCACTCTCAATGTTCTCGTAGATGTAATCTTCCTCACAGGAGAAACTGCGAGAACCGCCTCCAAACTCCGGCTTCACAGCTTTCTGCAGTCCCATCTCTTCAGCCCCGCGTAAAAGACTGGCCACACAATAAAACATACATCAGCAACATCTCACACTCAACTAGCTTCTAAGCATTACCACAATGAAAGACACCTATGATAAAGAAAAATATTACTTATGCTCCAGAACAAGCTGTCCATTTACACAAGTTTGGGGTCAGCAAGAAGAAGAAATCTGTACTTTCAGCAATATACATTCAAATCAGTGTTCATTTAATTGAGATTCTACTGTTGTTAAAGTTGTTAATATCTTGAGTTGAATATTATTTTTGTATGTTTTATAAAATTAAAATATTTTTAACAATGTTAAGTTTGCTGTCAGTTTTGTTTTTGTTTTATGTCTTCTTTGTTGTCCTTATTTGGTAGTTCCTGTGCTTTAAGTGATTATTAATTAATTAGTTTCCCTCCTTGTTCCCTCGCTGTCGCCCATTTAGTTAATTAGTTTTCCTTGTCTGTGATTATTGTTGTTTAAATGTCTTATGTGGGTTGAATTATTAAAAGAAAGCTTTTTGTTTATCCCTTGTTCGACTCCACTGATTCCTACAACCACCGGACGTAACAGTTTTAGTTATTTGTGTGTTTTGTATTTATTTATTTTTGTTATTTTGAATTTTGTTTTATTTTTATTTCATTTTTAGTTGTGGTTGTTTTAAAACATCACATTGAACTAAACAAAAAGGAGAAACATTGTCTTAACTAGCTGAAATGAAATAAGTTAAATTTTTATGTAAGTAATTAATATAAGTAATTGTTTATGGCTTTAGTTATTATTAATAAACCTGATTAAATTGATCAAAAAGTGACTTCAAAAATTTTAAATTTTTACAAATGATTTCTATTTCAAATAAATGCTGTTCTTTTGAAGAATGCTGAAAAATTAAATGCATCACTGTTTTTACTAAAATATTGTGTTTTAATCAGAAAATCAGCATATTAGAATGATTTCTGAAGGATTTGGTGACAACGAAAGACTGAAGCAATGACACATTTTTAAATATATTCAAACTGATTGTAATTGTAATGCTCAGGCAAGGAAAGGTCAGTGCCATCAACATCCCCTGAAGAAACCGATCATAAACAGGAGATTAATATAAAGGAAAGATAAAAGCTCACTTTTCATATGTGGCCGTGACGAAGAAGGCGTACATTCTGGTGTGTTTGTGGTGTCGGATCTGGATAATGAGTTCTGGGATGCCGAGCCGGATGTGGTTCAAAAGCCAGAGCAGCGTGTGGTCATCTGTGGTGTCTGTACAGAGACAAATATAAACACCTCTTCACCTATATGTTATTTATTAAACCGTGATACGCCGCAAAAAAAAAACAAATCCATAACCCCAGAATACTCTTTTTATTTCAGCAGCTCGGTACAATGTGTCTGTTTGTATAAAATACCAATTGAAAAAACAAATGACATAGATTTCAAATCAATTGTACATCCCGTTTGCTTTATTAATTATAAATTAATAAAAAAAAAAAGATATTTTCCAGCTAATTCACAGCATGTGAATTTATTCAAATTTTATCAAATCAAATGTTAATGAATTTGGGGGTTGTCACGATCACCAGACAGAGGGCACTCTGGACTGTAATGTGTGTTACCCCTGTCTGTGTCTTAGTCCCGTTCGTAACAGGAGTATCCTAAATGAGTGACAGTGTGGTAGAAGATGAAAAATATTATAATTACATAAATAACTATGCATCTTTCATTTGTTTTCTAAATATTTGTGGAACATGTCAAAAGTACTGTGGTGATTCATTATATTATTATACATCATCCCACTGAAGTATTACCACATTCAAATACCGCAGTAATATCTTACCATCATTTTAAAAAAAGGTATTTTAAAAGGACTAATAGAGGTATTTATTTTGTATTTTTTAAGAAATATAGAAAAAAACAGACAGTAAAAAAAACATCTAAGGCACCTGGAAACGTCATAAGGACATCACAGTTTTCTGTGGGCACCGTCTTCATCCAGGATTTATGGGACATGATGTGTCTCCCGGCCTGCAGCAACCGCTTTCCAAATAGCTTATCTGAGAAACGCAACAAGGAGAGAGAAAGAGGAAAGAAAACAAACGTCAGTCACTTTGAAATGTTGCTATGAACAAACAGACCCGTTCCATGCCGTTCATTCTCCCCTCGCTCACATTGCCAAGTTTAAATGTCACTGTCATTCCGCTTGAAACATGAGAAGAGGAGACTTAACCGAATGCTCTGAATATGAACAATGACCTCAGAGACCTGAGAGTACCACTAGTTATGGTATGGTGTTTGTGGAAAAATGTTCAAAAATTATTATTATTATTTTATATAATTAAGAAACATAAAGACAAAAGTGAAGATGGAATGAGAACATATATAGAGAATATATACAGTATGTATATATACGTGTGACCCTGGAGTCATTAGTGGCACGGGTGTAGCAATAGCCAAAAATACATTGTATGGGTCAAAATGTTAAAAAAAAATGTAATGCCAAAAATAATTAGGATATTAATGAAAGATTGTGTTCAATGAAAATATTTTGTAATATGTATTAAAACCTAAATTTTGATTAGTAATATGAATTGCAAAGAACTTTATTTGGGCAACTGTAATATTTTGGGAATTTTGTGCACCCTCAGATTCCAAGTTTTGAAATAGCTTTTAACTTAGCCAAACATTGTCCTTATTTATTTAAGCTTATTTAAATACAAGCTATTTAATCAGATTCCAGGTGAAGTATAAATTGACCCTTATGACACCACAGGCACAAACAAACACAAATGGAGTACTGATTTTACATTAAATCCTTGAATTGTATTTAAAATTGTATTTAGAAAATGATCCTAAAAGAAAAGGTTTTATGGTTTCCACAAAAAATTTCAAGCAGCACAACTGTTTTCAACATTGATAATAATCAGAAATCAGAATATTAGAATGATTAGTGTCACTAAGGACTGGAGTGATGCTAAAAATCTACTTTGATCACAGGAATAAATTACAAGATAAAATATATTAAAATAAAAATATATATTTTAAATTGTAATTACATTTTTCCAATATTACTAGCTTGGATCAAATCAATGCAGAAGATTCACATTCAAAATCGTGATACTTCTTTCTCAGAAGAAAATGTTACTGCTGTTATGTCTTGAGATGCTAACAACTGAGATGCTATCTGAAATTCATGCAGTTAGTAACAACTTCAGCCTTTGTTTATTTCATGTGTCATTGTCCTGATTAGCACTGCATAATTTGTTGTCTGACCAATGCCAGGCAGGAATGTGTTTACTTTTTTTGCAAATTCTATTCGAGTAACATCCCACAAAATGTCTTTCCTATTGGTTGTAACATTTTTGCTACATATTTAGAGTTCAGACTCAAATAAAGCAGTTCTGGTCAGTTGCGTAGTGTTTTTGGCACTGGCCGCTCTGTAAATGTTCAGCTGCTCACAGTGGCTTCATGCTCACTGATGCATGACCTTCAGAAAGTGGGACACAGTCTACGTGAATCTAACACAATCTCAGGTCACTCTACAGCGCTCAAAAATGAAACAGATTTTCATAAAATATTGCCAAATATCACCTAAGCGAAAATATATGCACTTGATATCTGCAATAAGAGCCTTTAGGATAAAGAAAATTATTACTATTACTGAACATTTCTGTAAATAAACAATTATACTGTGATGTTCCTAAATTCCTTGCATGATGAATCACATCTGGATCCTTTCAGAAATAGTCTGTGGTGTTTGGAATTTTATTGTGTTGTTGTATAATTTGTGTTTTTTAAGTTATAATGTAGCTTTTATTTAGCAGGGAATAGCGGGAATTGTGAAAAAACCCAATAGGCTCAAAAACTCTTATTTTGTGTAAATCATAAAAGTTTTAAGAGATTTCAACTGCTTCTGTATAAAATGTATTGTTAATATATTATATCAAAATAAAATATATAGTAATAATGCCCAAAACAATACATGACTCCCTAGCAAACCACAGCTGTCTGACTTTCTAGTAACTTGTAAGTGGATTTCTATTTCTTTGTCTTTCCCACTCCGATCCACACAAAACAAGTCAGAACAGATGGCTGTACTACATTGTCTGAAGTAAAGCATCATCATCAAACTCATAACACATGTCACTAGTGGACACACGCAATCTGGCCAATCATCAGTCAGCACTCGCTGGCTCAGTTTCCCAGAACTCTCTGAGCTTTATTTATACCCGGTGTTTAAAGCCTGTATAGATGAATGATGCCATGCTGTCATAATGCAACACATCTCCAGCCGCGGATCAGCCAGAGAGAAGACAGCAGTTAGACATGCAAAGAGCGCTTCACAAATAATAAGCAATAAAATCTGTGAATGTCTTAATGGAGGCTACAGAATAAAAACTACGCAAGCAAAGGCAAATCCTTTTTACTTTTGGATACTTTTCAAGGGCAGCAGTGATTTAAGTGCACTTCTGCTATCGGAGAGGTCACCAGGACAGACATTATAAAGTGCTACAAAAGATTATTTCTAAATAAAAGGGTGCTGAAAAGGAAAGTCCTGCAATATTTCACCCTGCTGATGAGCCCAAAACTCAGTATTTGAACAAAAGCCAGTGAAGAATTGAATGCAGGAGCAGGTGTGGAGTCACACTGTGGTGAAGAACAATAGCACAAAAATGTGATTTATTAAAATAAATGTTGATATAGTATATTAAAAAAACGAATATTTCACCTGCAAATGAGAAATATATGTACTGCTTCTATAAAGCAATTGCTGTGAAGCAGATACACATCTACTCATATGAATAGGCCACTGTGAAGGAAAGTAGAAATTATGAATGACTGAATGAGCTGGAAATTCACTGCATGCTCTGTCATTTCCCAGGGCACAACAAGCAGATTAATAACCAGTACCATCAAACTGTAGTGTGTAAAAGAAGAAACCATTAAATAAAGAGCTGCAATTAACGGAGCCATTCACAGATATTAAACATATGTGTGCTATTTTACATTCACTCAAAATGGAACTGTGTGTTACCGTGTAATACTTGAGGTAATATTTGATATACTTCTGCCCAATTGTCCCAAAAATGAAATGTACTAAACAATCTTTATAACGTAGTCTGGAACATTCAGCCTTTCGCGCTCAGTTTTATACATATTCTGGAGAACATTGTATTTGTTTATGAATGTGAGGAACCTAGCTATAACAACAGCTGCTATTACGAGATGTTGAAGGAGCGAAACCTCATCTTGAGTGAGTCTTGAGAGTTGACTCGAAATGTAAGCTTGTGTCATTTGGAAACACTTGAGCTGAAACAGGAGACTAGGAAACAGGAGACAGTAAGCTTTCACAGAGGCTTGTGCTGCAGGGAAGCAAATCATCTAAAAAGCATAATGTAGTACAAGTAAGAGTGAGAAAAAATACAATAACTTGAACGTTTGGCACACTCTCAGACAAAAGCTGTCACTGCTGCAGCAGCACCTTTTAGAGTTTACATGATATTTGATGTGCTTACACGCACTACTTATATGTACAGCTTTAAGATACTTATATCCAACCTTCAGGGATACAAAAATGTAGCTTTTGTGACAGTTTTTGTGCATTTTTTTCTGAGAGCGTGTTCTTCAAATTCATAAATCACAATGTAACATGTGGTTTTGTAACTTCACAACACAGGACCTCTTCATAGTCACTGTCTCCCGGCTCCAACTAAAACCATGTCAGAGCTCTAACATCCATCTATTATTTTATCACGGTGTTCAGGTCAGATATTTGCATTGGTTTACAACAGCAGATCTCTAATAAACATGATTTATTATACCAGATCTAGATTCTGAACTGTCAACCATCATCAAATTGCTGGCCTTTCATTTAGCTTATGAAATAACAATTGAGGCAATGACATCATGTTACTGCTAATGGTTATTGAGCTCTATCCGCTCCACTACTGATGCTAAACCCACTGACAAATGCCACATTTAAATCACAAACAAATCTAGTCTCTTCATACAAAGGAAACAAATCATTTTAGCCAGTGTTATATTGAAAGATTAATGTCAGAAATAAAGGCCCTGATATACTAAATACAGTTAAAGCAGATATACCTGAATACACCTTGCAGAATCTGTAAAATGTTAATCATTTTAGCAAAATAAGATCCTACAAAATGCTTGTTATTGTTTATTTAGTGCTAATATGAATAATACATTGAATATTGAGAAAATAATAGTTTAATTTTCACAAAAGTTTACGTACACTTGATGTTTGATATTTACCACAGCTGTGTTTTCCTTTTCCAATGCGATTTAGCATTCATATAAAACACTACATTCAGATATTTCAATGGAAAGGAGTCTTTATAAATCAATTATGCATAGCCAGTGATGTACTGTAAAAGTCCCAATGTTGTTGTACTAAATATCGGCACTCTCGGAACCGCTTTCATCCAATCAGATTCGAGGACCAGAACTGACTGTTGTATAATGCTTCACAAGAAGTCACAATCATCAACAAACCCTTAAACAGAAGATGATTTCAGCAATAATAGCGCCTCAGACAACTTGAACCTGCTCAAAGGCCCGTGAAAAAGGACTAATGGAGCGCAAAAAAGTAGCGCACTGCCCACATTATGTACACTAACGCTACAGCTTCACTCTGTTTGAAGTGATGCTGCCGCATGACCTTCTATAGGCCACAAATACATTACATTTTGCTGGGAGACTTGCAAAGTCTGCATGCATAATGGACATAGGGAACAGACAGCATAACAAAGCGTCGCATTGTTCATTATGCTCGAAGGATATGCCGTCTGTCTCTTATGCCCGCGTCACATGCACCTGTCCCGTCCGTATTTGCCCTCTCCCGACTCACCCAAAACGCCCGCTGATGTGGGCTGAGGTGCAGCGGTGTGCTGCTGCTGCTCTGGCCGCTCCGAGTCTCCCTGCGCTCGGTGTCTGTGCCGCGAGCTCTCGCTGCTCTCGCTGCTGCTGATGCTGCTCGCCGATGATGCAGCAGCGGCCGCAGCCACCGTGTCGGGCATCATGCCGCTGTTGTTTCAGCGGGGAATGGATACAGTGTGTGTAGATACACACCGGCTGGGTTACATGAAGGTGAGGGTGAAGTGAAGGTTGTTGTGAGTCATCCTGTTTGCTGCGGGATGCGAGGAGAGACCGACTGCGGCGTGAGGAGGAGTACTATGGTGGAGGAGGGACAAAGACGGGGAGAAGATATGATACACCGCCTCTCCCTTTCTGTCTGCCTTTGCTTCCAAACACTCCAGATATAGTCCACTCACACTGCTACCCTCTCATAGGAGACGTGCATTAGCTGGCTGACCTCAGCATGAGTGCATATTGATGTATTGATCTGTACATTAGAAATCAAACACTCAGCATTTAGGATGGCGATTTACTTACATGTATGTTATTAAATGCAAAATACTGTAATAAAAAAAGGGGTGAAAAAAAAGAATGCTCAATCAAATTGCAGTTGGTTTATTTTGATTAGGAAACTTCAGCTAACTAACACAATAAAACACAATAAAAGCATGATAAATATGAAAATCAGTTTTTGCATATATTAAGCCTGATGTAAAGTCCTGGATTAAGGCTTGATTTTTACCCAGACTACTCAGCACAAAGCAACGATTTGAAGACCAAAAGTGTCATTCATTTTGTAGAATTTATTAATAAATACAGTATGATGGTGATATTTAAATAATAATATGGTTTTAAAGTTGACTGTTGCAAGGCAAATTCAAGGCTTATTTATGCTTATTATAGTTGTTAATTACAAGATTGCCAAAAAGATTATTTGAGTACAGTATGTTTACAAGAAAAGTGTTATCAGTGTCACCATGCCTTTTCTATATAATTATGTGAAATTAAAAATCATTTTTAATTAAAATTGTGTCTTAAATGCAATCATTTGTGTAAAGTTGTGTTTGTTTTTTGTTCTCAATAAAAGTATGACTCAAATTATTTGACTTTAAATAATCCTGCAATGTGACTCATTTTAGAGCAAATCTCAGTTAATAAGTTTAATTAAATGCTTTTCATGTAGAAGATTATTTTATTTCTCCCTCTGTATTTCTGTGAGACTAAAAATGAGACACAGCCTGTCCGAAAGGATGAAGCAGGACATTATTTATTAATCAATGCAAAAAATATCTTCCCAGCTGAATATTTCAGAATGGCTTATGGTGATTTATTATACTTCTTTTTGAACAAAAGAGCATAATTGTAGACATATAACAGTGTGGTTTTCTCCATAATTTACAGTCAAAAATAAAGATTTACATACATGATGAATGATTTATGTTTATTAATATAAGACATACAGTTCTGCATTAATATTGTTGTAAGATTTTAAATGAATATATATATATATATATATAATAAAACCCTTGTGATCCAGGCATAAATTATATGTAGGCTAATTATCTCATTACCACAAATCAGTCTGATTTACTGAGTACTAAAATGATAGTGTAAAATATAAAAATAGTTGATAATTACATGAAATCGCTTCACCAAGGATTTTTAGAATCAGTTTTGCCTTATTGCTTTTACTAGCAGTCAGATCAGCTAACAGTAAACCAAGTAATAATCATTTCTGCTTACTCATCGAGCTCTTACATGCACTTTTCACAGCCTCACAAATAAAAAAACCAAACAGACAAACAATCAACAAAGAAAAAAGGTGATGGAAACATAATATTGGTTTGATTCAAGGGTATTAAGCCTAAACATGTTCAGTATCGTAAATAAAGTTGCAGTTGGTTTAAATAGACCTAGCTCTACTAGGCTGTGTATTTTAAATGGTGCAAATATCCTGCAGTCCCACTCCATGCACTATAAGCCTATAGACACGAATTAGAAAACGTTGCATTGAAAATGTTACATGAAACAAATCACACATCTTCAAGTCTCTATTAGTTTTTTTCTGTATGGCAGCATCAGCAGTTACTGCTTCTTCTCTTTTTTGATAAAAAATAAAGACATGCTTGCTTGAACTATATATTTGTTGAATAAAAGTTTATTTGGAAATGTAAATAAAATGTATATACTATAGTATAATATGTCATACTCCACGCCATTCCTAACACCAACTAGAATAAGACAGATCTTTTCAACTTAATACAACAACAGAAAAGTCTCAAAATTGAGTAGTTGTATAGATGTGATGGATGGTTCCCATCATTAGTGCCACACGTACAGAATTGTTGGGCGCACAAGGGGAAAGACTTTTATTTGATTGACAGCGAAGCTGGCGAATAGCAAGCACATATGCTCTCACGTTTATCGACGCGGACCAATGAAATTCATTCGAACGGAATCGACAACAAACCACCTAAAAATAACTTTCCTATGATGACATCGGTAAATAAGGATGTTAATTTGCAACTACATGTCTGCTAACTGTTAGAGTAGAGTATTGGGTTAGGTCTAGGGTTAGTCGAGGAAGTATGTTGTGGACCCATCAAAATAAAGTGTTAGAAGATAACAGCAGGCAGTCTACGAATACTCTAATGATTACTAGTTGACTTGTAGTTGCAAAGTTACTTATCAGTGGAGTCTTACAAGCACATGTTGTGTCCCAAACTGTTCTGAAATATTTCCTTTGAATAAAACCCTTTGTGTTCAGCTTATGAGTCATTTATTTTGCAAACAGCTAGTTGTTGAATCAGCATTTTAACACTAGATGGCAGCATTAGTTTATATCCTTAGTTATTTATGAGTTTATATTAGTATATATAGTTAATATCTTGCTTTAACTTCTTGAGCAGAAGTATTTACTCATGGATTTCTCCTTTTATGTGAAGTAGTGCCTTATTAACTTATTGGCTGCAGATATTATAGAATGTAAATTAAACTGAGTAATGTAAGTTTTGTTTTAAAGATATCTTATTTTGTGTGTTTCAGGGAGTTTGCCAGATCTGTGGCCTGCAGAAGCGGGTGAGTTTACCCGATGGGCAATCTGTGGTGGAAAATTGGACCTTACTGAAGTAGAGGAACTTGGTGATTTGATCCATGCAGAGACAAATGCACAGAGGAGACAGGATCACATAAAAAATGGCAGGAGACCTGGGCCACATTTACCAAGACCAGAGTATTCAACTTAAGTGGATAAGTAAAGGATCTATCAGGAATATCTCATGTTTTCATGACCCTATACTTTGTCATCTGACCCATATATTAGCATTGTTTTTCAGTGGCTGTTTTTGTATATTTCATCAGCAACCTAGATTACTTTAACATGTTCATCAGTAAAAGGAGCAGGAAATTCCAGACAGATGCTAAAGAACTCTTTTTTCCATTCCAGTGTGCTACTTTTCCATTGTTTTTCTATGTAAACAAACACTAGACAGACATGTATGATCGTTGAAAACAATTTCTAAACACTTAGTCTCACATTTTTAGCCACAAATACGCATTCTTTATGAATGGCTCCTTAAGTGCCCTTAAGTGCGTACGTGTTTGATGGTTTCCTTAAGGAAAGGAATCAGTTCCACAAAGAAACAAACTATGCGTTTAGTGACAGAACACTTAGGATTACTCCAGGAGAATCGTCCATTAATGTGTGCCACATTAGTCTTGAAACACAATAAATAAATAAATAAATAAGTGGCAATGAGATGATGTTGCAAACAATTTTAGTTTAAAATAAATGCTGTTCTTTGGAACGTTATATTTATGCAAAGGGGGGAAAAAACATTGTTTTAAACATAGATATTAACTCTCTTAAAGACTGTAACAATAAAAAGAAAAAAATGACTACCATACATTTTTTACAGTAAAAGACACAACTAGAATGCTATGAAGTGTAACAATAGTTTATATACCAAAAAATGTTGTCAGTAATTTTTAGATCATGGTAAAGACTCAATTTAAGGATCACTATACACTGCAGCCTACAAAAACTTATTAATTATCATTTAAAATCTTTATCAATCTTTGCCTTGATGATGGAACATTATTTCATCCATATTTCGACATTTTATTTTTACAAATGCTGTTTTAAAACTTAGTTGCATTTAATATGCTTTCTATGTATATAAAATCACTTTTCTTCATTTAATTTGATGCAAACGCCAAAATGGGACGTCTCAACCCTAAAACGATTTCTGAAGGATCATGTGACTGAGGTTAATGGGTGCTGTAAATTCAGCTTTGCATCACATGCATATGTTGTATATTTCCAATTCTAATAATATTTAGAGTTATTTTAAATTGTAAAAATATTTCACAGTATTGCTGTTTTACTGGATGTTTAATTAAATAAATGCAGCCCTTGAGAGCAGGAGAGGCTGGAAGGCAAAGCCTAAGTCATATCTAGAGATCCAAATTTCATAAGAGAATTGAAGGGCGGGTTATTTTGGAGCAACGCTTTGAAAGTCACATACACAGCAAGCTAGCTGCAAGGAACAAAACACCCAGTTTTCCCCTTCTTCTCCTCATTTTGTAATGCATAAAATAATAACATGAGTTTGATTTGTTGACTGATTTTAAGCAGGTTCGGAGATCTGAAACACTGGAGCACCTGTAACTAAACTTCATACTATTGGTAATAGGAAAAGTCCTGGTTTTCTTCTAGTGTGAGGCTGAATGGGCTGTTAATGTGATTTACTGTGGAAGCCACTTGTCATAAGTGTGTTCATATAAGAGGTTATTGTTTTTATGTAAGGTCTATTAAATAATTCCAGAATTTACTGCTAGATTGGTTGGTGTTGTCTCTCTCTGGCAGAGATGTTGTCCATCTATTGTTTGTGTGTAAGAGTGTGCTGATTGCTTGAGTCAGTGTGGAGCAGAGAGCAGGAGACAGGACATCCTGAGCAGGGTGTGTGCCAAACCGACCGAGCCCTCAGGACCAGGACCTAGTGGCTATTGCTTTGTGTAAAGACTCCTACAAGGAGGTTTTTGGTAACAAGCACTAAGGAATTTTTTTAACTGTAATTCTGATAATAAACAGGGTCTCGAAATTTGGGGGGAATAAAAGATTACAATAACGAGGGAGGCCATCATTATGGCTGTGGCCTGGGTCCTGCTGGGCTCCTCCTGCTTCAAGTCCCTCATGTCTCCTCCCTCCCTCCTCCATCTCCCCCATGGATTCTGTCTGCCAGGCCACTCAAGGGTGTCCGTGCTCATTCTGAACCACCTCCCAAGCACAGACCGTGACAATATATGCATATTCTGTGTATATTTATTATGTATACACACTGCTCAAAAAATAAAGGGAACACAAAAATAAAACATTCTAGATCTGAATTAATGAAATATTCTTATTAAATACTTTGTTCTTTATATAGTTTGAATGTGCTGACAACAAAATCATACAATAATAATTAATAAAGGAAATCAAATTTATTAACCCACGGAGGTCTTGATTTGGAGTCACATAATTGAAGTGGAAAACACACAACAGGCTGATCCAACTTTGATGTAATGTCTCTAAAACAAGTCAAAATGAGGTTCAGTAGTGTGTGTG
>JAUCMU010000013.1:9887792-9905677 GCA_032275025.1 Enteromius treurensis
CAAAATAGTCGGGGCAGGCAGCGAGAATCCAAAAACCAGAGAACAATCAAAAATCAAACCAGAGAATCAAACAGGGTCCGGTGAAGGTTCCCGCTGCTGAGTGCTGGGGAGAGCCACAGAGGCGCGGTTTGTGACAGGTATAAACATAATTAATAATGTGATAATTATAATTAATAAATCGCAACTACAATTTGAAGGGAATACTCAACAATTATGATTTACGCAGCCCCAGGAGACAGGAAGTTGCAAATTAATGATAGTTAGTTGACATGAGAATGTCTAAATAAAGTGAAACCCAACGGCCCATAAAAGTAGCTGAAGTTAAAGTAACCCAAAACAATCTCCTAAAGACAGCAGTTAAATGATATACTACGTGTTAAAAGTTTAGTAGTAGTTTAAAATGATAGTAGTGATAACAGCATTTGGGTCAACATGGATTAACAAGAGCGCTAGCCTTCATCTCATGCTCACTGCCTTCGTCATGTCATTAATCTCCACCCTCTTCCCCCACACACACACACACTCGTCAGACAGTCTGCATGGCACCAGACAGCAGTGAGCATTCGAAGGGGATGTGTGAGAGCCCCCTGCTGCCAAGAGGCAGGCAGAAGGAGGAACAAACCCCTGCTAATGGAGACATAACATGCTCACCGGAGCAGAAACTCAAACAAACGATTAATGGGCAATGGACCCTCTGCTCCCGCTCCTCTTCATCATCACTCTCCCTCTCGACCTATCTCTGTCCCTCCTCGCTGCCATCTTCAAGAGCATCGCCTGAGATCCAAGAACACATTTCAGAACGAACGTAACCAAGGCACGAAACACTCAATAAAAACGGCAATGCAGACAATTCTACTCAGCCTTCTTTCTTTGAAATGCCAAACGGATAGCCGTGCCACTCCTCTGGAGCAATGAAGCGGTGTTTCCTCAGTCAGAAATTATGAAGAGAGACGTCAGACCGCTGCTGTCTGCACGGGGCTTTAAGATAAAAGAGGCCATCTACCCGCCGTCTCACAAATCCCTCGTGAATCTCCAAGTCTCTCAGATGGAAGATGTGACCTAATGAAGCAACAATAGCACGGGCAAAATAGGATTTGAGCTGAGGTTATTAGGCCATAGCTCAAGCCCCAGGCCCCCATCAGGAGCGAGGGCCCCCTCTGAAGCAGATCTGAGGTCAGCCCCGCTCCTGACGTCTCACGGACACAGATGAGCTGAGGGTTAAGCTGGAGATCTCAGATCAGCAGCTCGGGGCAAGTTCACCCAGAGTGCACCACACACAGAACTCCACCCGCCTCCGATTACATCATCACTACACCCGACCTCCATCCTGCTAGCACAGCTTCCTTCATCTGATCTGGTGAATTTCTAGACAAGCTTTCCATAATCCATGAATCTGACTTGACCAGAACCCCCTGGTTCAAGCGATCACTAACGCCGCTGTACAGCTTCTGAGCATCACAACAAATCACTCACGAAGCACTGCTGGGACTCAAACATGGAGCTAGTCATGCTAATGTCATGGGTTTGATTTCCACATCAACTGATAATGTTTTATTCTTTTCTTAATTCCATTTTTTTTCCCCATTAAAAATTGTTTTCCTTAATTTATTTTACAGTTTAATTACGTTCCATTTTATTGTTGTCAAATTCTGTCTAATTATATAAAGGCATAAAACAACTTAAATTATTAACATTCATTTTTCCAATAATTATTATTTACTCATTTTTACCCCCTCAGAAAATCTGTTCATCTTTCAATTGACAGCATAAAACATTAATTTAATTTATGTTTTACTTAAATGAAAATTAAACTTTATTTTTGCCGAACAAAGTTACTATTAAAATGAAAGAAATATTGTGCGATTACACCTAATGGAAAATATTATATTTCAAGCAGTAGTGCATAAATTCTACTGAACAATAATAATGTCTCAAGGTTACACCCAATTTTTATTTTGCTGTGAATACCTTAACATTTCTTTGTGTGTGTGTGTGTCTGTGTGTGTGTGTGTGATACAACACAATTTTTTTCCTCAAATGAAACGTCTGAGTTTAAGATGTTATCAAGTATTTTTCTGCTAAATTCATGGAAAGTGTCGCGCTCTTCGGGTTATGTGCAATAAACTAAACATTCCTTCACAGACACACGCAGACTAAGGACGATTCAAGACAGAAATAGTCTTTTTGCTGCATATTATTTACAGATACTAGTCCATATCACAATAGAATATGAACCTATAGTTCTATCGAATCCAAATGTTGGACAAATTTCAGGACATTCTGCGTTCTGTCAAATGCGTGAATGTAAATGGAATAAGATCAAAGATGTTTCAGTAGATATTTCTGGTAGAACACTTGCTATTGAAAGGCAGGATGTAGAGCGAGTGCGTGCGGTGGAACGGGTGCAGAAACAGGCCGCATCACGCTCATGTGTTTTGATTAGCAGGTAATGATCTTTGATCTAATGCGCTGACTGGGAAAGTGCGGCTCCGATAGAATTCCGGTAGATGCTCGGTCGACCTGGAGCCAGTGTCAGCTCTCATTAGGGCCGCCGTCCCCGTGACCTCCCCTCCGCTCAAGCGGGGCCCCTCCTCTCAGCTGGAGGGCCCTGCGTAATGATATCAATAGCAGCAGGGGTGCAATGAATACAAATCCTCGTGCGGAATGTTTGGACAAGAATCCTCTCCCGAGCCCCCCACCAACAAGGCTCCGTCCCTCTCCTGGACACAAAGGGCAGATTCAGTCCTAATCCGTGCGGTCAGCCGGTGGACACGAGGACACTGATGGACAGACTCCCTCCAGCGGCGGGTCAGTTCTAACCACAGGTCTCTACTCTCCCTCTATCCGTTAAAAGTTAAAAGCTGCGGTTGTCAGTCCAGTACACCGAGTCATAATAAATCTTAATCGATCTGATCACCTGACACGCTGATGAATCAGATTAGCTGCAATTAACAGCATGCATCAATATTTGTTGGGAAAAAAGACAACATCTGAGAGTCCTGTAGCTCTGCTCTTTCTGTTCTAATCAAATGTGGGGCCTGACTCAGGAATTAAGAAGTCTTCCTAAGATCTTATCTTTGGGGATTAAAGACATTAATGAAAGTCTATCCTAACTTTTCCTAATTTAAAAAGATTCTTTTCAAACAATTTCAGGTTTTGTCTTAAGAACAAGGTGAATACATTTTACGTAAGAAATTTTGGAAATACAAAATATTCCAAACGTTTCTTTAGGTTGAAAAAGAAGAAGAAAATGGAGACAAGAGTTTTGTGAATCTGTATTGTTTAGAAACTATGAACTTACAGCATAAACTGATCACAATTACAGACCTCATCATTCAGCCCAGTGTTACTTTTAAAAGTAATGCATTACAATATTATGTTCCTCCATAAAAAAGCTACTTAATGGAAAGTAATGCATTACGTTTCCAATATCGGCAGAGCTTGAGTGTTTGTTTTTAATATCAGAACGTAAAAACCCTTTCAGACCAAAAAGTGTCCGGAATAAACCTCAGAAAAACAAACAAAGCACAATAGTGGGTTTATGAAGTCATGTTTGCTTGTAAGTATGGATGAACTGGTTCAAAGGTCAGCTACAAAGACACTGCTAAATAAAATGAGATTAGACACATTTGTGTCATTAAAGTTTTGAGTCATATTCTGAAGATTGTGAGTGAGCTGATTTAATGCACATTCACACGCCTCTGTGTTTCTGATTTCTCGCAGCATGAGGTCAGGAGACTCGTCAGTCAATGAACAAGAAAACAAAGTAACTGGCCTTTCTTTATTGAAAAAGTAACTCCGTTCTATTATTCTAAAATTAAGAAGTAATGTGTTACTTTACTAGTTACTTGGAAAATGTAATAATATTACGTAACTCATGTTACTCGTAATGCGTTGAAACACTGATTCAGGCTGAATGTAATGTAAAGTCTGTCTCTGACAGTAGGTGGCACTTAAAGGGATAGTTCACCCAAAAACGAAAATGTGATGTTTATTAGCTTACCCCCAGGGCATCCAAGATGTAGGTGACTTTGTTTCCTCAGCAGAACACAAACGGAGATTTTTATCTTTAACCGTGGCAGTCTGGTGTTCACTTAATGGAAGTGGATGGCTACCAAACCTTTCAAAGTAAAAAAACATTCACAGACAAATCCAAATGACACCCTGTGGCTCGTGACGATACATTGATGTCTTAAGACACGAAACGATCGGTTGTCGTGAGAAACTTAACAGTATTTATATCATTTTTTACCTCTGATAGACAACCATGTCCAAACCTTTCTTTCAAAAATCCCTGACTTGTAATATGTGAGCATATTTTCTGTACAAAATTTGTCAATGAACCATCAGGGCAAAAAATTAATAAAATAATCGTAAAAATAATCGTTAAAATAATCGTCATTATCGTAATCGAGTTAAAATGTTCAATAAATCAAGATTTTGATTTTAGGCCAAATCGCCCAGCCATAATAGGAACTGAGAAGTGGTCTGTGTTCACCACCTTCAGAACCACTCTTTTATTGGGGGTGTCTTGCTAATTGCCTATAATTTCCCCCTGTTGTATTTTCCATTTCCACAACAGCATGTGAAATTGATTGTCAATCAGTGTTGTTTCGTAAGTGGGCAGTTTGATTTCACAGAAGTGTGATTGACTTGGAGTTACATTGCGTTGTTTAAGTGTTCCCTTTATTTTTTAGAGCTGACCGTCCGGCCAAACTGAGCTATCGGTGGAGAAGAGCCTTGGTGAGAGAGGTAAAGAAGAACCCAAAGATCACTGTGGCTGAGCTCCAGAGATGCAGTCGGGAGATGGGAGAAAGTTGTAGAAAGTCAACCATCACGGAAGCCCTCCACCAGTCAGGGCTTTATGGCAGAGTGGCCCAACGGAAGCCAGTGCAAGACAAATTAAAGCCCCAGTCAGCAAGTTAGTGTTATTTAAAAAACTCCTGTGCATTTATTGGATCAAAAACACAATAATACTACAGTATGAAACATTATTGCGATTTTAAATAGCAGTTTACTACTTAAAATGTAATTTATTCCTGTGATGCTAAGCTGAATTTTCAACATCATTACACCAGTCTGCTTAATATTTTTCGAAGAAACATCATGCATTTTTTCAGGATTCTTCGATAAAGTTCAAAAGAACAGCATTTATTTGATATAGAAGCTTTTTTTTAATAATGTAAAAGCTGTACTGTTAATACATATGACAAGCCATGCCACTCTCATGCCATACATGTTTTTATGTAGTTAAATAACACAACACGAATTAAAGAGGACACTGACAGTAGGCCGACTGACAAGACAGAGCAGGTTACCTTTATGATAAAACAAAATAATTTTGTCATGTTTTAAGAAATTCAAACAATAAATATGTTTTTGTGGCTCTTCAATGTGTTGTGACAGATCACTTGTATCACCCCACAAGAAGTGGCACAAGAAGTGATCCTCTCTTCCTTTTTACTAGTTATAGCTTAACTAAACATAAATGAACATCAGAAGGAATCTAGTTTTAACTGCGGAAAGACGTTAATACACATTTTTCAAGCTTTAGCAAGACTATTACCGACATTGTGTGGACTAAGTTGTTATATTTGGATCCCTATCAACACTGATTCATTTCAAGAATATTTTGTGACACTTTCCTGTTAGTATTGACCTCAGAGAAGCAGCTGATGAAAGAAGGAATCAAGAACTTTGCAAGTCTCACTGCTCGTGTAATGCCTAAAAATACAGCAGGTACACTTAATGTCCATGCCAGCATTTGTCCAACTTTATTCAGATGTTTGGGGGTTATATTTATGAGTCTGTTCCTCTGGAGAATTGAAGGATTTCATTGTGCGTCAAGGAACAAGTCTGTCAGAGACAATCTCCTTCCTCTGAGAGTTACAGACAGCCAGTAAAGTCACTAATTGAGGTCATGAAAAATAGTGTTTCCCCTCCACTGACACACTTCAAGTGTGCCAAAGCTATATGAATTTGTGTATGTTCAGTGCAAATATTTTTTAAAGTTAAAGCCCTTTTTGACAAAAAAAGGCAAACATTTGCCAAATAAATTTACATTTTGTAAGTGTAATTTTAATATTGCCCTCCTTTCCTATCATACATCAAGTACAAAAAATAGATCGGGACATCAAGGACAAAGATGTGTATTAAAATGTTTAATCACATTGTCATTTAAAAAAAAAAAAAATCTTTTTTAATAGATTACTTTTTATTTTTATTCTTATTATTTTGATGAATCTGTGTCAATATTAGAGTCTGGCTTGTGTGTGTGTAGCGTTTTTGAATTTATTTATTGTTTATTTAGTACAAAGATTGTTTTAAATGTATCGCTGCACAGAAACAATAAAGCATCAAAATTTGTATTGTTTCTAATTAAATCCACAACAAGACTATCTCACCAGAGACTGATGTAACAAATGAAAAAAATAAATAAATAAAAAATAAATTCTGCTAGTATGTGGAAAAAATTAATTTTTTATCATAAAAAACACAGTGGCATTATGTAAACAAACAATTTAAAATAGTTAGATGTACTACAAACATTTAATCTTTGCTGTGTTTTCCTTTATTTCATATACAGTAGTTTCATATACAGTACTTTGTTTTGGCTTCTACCAAAACAACAGATGAATACGTGCTGAAAGACTATGCATGTAAAGCGTTTGATGTCAAAGTAAAGGATGTGGGAAGAGTTTTGTTCTCCCTAATGCATTATTATTTGCTAAACTATGCAGTATTATTTATTTTTATTTTTATTTATTTTTTGTTACATTTAGCGTTGTTTCATCCACATATCTTTAAATCAAAACCAATAGTTTGGGAACCTGAATTGAAATAGTGCTGTCCCAGATTTCAAACGTTTTACTGTCAAGGTTCTGCAAATAGAATATCATTGCAAATATAAAAACAAGCTTTATATGTTCATGTGTGAAAGCTGTGATAGAAACTTTTTTCCAAGTTAAATAATGACAATTCGAAATGTTTAGTGCTAATTAAAATTTTTTAATTATTATCTTACACAAATCTCATTAATATACTGCCATTCAAAAGTTTTAGGGTCAAAACAAAACCAGAAACAAATAACAACAACAACCAATAATCAAGATTGATGCATTAAATGATCAAACATGACAGTAAAGACATTTTTATAATGTTCTATTTCAAATAAATGTTGTTCTTTTGAACTTTCTGTTCATCAAATACTCTTGAAAACACAAATATTATGCAGCAAGTGTTTCAACATAATAATAGGATAATAATAGGAAATGTTTGTTCAACTGAAGAATGTAGTGATGATGATAGGGAAGATCACATGAATGAATTAACTTTTACAATATTTAAATTATTTTAAATGTATAGTTTGTTTCTTCAACCATAACCCTTGTGCATCTTTATTGACATTTTTGTCCATATTAGTTTTGTTTTGTTTTGTTTTTACATAATTTTGCCTGTGTTAATGCTAACTGCATAAATTTGACTCAGGTGTGTATTTTTAATGGAACTTTAACATTCCACTTTCATTTCCTTGAATAAATCTATTTTACACTCGGTACTAAAAATAGCTCCTCAGCGCCTTTTGGACACAAATGTCCTCAAAATTTGTACTGAAAGCTCATTTTTTGAGATATCAACCTCAAATTTGCAACGCATGTTGTTTATAAAACCAATTTCGGTAGAAGTGTGCGCAGGTAATCAATAGCCGATCTCCGCCTCACCAATCTTCCACTTATCTTATCTCCTTATCAGATCTCTCGTTCCTTCAGCATCTCAATCAGGATTGTAACCATGTCTGAGCAAGATTACTCTTCAGCCAACTCTTACTTCAAGGACCCAGTTCCTCCCGCGGCTCCCGCCGCCAACCCTGCTGGTCCGCAGGCAAGCCCTCCAAGAGAGCCCGCGGCTTCTTCCAGAGGCCGAAAAGCTATGCGGCAACAACCTGTGTTGTCTCCCCGGCTCCTGCAATCTAGATCTCCGTCTCCCCAAAGAAACCCTCAGGCTTCGCCAACATCGGCCCCAACCACCGAAAGATGGACCATGTCAGTGCTCAAACAAGCCCCAGCTAAAGCCGGCATAGTTTTCTCACGGAAGTCCACGAAAGCCGAACTCCTCTCCCTCCATGCTTCAGCCATCGCAGGTATCAGGCAAACCAACACCATTATTCAAGGCAAAAGAAAGGAGAAATCCAAACATGGCTCTACTCACCATAACGTTGTCTCTGCACCAGCCCTGCCTCGTACTTCCTCCCGAAGCGCTGCATGGAAAGCAGTGGATCCAGCAGCCAGCAGCTTCCCTTCACCAATCCCCGCTCTTCCAGTGGATGTACCTCAACACGCCTTGCAAGCGTTTCCGCCAGTCCAACAAAACCATACCTGGCCAGCAGCCCCTTCCAATCCTAGTACAAGCACCAGCCATGGACAGTTCATTCAACCCGGGATCCAAGGCTACCAGCCAGCCTACTCTCACGCTCCCCTTCTAATCCTAACGTTTCCTCCTTTCCTTCCTTCCCCTCTGTCCCTTCCACGTCAGCCCCCCTCAACTTTGCACCCCACACTAACCCTCCCACCTCTTCTCTCACTCTGCCACCATTCACCCTACAAACAGACAGCCCTAGCCATAATCGCTGAGCTCATGCTGTCATACGGCAGCTCTCATTTCTACACGTATCACCGCCTCTTCTCAGCCAAATGCACTTTAAGAATCTCGCAGTGGAATCAATGTCCATACTGGGGAGCCATCGATCTCGAACTGCACAATAGAGTTTTCACAGGTTGCCGCAATTTCTCTTGCACGATCAATCTCTCACTCTTCCATCACCTATCCCTACGTTAACCCCTCCATCCCGCCCTGCCCTGAACCTTCACCCCCTAAATTCACAAGTTATGTCCCCAGGATCCCCTCTCTCTTCTCCCTTAACTATCAAGATATAGACTAAGCAATTGCAATGATAAAATGAGTAGGACGCGGCGGGGTCCGTCTAACCTTTGGATGTAAAAGCAGTCTAAAAGTTTTTGACACAATCTCAGAAGCCATATGCTGGATCTTGATTAATAGCTATCAAATTTCCCACGTCATCCACCTGCTGGATGACTTCTTAATAGTCCCTCAACACAACGATTTCCCAGCTAATCTCTCAAAAACCCTTAAAGTTTTGTAAACACTCTGCATTCGGATAGCAGAAGAGAAGACTTCATGCCCCAATACTTTGATCGAATTTTTAGGTATTAATCTGGATTCCAAAATTTCACAGCCTCTCTTCAAAAAGAAAAAGTAGATGGCTCCATTTTTAAAGCCTCCAATTTAATCCAAAAAACCACATGCTCGAAACGCGAACTCCTGTCCGCTTTAGGACACTTAAACTTTTGCCATGCAAAAAATTCCCCAAGATTGACCTTTTATCTCTCATCTGCTCTCTCTCGCCTCATCTGTCCCCAACCTCGAAGATCAAATCCTTCTATTTCGCTCTGGATTGCATTCCTCAAACAATCTTTCTTCTATTCCTACATCTTGGCTTCCCCAGTCGACATCCAACTATTTACAGATGACGCTCCTTCTACAGGTTTCGGCGGTTTCTATCGCAATCGCTGGTTCGCCTCTTCCTGGCCACCAGAAATTCTAAACCTAACAAAGAATTTACCCTCTTCAGCCCTATTCGAATTATACCCCATCGCAGCCTCCCTCTGGGCTAAGGAGTGGTTAGCCTCCAGCATAATCGTCCATTGCGATAACAAACCTACCGTACACTGAATAAATAAACATAGCTCACACTCCCCCGCCATTATGCCTCTCCTTAGACGCCTCATTTGGATTTCCACCTGCAACCAATTTATAATTTCTGCAAGACACATCCCAGGTTCTCACATCGCTGACTCTCTTTCCCGTTTTGCTTTTCAGAAATTCAGGACATTGGCGCTAGAGGTAGAGACCCAGCCAACCCCAGTTCCTTCCTATTCACAGCTGATCTTTCCCTGAACCATCCTCTTATACCCCTTTATGAAGCTTCACTTGACTCCGTCCTTCAAGCCGTTTCCCCCAGACCCCTTCAGTCTTAACTCATGGCTTGGAAAAAATTCAAAGCTTCCATCTCCAATATAACTTTAACTTCCCTGATTTTCCCTCATAGCCATTACGTCATTTATTTTATTTCTTAATAGCAATAATATGCAAGTCAGCTGTATTAAAAGCTATTTAAGTGGAATTCAATTCTTTCACAAGATCTTTTTCGGCCACCTAGCAGATAGTATAACAAATGTCCAAACCAACCTGCTACTTAAAAACATTCAAAGGACAAAACCTCCTAGCCCAGATAACAGGCAACCCCCTACCCTAGAGATCCTAACTAGCTGAATCTTCTCAGGCTATGTCTCATCGACCGAACCCTAGACGCTATGTTCACACTAGCCTTCTTTTTCCTGAGAGGCTCAGAGCTCACAGTAAACTCCCATTTCAACCCGAGCATCCACTCTACCATCGCTTACCTCTCTGTTTTAGATAGCGAAACCATCTCCTTTTTTCTTAAAAAAGTGTAAGACAGACCAGTTTAAAAAAGAAAACCATATCTACATATTCAAGCTTCAATGCCAAATCAAACCTTTCCAAACGCTGCAGGCCTTCCTCCATTACAAAACGTCTAATTCCGCACTACCAACCGACCCCCTATTTCTAGAGAAATCCAACAAACCAGTATCCCTATATATATATATATTTATATATATTTCTGGTTCCAGAAACACCTAAAAGCCATTCTACAGCTCCTAGGAATCTCAACAGGAAACTTTTCTTCTCATTCCTTTAGAATCAGAGCCGCAACATCTAAGCCGAAAAACCTTTGGCCCACTACGTATACCTTTAACATACGTTTATATCCCCAAGCACTCAATTCTTATGCATTTGCATACATCCCCGAGCATCGGTTTCATCCCCAAGCATTGGTCTCTTCCCCGAGCATTGGTCTCTTCCCAGAACATTGGTCTCACCCCTGTGCTTTGGTCTTACCCCAGAACATTGGTCTCGTCCCCGAGCATTTGTCTCTTTCCCGAGCATTGGACTCAACTCTTTGCCTCCTTTTTGGCGCTCTCTTGTCTGATGGCTGTCCCTATTTTAACTTTTTTTGGGAGCACTCAGGGTTAAGAACTGGCCATCCGTCTCTATTCCCTAACAAGTCCTCAGGGCTCGGCAGCCCTCCAAACCCTGAGTATTCTCCCTGGGCAGCATGCCAAACAAGCTTTGCTTACCTTAACTAACTACCGGCAAGTACAAACTCGTGAAATGTTGTTTATAAAACCAATTTCAGGAGGAATTCGCACAGATAATCAATAGCCGATCGCCGCTTAACCAATCTCCCACTTATCTCATCTCCCTATTAGATCTCTTGCCACTCCCTATAAATAACCAGATCCCCTTCCTTCAGCATCTCGATCTTAGTATCCCGCCTCCTACCCAGCTCCTCCCCAGATTTCACCAGGGGAGCACTCAGGGTTAGGAACTGGCCGTCCATCTCTATCCCCTACCAAACTTGTGAAAACTTGTTTAGATTTATAGCTTTGATTTTCTAACATGTTTAGAGTTCAGCTTGTTTCATAAAATATTTATTTTTACCAAAAATATCTTTTCATAAAGCATTTTGATAAACTTCTATAACATTTTTTGGTTTCACTTTAAAAAAAACTTTTTTTGCTCTAAGTAATAATCTGACATGAGTCTTCTTTAAAATGAGACCAAACCTAACTTGTGCTCCCAAGCTTTACATTTTTAAAACATTTTTTTACGTTTTTTGTCTACTATGGATCTATGTATAACTTTTTTGAGTTGATGCACAAGGGTTAAAAAAAAGCAACGATATTTCTGCTGGTCTATTTCTTTTGTCAACATCTAGTTAGTTAGGGAGTACTTGAGTGAACAAAACAATGCATCAAATCAGGTTTTGTATGGGAATATCATGTTTACTTAAAATGGTTAAAAAGATTTTAGGGACAAAAGAGTTACATCTTATGACAGCAGGTTATTAGTTGTGATAAATGCACATAAAGTGACACCATATAACCTTTAATGACGTTTATCTCTGACCTCTGTGCTCTCCAGTAGCAGAAGGGGATGTTTGGATATCACCACACTTCCTGCCCCAAATTACCACACATTCATCAGGTCTGTTATTGTTTGCACTGATCTCTGCTGTCAGTTCCTGTCTAGTGTAATTCAATTAAGCATTTTGTGAATTCAATTGTGCTTAAACCTAAAAAACAATTGAATTTGTAGCACATTTTGCACTTGGAAATTTAAAATCTGAAATTTTTAAAAATGTAAATAAAATTTTTAGAAATGTAAACGTTTTGGATTTAGAATCGGTAATGTATATAAACTCTGAAAGGAAGTTCACACAAAGAACACTTGAGTGAAACTGGCCTCTTCCTTCCAGTGTACATATGGAGAAATACTTGAATTCCAGACTGTACCAGAATGGCGACAATAGAGAAACATCTCTGCAAACTTTCATCCGCTCAAGGAAACTGCAGAGCGCAGCACTGGTTTAGAGCAGCTTACTGTGTTGATATATGTGCAGTTATTTTGGTTCCACGCTGAGCAGCAGAACAAAAGACAGAAGAGCAAGAGATGCTGAAGCTGTTTTATTCAAGTATTTATTTAGGTATCCAAGGGTCTTTATTTATAGGTGTAGGACTTAAAGGAACACTTTATTTTTTTTTTATCATAGACTTATTTTTCAATTCCTTAAGAGTGTTGACAAAACTGTTGAGTTTTACAGTTTTTGAATCGATTCAGCCAATCTCCGGGTTTGGCAAAAGCACTTTTAGCATATTTTAGCATAGATCATTGAATCTGATTAGACCATTAGCATCGCATCTAGTGTCAAGTTTTAAATGGGAAAAATATTCTCAAACATAAAATATCCAAAAATACCATGAAGATGATATAATGTTAACTTGGTCCATATAAAATCTTAAAGGTTCTTTATTGGCTTCAGTGGCTCCACAAAGAACCTTTATTGTACGTTGAACCTTTTAATCCCACAAAAGGTTATTTGAAGTGGAAAAAAGTTCTTTAGTTTATTAAAATGACAAAACTGTTCACTGAAAAGGTTTTTTTAGGGAACCCAAACTGGTTCTTTTATGGTATTGCCCCCTTTTGAAACCTTTTTTTTAAAGAGTATACTCTTTTGACTTGGGCAAATAAGTAATATGAAAATATAAACTCACCTTTATCTGAGCTGGACTTATTTTAAGCTCCATTTTTAGGAAGACATTTCCTTATCTCATCTAAAAAAATGCAAATGTTCCTGCTCATGCCTGTTATTTGCCCATCACTGTAACACTGGTCTGTCAGATGTCACATTTCTACAGGATGTGAACTTTGTGTTGTTTTTTGTGCTTGTAATCATCACATTTTAAATATAGTAAATCTTGGTTTTCTCAAAGCTTTGTGCATCTCCCTTGGTAATACCTCTGCCCTCCATCCTGATACATTAAAGACTTACGTCTAAGTCTGAGTCTAAAAACAAAATGTCTCACGGGCCCCCCAACATCTCAGCGAACTAGATTTTATTGTCCTTGGACGTGCAATATGTGCATTGTTATATGGCAAGCCATTTTAACATATATTCCTTACAACATATTATTATCTTTTTTCATGCCATTAGTACTTGTTTGTTGCTCTATTGTTTGTTCTGTTAGGTAGTTGTTGTAACGCTCAGTAGTAAGGAGACGGAGAAGGAGGTAAGTATAAACAAACAGTTTATTAATGAGAAGGGAATTAAGATGAAGATATCAGTAGATCGTTCAGTGAATGGCAGTAGCGATGCGTGGAGAGATCTCATTCAGCCTGGGAGGTGAGTCTTGAACGATCTTCAGAAAGCAGAAATCTTCAGAGCAGGTTCAACATAACGTTTCAACTGTGATAAATGGAAGACGGGGTGGATGCGGTAGTTGGGTGGGAGTTGTAATTCATAAGATACCTAGTTAATTTGTCTAGTGATGCTGAATATTCCTATGAATCGAGGACTTAACTTTTTAAAGGGTAGGCGTAGCTTAATGTCCTTGGTTGAAAGCCATACCTTCTCTCCAGGTTGAAATTGCGGGGTTTCAGATCTGACATGGCAGGGCTGGGACACCACAGACAGTGTGGGGCAAAAGGGCGTCAGCGGTATGTATTTACAGACACGTGTGGGAAAATCAAGCTAGAATAAACACTAAGACATTTTTGTGCAAACAATCCAAAGTGATAAATATTGCCATCCTAAAAATGGCCCGTACAGGGGAAATATCTCTCAAGATTTCTTGCAGCTCATTGTGCTGCGTGAGGGGAAATGATCTGTTTATTCACAGATTTAGATATAGGTGTGTGGCACATTTTTCATAACTGAATAGACATGGGAGGTTATGCAAAAGTTACATAATGTTTGCAGAAAAAGAGGTGGCTGTGTAATAATGACCAAAGATTATGTAGGTGTTTACAAATACATCAAAACAAGCCCCAAAAAACAAGTTGCAAAATAAATCTATTAGGTTTGAAACTATAGATGGTTGTTTGAAAACTTGAGAAAAAGCTGACTATAATTTTAGTTTGTTTTTATTGGAGAAAATACATATTATCAGTGCCCAGACACAATATTTTCAGAATTTTGATTTGACAAAAACCAAATGTTCCATTTTTTTCAAGAAACCAAATCTTTTATTTTTTGATTTTAATGTCAGTCTATTCCAGTCATGGCTTCCTCTAAATGCAAAATATAAGTGACTAAAAAGAGATAAATCATTTATTTAACCAGTAAATTTTTTTACTGAAATTCAAACTTTTCACACTTCATATTAATTTAATTTTTATAACTAGATACAATTACAAGTGAGCAACCAAACTAATTTTAGACAAAGCCTAAAACTATTTAGACCAGAGGTGCCAAAATGTATGAAGAGCCAAAAATTAAAACCTGATTTGATCCATTATATGCATGAATATTATATTAAAAATGTAAACAATAAAAAAATATATTCCTCATCATTAGATGCAGCACAAATCATATTAGTCCTTAATAATCAATCAATGAAGTAGTTTTGAAACATTTCAGAACACGTTGTTCTTTTTAAAAAAATTATAGCAAAAATAATTCTATAAAAATGTATATTATCATTTATTTGCAGATATAATTTTTAAGTTTCATTTTATCTAATGAAATGCAGTTCACATATTTTAAGCATGTATAAACATGTCCAAGTGCACATTAAGCATTTCTTTTGTCACACTTTATCCTTTGTGTGTTGCATTGCATGATATTTCTTCTGCCTGTACAGTATGCTGTGATTTCCTAAAGTGATGGCAAAAAGAGGAAGTGACCAGTTTGTTTGTGCGAGGTCAGAGGTCGTAAGATGCTGAACAGGCTCAGGAAACAGGCTTAAGAAATGACTTTCCGCTGCTGCCCACAGGGTGGAGCAGGCAGATCTGTCTCTTGTGGTAGTCGACTTGACGCCGCTTCCTACAGAGCCCCAGCTAGTGCCTGCCTTCCTCAGCGGACACTTGAAGAGTATCCTTGAGCGCTCATCTCACAGGCAGGACTGCATCCTGATCCTCATCAAAAGTGACCTCATCTCCACAGAGCACAAGCACAGCATCCAGGCAGCCCTCGAGGAGGCTGCTGATGTTCCTGCTGCTTGATTGTTGTTGTGTCACATCAAAGCTGGCTTTCAGGATCTCCTGACAGCATTACAGAACAGAATAAAGTCACAGTGAGTGGAAATGGTCAAAAAAGTAGTTGTACAACTATTCAAATATCTTATTTTAATAATGTGAACAAAAATGATACACCGAAATATAAATTCTAGGCCGAAAACAAAACTGAAAATTCAGGATCCAATATAATCAACCAATCAAAACTGAGTTGTGCAAACATTTATTGCACATAAGAATGTTATAATATTCATTTATAAATAACATAATTATGTTTTTGAACATTGTTTTTGAAGTTGCAATTGAAACTTGTTTTCATGACCTTTAGGTAAATTAACCATGTTTTAAATACAAATACAACCACAAAAGACATGATTACTATAATTAAACCATGGTAACCTCAAATTACCTACAGTACACTAACTATGGCTTTTGTGGGTAAACTGTGGTTATACAAATGGTAATTAATATGCCAAAATACATGGTTACTATACTTTTACTATGATAAAACCATGGTAATTTTAGTAACGGGAGGTAAATGTAACGTGACATAGCTGTTTTATTGCCATATTTCTGCTGTTCCAACACACATTTATTATGTGTGTTTTGTAGTAAAACAGACAGCATTTGAAAGATGAGATTTTGTTTCATATTAAAAGTAACAAAGCTAATAGTCATTATTGGATGGCAGGCGTGCTACAGACAAGTTCAAAAGGCTCAATATAAAAGACTGATCTACAGATTTAAGAGTCCATATCAGTATCAATTAAACAGAGAAATCAATATTGTTACTCCAGCACTAGTGTAAACACAGTTGACATGTTTACCTGTTCTTTAATGTTACAAAATACACACTGACACGGTCAGAGAAATGCAAATTAAAGAAAAAAATCTTTCATGCAGTGTGTAACACAGCTCTAAGTGAATAAAAACATCCGGCAAAGTTTTAAATCTGAAAGTTATTGTCTCTCAAAAGAAAGAGTCGACTCTGAATCATCAAAATGACTCCTTGGTCTGAATGAAAATGCTAATTTATCCTTTGCCATTAGGTGCTGCTTTTGGGTGGTACATTTTTTTTTTCTATGGTAACGCTGTATACAAAGCAACTCTGCACTCACAAACGCTTTATCAGGCATTACAGGTGAGATAAAATTGACCAATCTAAATTAGCATCACGCAAAGGAATTTATCGTTAAACTAATTGTTTGGGAGTCAATGAGCAAGAAAGGTAAAAATAATTACTTGTAACACAATGAAAGTGTTTTTTTGACCTTGCATGCATTGCCAAGCTGTTATTGACGACTCTCAAAAACACCCTTACTTTAAATGTCATTTAAGGTTGCCTAAATTTTGGTGCATTACTACAGCAAACCTAATTGTGATACTGTACGTTAATATAGTCTTATACCCCTATCTGTTCAGATGTGGTGATCCACTGATCTGGAGCTCGAGTATGAGACCTGAGAAAATTTAAGACCTCATTTTCATAGATGTTTGTATTGGGAAATAGAAAAATTCTGTATGTAATCAGAAGAAGAATCCATTATTTTCATTATTTTCACTTACACTTTATTGGTCAAAAGACTAGATGAAAAAAAATGAACACTTTTATTTATAATCAAAGGTAAACGTCTGTGCATAAATCTTGGGCCGTTAGTATTTTCACCAACTAAAAATAGTTTTAAGTCAATTATTTCTATCTTTTGCTGTAGTGTGTCAATAGGAAATATCAGTTCATATTTCCAAACATTCATTTTGCAAGTAATTGTAATAATGCAGCCAGTGCTCCACACAGAGATCTGATCTGATCATCATCCAGTGTGTCTGGAGTGACATGAAGAAACAGAACAAACTGAGACAGACTCAATCAAGAAGAACTGTGGAGAACAATGTCTCCAAGATGCTTGAAGAAACCTACCTGCAAAGCTCCAGTACTGTTCAAAGTTTTAGGCACTTGTAAAAATTCTGTAAAATAAAGATGCTGTCGAAATGCAATTTCTTTAACAATTCATTTCTTTTAACTAAATTAAATTAACATTTGGTGTGGTAATCCTGTGCATTTAAGGCAACTTTTGTCCAGTGCATTTGCACATTTTTTTCTTCTCTTGCAGCATCTTGGAGAAGATGTTACCTTTTCAGTCGAATCACTTCGACGTTACATATGGGAACTCGCCAGAGAGACCGATTTGCCTTTGAGCTTTTACTAAAGG
>JAUCMU010000013.1:9939177-9971411 GCA_032275025.1 Enteromius treurensis
ACTCTCAGTACTGTGCATTACTATTAAGTGTGTGTTTCATGGTCTTATTTCAGCTACTTTTTTTTCACAAAACTTACAAACCATGCATAATATTTTTTTCCTAAAAAATGCAAACATGCAAATTTATTTTGGTCACATTTTATTGTAGAACAGTTTGTGCTGATTACAAGAAAAATACAGGTTGGTCAATAATATGTTATAAGAAGCTGATAAAAGCACAAATATCAGAGCATGTCCAAACATCTCATGGGCCCAAAATCACCTTGGACTCCAGAGGGTTAAAAGTTGTTCCATTTCAGTCTTTTAATAAATATCATATTCTTGATATTAAGCGGTTTCTGCGAGTTCTTAGATCTCATCCCAGTAACATGAAGCTATATTCAAACATGCCTAAATTCCGGTGGCCTTCTCTTAATCCACGTCATTTGCAAGTGCACTATATTAAATATTATATTTCAACTTTAATCTCTTAATATTTGCTCGTTCTTGATGTGACGGCGTGAGGTTTCTAAAACTGCTTATTTCTAATAAACATGATTAAATGAAAACTTTAAACAAGATAAGGATATTACTTTTAAATATTACTTTTGGAAGAGCCAATCACTATTTCACTATAACAAGCAAAACCGTGTACTTAAGTATAAATATAATAACAAATATAGCTGACGAAAAAGGAAAAAGAAAAAGAAAGAAAAATAACACTTCTCTACACTGGAGAAAAACGTAAGGATTTGCAAATGTGAACTTCAGAGTTATTTTATTATTTTTGCTATTGTTAGCCAAATTAGGGTTTTGTGAGCAATGAGTATCAGTATATTTTATCAGTATATTTTATTAACAATGAACAGAATTTATAAGTTATTTCTAACATTTGACTGAATGTTACGAAGTGAATTTGGAGTAAAAACATGTCATTATAATTGGAGTATACTTTTTTTGTTGGACAACAGGTTTGTAATCTTTCCTTGTATTTTCATTGTAAACAATTAGCAAGATGGGCTAACATATGTGTGACGCTATCGGCGCGTTGAGAGCTCGCGCTCTCGCTTCCTCGGCAAGCAAGGCACGGCAGGCGGGACACGGAGACAGAGATTCTAATTTAACTGGATTTAATAAACAAAAGAAACAAAGGAAAACGCGGAGAGCTGCGCAGAGCTCAGACACACAGACAACACGGAACGTTAACAAGGCATGACGAGAACTCAAAAGGACACGGTTTATATACAACACTAATGACAAGAATAGACAACACCTGGGGAGACGATTACACACAAAGGACCTGGGCGGGGCTACAGCATGACAGGAGCACACGAGGGAGACAGCATGAAAATAAAAACACAGATGACAGACATGGAACGCCTGGAGGGCGTGACACCTCGAGGTCATAAACAAATGAATTAACATTTCTGCATTTGAGGTTGAGAGCGTAGGTCGCAATTTAGATATGTTTTTGAGATGGAAAAACACAGTTTTACAGATGCTAGAAACATGGCTTTCAAATGAACGACTGCGTCATAATTCTGACCTCTTTTTCCCTCTTCACAATAAATTTAAAAAAAAAATGTTTAACATGTAAAGCGTAAAAAGTAACGGCCCTTGCACTTGTCATCGATATGATATGTCCTCATTCACTGCTACAAACTGATAGCGGTCAGATAAGTATGATTGACTTCCACTAATGCCAATTAGGCATGGGCCAGTATGAGATCCTGACGGTATGATAACCTTGGACAAAAATATAATGGTTTCACTGTATCACGGTATTGTAATTACTGCTCTACAATGTTATATTTAAATGTCTGAGTAAAAAAAAATATATATTTTTTCCCAGCTGAACACAGTATATTTTATTTTAGGAAACATATAGAACATATAGAAGGAAGTTTCGTATTTCTAATAACACTGTACTGTACTCAATGGTGAAACCTGTGTTTTATAGGAATACAGACTAAACAAACCTTCAAATATTATGTTGTATCTATTTACAAGATTAAAGATAAAACATTTTGAAAACTTCACCGTCTTATAGCTTTATACATAGGCTTACATACATACAGTATATCTATATATCTATATATATATATATCTTTGAAATGAGCTTGCGGCTCCTGTTTCTTTGCGTGTAGATCTGTTTTCCTCTTGCGTATGTGATTTACCGCGAGCGCCAGCATCAGTGGTGCGCTCGCGTATTTGCCGCCCTACAGGTCAAGACAGATATACATTAACTTTCAAAATATCTGGAATATTAGAGCTGATTAAACCCTCATAGATAACAGACTGCTGGGGAATTTTTTTTTTTTTACCATGAATACCACATGAGATCCTTGAAGGGTATAACTCGAGGGATCCCAGTCCTCTAGCAGTTCTCAGGGATTCCTGAGAGGGATCCTCTGCACTGGACAGAGTTTGCTCTTCTCCCGATTGACCCGAAGTCCCAACAGGCTGAGGTGTCGTAACACCAGGTCCCTGTGTTCGCACAACTGAGCTCTGGACTGTGGTAGTACCAGCCAGTCGTCGAGGTAGCTGAGGATACAAACCCCTTTCTCCTTGAGTGGAGTCAGGGCAGCCTCCGCTACTTTGGTAAATACACGGGGCAACAGGGAAACTGATATGCTTGGCCTTTGAACACGATCCTGGGTGGGGTGGGCAGGAGCCCTGCGGCCGGCTCCTTGATGCTGCCAATGTGAAGGCTGCTTTGCTGGCTGTGGAGGAGCGGGGGCGGTAGCATGGGGCCGCCCTCGGTGACGAGCAGGCTGAGGCTGTGCCGGTAGGGCCCTGGTGGAGACAGCAGCTATGCACCGTGGCAAGATTTGACGGATGGTCTCAGTCTGCCTCTGGGCGGCGGAGAACTGCTGGGCAAACGTCCCCACCACGTCGCCCAACTTCCGGGTTGTGACCACCCTCGTGCAGGGCCTTCAGTGTTCGGAGGAGGCAGCTTCTCCACAAGCCTTGTAGGCATTGTCGACGAGCCCCAGATTGGGGAAGCGGGATGGGGACCCTGCAACTTTGCATGTAGCGGAGCCTGGCCCACAGCTCCATGACGGTCATCCTCCCACAACAGGAACATGACTCGTCCACGAACGCTGCCTCAGCGTGTTCAATGCCCAAACACGTAAGACAACAATCGTGACCATCCGCCAGCGCTAGGAAACGGCCGCATCTAGAAACGCACATGAGCCATTCTCTTTAGGCTTTGCTCTTTTGAGAAAGGCTGAAGCGCACAGGGGAGATGAACGCCCGGTACACAAATGCAGATAGTGCAATACAATTGTGACCGCCACTTGACTGAAACCATCTCCTCCATCTCGGTGAGTAGATGGCTCAGGAACGGTAACTTCATGTGGCAAGATTAGACATCTCGAAACGAGATTCCTATTCGTGGGTCACCGACGTGACGTCAGAGTGACCGGCTGAAAGGGAACTCTATTGAGCAGTCAAATAAACTAAGTACTGAGCTATCTTTCAAGGACAAGGGTTTTGTGAATCCCACATTGAACTCCTTGAGATTAGAGAAGCAGTCTCCAGTAAAATAAACAGTAAAAAAAGATTTGGATTATATTTTGTTTTAAAGATGTCACCAATAAACAAAACTTTCCAAAAACGCAAAGAAAACTATTTTCTGTTTTAGTACAATGTCATGAACTGAATTAGGATTTTTATTTAAATGAGCACAGGACACATAACAGTATTCCCAAAACGTGAACATAAACTAACACAAAATCTGAAAATATAAAAGTAAAATTGAATTGAATTGTGAACAAACTATTATAGTAGCTCAATGATACTAAAATAACACTGCGTCGTAACTCTGACCTCCTTTTCCCTCTTCACAATCAAAACAGCTGCATAATCACTTCATTTAAAAGCATTTGTCTTTCCTTGTGAGTCTCAGGAAAACAGAGATCACAGAAAATGGGTCGGTGTGTGCCAGAGGTGGTGTGTTTTTCCCACCGCTGTTCACTCTTAATGTGAAGATTCAGCCTTGCTATCGCTCTCACAGTGGAAACGGGGGGAAGGGAGGGACACACAATAGAGAGAGGTCAGAGGAGCCTAACTCGCACGTTTGTCTTCTCTTTCACTGATCTACGTCTTTCAGAGCCGCCCAGGCCAGCTGACTGCAGCTGTGGCAAAGGTTGAGTGTCACACCCCCGGGGTTAAAGGATTTGCTCTCTGTAGCAGGAGCTGCTGAATAAAGGGGGTCACGGGGTCACGATAAACACAAACTCCGTCCTGAACGCGCCTGCTGGGGAAGATCCCGGTTTTAGTGATCGTTTGGATAAAGATAATGATTACGTCTCCTATATCTTCAACAAAACTGCTGAAGTGATATGAAAAACGTCATGCAGAATGATGAGATAATTATTGCTTCTCCAGTATATAAACATTTTAACTTTTGTGATCACACTCACATTTTAACCTGGGAGACAAAAAAATGTGAATAAAAGTCTTGTACTTATACTTATACTAACTTATACTGACTCGATCTATACAGGTCAACGTCTTGGTATGGTGCTAAGATATATACTTTGGGCATTAATATCTACCTTTAAGATAAGCAACGTAAAAGGTACAAAGGTACCAGCCCACTTACAGCTTTTCTCAGCATTCTCAGAAAAAAAGGTACAAAAGCTGTCACTGGGATGATTCCTTTCAAAATTTTGTACCTTTTTTTACCAATATAGGGGGCATATTAGTGCAGTAAGGTTAGTGCATATTAATTACATGTATATCTTAGCACCTAAATGGTACATATTTAGTAAGATTACCTCAGATCTTTCCTTCAGTGTAAGTCTTTTCTTAACTTTGAAAAAGGTACACCTTTGTACCTTTTTTACCTCTGTTTTGTATACTTACATATGGGTAGATAACATATCAATGTGTCCTATTCCAGTCTCACGGCAGTTCGTTCATATTTTACAAGGTGGCTAATTCATACAAATTTTTATCACCTCACTTGTACGAATTCATACAATTGTTGCTGTATCATACGTATTTTACGAGTTGCCAATTCGTATGAAGTTGTACAAAGGACCTACACTTAACCCCGCCCCTAAACCTACCCATCACTGGGGTTTAGAGAAATCGTACACAATCGTACGAGTGAGGTCATACAAATTTGTACGAATTAGCACAAATTTACCACCTCCAACGAATTGTACAAAGCTATTCCAAAATATTTCAAAATAACTTGTCATGAAGAAATTGTAAAATTAGTAAAACATAAATGAATAATAATAAATAAATAAATAAAATAAATGGTTTTAAAAACCCTACAGAACCCTAAAAAACTCCTAAAACTTTTTTTTCCCCCTACAGCAAATAGGAATAGATTAAAAAAATATAAAAAAATATTTTTAAAAAAAAAAAAAAAAAAAAAAAAAAAAAAAAAAAAAACTTGCAACCCTCTAAAACCAGACCAAAATAGCTCATCCAGCTCTCAAGTCTTCGCGCAAGAAATATACTGATAAATAATTGTTCCCTTACTCACTTAAGACATAAATGCTTGCCAGGATAGGTATTGTGTGCTTTTAATGCACACCGTTTAGATGCAATGTTATTCATAACTAGCTCACAGAAGTAATCAGCTAATTCCCTCATTCAAATACAACAGTCTGTGAAATGGAAAGTGAAGGCAATCATCACAGAAGAGCATGTCATGCAAACCCAGCAGCATCTGTGTGGTGTAAAGTGTTTTAAGAGCTTTGGGATGCTCTGATCCCTGGGAAAAAACTCACAAAAAAACGGGAGCTGTCAATCACAGCGGGGGGATGAGTTATTAGGCCCCGCCCCCTCCTCCACAGCACACACGCACACACAGCAGGCTCTGACCCGCAGGGTTAAGGTCAGCTCATTTACCCTGAACATCATGTCACATTTAAATACGCTTCTCCCTGAACAGCGTGAGTGGATTGTGGCTGGCCGATGCTCTTTTTCTCACAGACGTCAATGCTCTCTTTTCCCCCTCTCTGTTTCTGTTTTTCTCTCGTTTCCTCCTTTTCTTCGTTCTTAACCTCTCGTACTCTGCACTTAGCGGTATAACATGCTGCTATTCAGATAAAAAAAGACGTTTGACCCTGATCAAATGACTGAACGTGGTTTTTCTGTTCTCTCTTTCATTTCACTTGTCCAGCAGACTATTAAAGGGTGGAAAAATAAGTGGAAACATGCACTGCCTCTGATGTTGTCAGGACGTTTATTCTTTAATAGAGTTTAAATAGAGATGTTTAGCAAAAACAGTCCAAACCACTCATTTTTAGAACACAAAAAACTATAATTTAAGGAACTTTTCATGTCCATTGATGATTAACAATATTGTTTATAACAAGTTTCTTTAGAATTATCATATTAAGAGTAGACTCACTACTCTTTTGAGACTTCAGTCTTTTGAGTTCAAAATAACATATCAAAATATTGAGGTCAAGATTATCTAAATTATTAGGATTATCATCTGTATTAAATGTATTTCTACAGTCTAAATGCCTTTGAAAAATAAGCAAATTTTTTATTTATTAGTTTTCTTTCATGAGAAAATATTTTATTTAGGTCATAGCAACTACGTTACTATGGAAGCATGTTGCCAGGACTAAATAAAAAAATTAAAAAGGTTATTGCGCATTATCGCACAATTCTGACCTTTTTTTTCAGAATTGCGTGAAAAAAAAAACCCTATACAATTCTGCCTTTGTTTTCAGAATTGTGAGCTATAATAAAAAAGTCTGAATTGCGTGATTTAAACTCACAGGAACGTGAAACCAAGTCCATAACTGTGTGATTTAAACTTGCAATTACGTGAAAAACAGTCTGAATTATTACATGGAAAATAGTTTGAATTGCGTGATATAAATTCACAGTTTTGCAGCATTTAAACTTGTGTTTCCAAATTCTCAGAATTCTAACTTCATAACTTACAATTGTGTGATATAAAGTGGTAATTCTGACTTTTTGCTCAAAATTTGAGATTAACTCTCAATTGCGAGTTATAAAGTCCAATTTTGAGTGAAAAAAAAAATATATGTTTTCAGAATTGGAAGTTTATATCTCAGATTTCTGAGATATGAAGTCGCAATGCTGACTTAATAATTTGGAATTGTGATTGAAAGGGACTCTGGAACGACTCTCCTGGCCACGATTGCGGAACGGAATCCTCAGGGCACTGGAACGGAGCTCCTGGCCGTGAATTTAGATAGAAATTCGTGGGGATCAGGGACTGCTCTCCTATCGGGTCTGTCTGGTGGTGGCTGGCTTATGATAATCATAAATTATTACAAAAACATTATTACAAAATTGTGTAATTAAACATGGCAACTAGCAAATATGTTACACTGAACCAACTGCTGTTTTATTGACAAATGTTTTAATGTGAAATGTACCTTGAATTACACAATGACTTCATGTTGAGCTTGCTTTTTGGATCTTAATGGTGAATTAACCCTTCAAATGACTTATTGCTAGTCTGAAAACAAGCGCAGCCTCAGCTGACCCTGAATCAAATGGCCCACACAAACACTGACCTCACGTAAAAGCCTGTTAGAGACGGATTAAAGGAGTAAGAATCTTAGAGGTGAAAGCAGGCAGCAGGGCTTTCAGTAAAAGGGAGCAGGTTTGTAATCCCTTTACCTAATAAGATATCTTCATTGAGCATATTAGAGCTTATACTATCACCCCGGTTGACCCCTTTTCTTTCCTTCTTTTGCTCTCCATCCCGTGTTTTCTCTGTCTAGGCAGTAGAATGGAAGTTTTGTACTTTTAGTGTGAGGCATTATTCACTTGTACTAATCTGGCAGCAGCATTTTCAATATTGTAACAGAAATTAAGCTAATCAATTTCTATTTATATTCATTTATTTCATCCAGGTGACAAATGTACACATTGAGTACATTTTGTGTTGCAGTAGTTCTTATGAAGTGTAAACTGTGGTAAAAAAAAAAAATGTAGCACTAATCTCTGCCAGTTTATCTATTAAAGTTACATACATTACATACAATTCAAAATACAGGTACTGTATGACACCAGTAACAAATTAATAGGGAAAAGTCCTGAATGTTAATACAGCGCATTGTGCTCTATTTGTAATGGATTTTTAAATTATTTTAAAATTTTATTTTTACAGTATAGAAGTACAAAACTAATAGAGAAAAGAGTAAGAAAGTTAAAAAGGGAAAAATGTTTAATAAGTTTGATTGAATTTTAATAATAAAATACATTATAGTTTCAGAAAATGTAAATTAATAAAACAAAATAAAAGCTTACATAATATATTATATATTTATTATGTCTATGTAAATGCACACACATGCCTTTATTTATACACATGCATATATTTCAGAAAAACAAATTGTATTTATTTTTTAAATGTATAAATAAACATATGAATATAAATATAATTATTATAAATAAATATAATATTATAAAAAATTTAATATATAGCTACTGTAGCCTTTGTATGTAGTTACATATACATAACACAGTACACATATACATATTATGTAAATGAATTTTTTTTTTCAAATATTAATTGTATATGCTTTATTAGCAAGTTATTTGCTTAATTGTTCCAACTTTTGTTATTATGGTAATTAAAACTGAAACTAATATTAAAACTAACTTTATTTTATATATATATATATATATATATATTTAAGTGAAATCAAATATTAAAACCTTTTTATTTCAGCTATTTGCCAAGGGAGTTTCTCATTTTAATTGTAATAAATAAAACTATATAAGAATATATAGACATAAAACTGAAAACATAACAAAACGACTAAAGCCTAAAATATAAATGGAAAAAGCATAATAGTATCTCAAAGCCACTAAAATAGCTCTGAGAAGCACACTTGACTAAATGTTTAGACATCTTTAAAAAGCTGGAAATCAATACCGAGGTCAGCTCATTTGAATAACAATTGCTCAAGTGTGACTTTCCCACCAAATGCGGGCAGTTTGCTGTGTTTTTCTCAGGGTGGAGGATGTTGATTCGTGCTCTTCTGTGGCCCAGCAGATGTTCTCTGTGGCGTGCTGGTCAGTGTCTGACGCTCCGTCTCTCTGTTAAGGTCAAAGGTCCACGACGTCGAGAGACAGACCTCTCACATGGGTCAGAGAGCAATAGAGGCGAGAGAGTTTAGTGTGTGCTGCTCGGGCAAATGCTTTCGCACCTATGAAATAGTTAAAGTTTAAACCCACTTTCAACATTCCTCAACACCTGAACCAGAGCAGTGGTTAAACTAAGCAGTTTCCTGACCAATCCTTTGTAATCTCATACACTATAATACAGATGATAAAAGCAAACAGTTGAGGGCAGAATAGATTGAATTTGAAATAAAGGGCTGGAATTGCAACTGCATACTAAATAAATCATAAATGATAAGTGGAGAACGACTTTTATTTGTAGGAAAGAGAGAGTGATCAGAATCCAGGAAGCGATGCATTCGAGATCAAAGAGCAATAGTTCAGCCCCAGAAACCTGGAAACACACACAGAGAGTCAAAACAAACAGAGAGCACAGGGCAAACGGCTCAAAATCTCTGCCATCTGGATCTCGTAGGATGCAAATCAGTAAAGCAGGGAGTTATTTTTATAAAAACATCTGTTTGAAAAGAATTAACATGACTTGAACAAGACAAAAATATACAAAGAATCACTGTAAACCCTTATGTTCAAAAGAATACATTGGTTTGAGAATAGGAAAACCTAAATTAATCAAAATATGATTGGCTGTAATAACGAAAGCTATCAGTATACAATTTGTTATTAAGTGTGAATTATAAAATAATAATTATATATTTTTAATTGAAGTTTAATTCATGTCCTTGAGTAAACCAGTGACTTTCCATGCTCAGAATAATTCATTGGTTTGAGTCAGACAAACTTGAATTAAACAAATTAGTTACATTTAAAGATTATTTAGAATTTTTTTTCCTTTGAGTTCATGAAACTCACTTAAGTAAGTAAACTTCTCATGTTTAATTGTGTTTAATAATTTGTTTTAATTTAAACTACATTTTAATTCAACTGCACTGGGATTTTTTTCCCCAGCATGCTTTGCCTTGGCACTCAAAAGGGAGAGTAAATGCTCAAATATACTATATAATGTGTGTGTGTTGCGAGATTAATGCTTTTTATAGCATTTTACAGTTATAGCAGTAATTGACATGTATGGGTACAAAATAACAAATCTATACAAATAAAAATCCTATAATATCATATGGAAATGATTACCCATTTTTAATTCGATTTTTTTTTTCTTTTTTCAGATTTGTGTACGAGAAGGTATCTTATGGAAGTCTTTTAGAAAAGAAACAAAAAAGGAATTAAAAAAGTACAATTCATAATGCATGTGTCAAGTTTGTTTATTTATTTATTTTTTAACAAACGTTAGAAACAAAATAATAATAATAAATTACAAATCTTTAAGTAATGTATTTTCTCTGCATCTTATGCATTGGATGGAAGCATAATCACTATTCAATTCAATTCAATTCAAATTTATTTGTATAGCGCTTTTCATGATACATATCATTGCAAAGCAGCTTTACACCAAAGTAATGTTTTACAGTATATGTAGTAGTAGTTTGTACATGTACATATGGCATAGATGTGAGGCAAAGATGTACAGTATGTATAATGAGTTTAAGATTTTTTTTTATGTTAAACATACTTAAAATGGTAAAGTTGTACCACTTGACGTTTCACCACCTGAAGCAGTTTTCTGGTTTAAGTTGAGTTTCGGCCCACAAAGCATCCTAAACCAACTAAGACCAGCTTTTCTTGCTTTAAGGTGTCTTTTTTTTGGCAGGCTAACAGCCAAAACAATCAGATGAGAAGACAAAAAGATTTCCACAGAGTGTGATCTAAAGAAAAAAGCCCTAAATCAGATTAACAACGCTCTTCAATACAGCACATTTACACCAGCTGAGCACAAAAACATGAAACAATGACTTCTTTCCGAATATTACGCAATGATTGTTGAAATAGGATGAAATGCTAGTGTGTGTTCAGATTTAGAACTTTCTACAGTTGTTAAAATGCCATATTCTCTGATTTGAATGGCACTGACACATCTTCTAATGTTTAGATCTTCTAAAGAGGTCTTCTCTGTCCTCAGGGGCGCGCTAAGTGTACCTATGGTCATCCCTGGAGGGGTTAACCGTGTGTGTGGTAACACATTCCTGGTTGTTTGTGTAGAGTGGCTACAGCCCACTCACTGCTCTTTGACTCTATTACCCTTATAAGGCAGGCGGCGCCATGGCAACCAGAGGGTTTGAATAGCAGTGTCAAATCCCTGAACACACAGACACACGCTCGCTCACCCTCCGCTACTCAGAGAGAGAGAGAGAGAGAGAGAGAGACACACATACACACAGAGAACAGAGCGAGGCTTGTTGGCCAGTCACCGCAGACGCTCGGGTCAGCTGTCTCTCCTGATCGTTGGATCTTATGATTTACTGATGAATGGAGAAAAGCAGGGCACAGGAAGCAGTGGACGGCTAACAGAGCTTAAGGTCGGTTCCTGGGAATGCTGAGGCCCCGGAGACCGTACGGCTGGACTAACCGGCACTGACGAAACAAGGTACGGAAGGACTCTCTCTCTCTCTCTCTCTCGTATTTGTACTGACACTCGAACGAACGGTGCTTGCTCATTTGCTAAGTTGCAGGATTGTGTTGTTTAACCAAATGAAAGAGCAAGGAACTTTGTTGAACTTTGCTTCTGAAGGAGCAGGGTGGGGGCTGAGCTCTGTTTATCATTAGCCAGGTCTCTGTCTTGCATGTTTGGCATTGTGGTTTTCTGCTGTTTGGATCCAGCTCTCTATTAGCAGTTTAGCCCTTGTTTGTCAATTATGAAAGAGCAAGACAGAGGTCCATAGAGGACAAAAATCTTAGTGTCAAAAAAGCAGAAAAAACATTCTATTTTATCGTTTTCCCCTATTTACTGTTTTTTTGTTTTTCTATTACTATCAGTCCCAAACATGCATATTTTCTTTTGCCCCACACTATATGATTTTTTTTTTAGTTTATTGGTGCATTATTACATCCTTAGATATGTCAGTGATTAAAAACATTAACTTTTTCACACTCACTTTTTTTGAGCAATGTTACTTATTGATAGCAGTGCCAGTACACAATTATAACTGCATAACCTCATATAAAATATACAATAATGCTAATATATGGTAAACATATATTAACATGTAACCATTTCAGTTGGCCTTTTTTCAGCTGAAGCAGAAAACATTATTTGAGCATTGGCTATGTAGGTCAAACCTCATTAAATGGTGTTGTCAGGTCAAAAGTATTCAACATATAAATGTGAAATGTAAATATTTTTTAAATATTTTGATGCATTGCCAGCGGAATCAAAGAATGCATGGTTTTATATTAAAATAACTGGGATTCAATACTGCAGTTTCGATGCAGATATTTTTGTCCTTAAGGTCTTGAGTGTAACTTTTCTTGTAGTATAGTACAGTTTCTTGGATTTATAACAATTAAATATCAAAATTTCAATTTTCGCATTTACAACAATAACACAAAAAGATACACAAGGGTTAAAGGAAGCAGTTTGTTTTGGATTGCATGACATTAAGATGAACTCATAAGATTGTTTTATAGTAGCCTACTTAGCTCAGAGTTCTCTTTCTACTAAAATGACAGAATTTTTTCATACCATATTTGATATACAAAAAACATCAAATTCTTGGTAGAATTAGATGAGAAAATGCTTGACTTCACAGACTGTGGTATCTTCTGAGCACATTATTGATAAACTAGAGAAGACACTTAGGAGATTAGAGGGGAGCAAAAATCTAGGAATCAGGAGGCTTTACTTAGTCTCTTTTAATCTCATTGCTGTCTAGGTGAAACAACCGAGATACTAAGTGATCTCATTAGTGATTTTTCTAACCAAAATGCACTGGCAGGTCAAGTCAAACCTAGCCAAGTGACCTTTAATACCACTGACGTTTCTAAACTTCAGCGCATGTTTCTCAGTATCGAAGGAACTGGTTTAACTTGTTGGTAACTAGGGGGCATGTAGAGTAGGTTTTTCTAGTGTAATGTCACAGCGGCCGCAAACTGAGAAGGAGTTTCATTTTATTCACGTCTCAGGGCTGTGCAGCATGTGGATGAGCTTGTCTTTTCCCTGAAGTCTGGGTGCGTTTATGTGTAATTTATTGTTTCCTGTGAAAAGGGCGAGGTGAGCTATCCGACTCTGAACCGCTCAGTGAATCAAAGGGAGCTTGAGAAGGGTTTTGTGGTTAGGGGACGTGAAGCAAAGCAACAGGGATTGTGATATGACAATAACGTGTCAGCCCGGTAAGCCTCGGAGGTGTTCGGAGTGCTGTTAAGCGCGTTCCTCCTCCGTGTCTGACTGGTTGGGCTTACCGTCTGCAGCTTGAGGGGATTCACTCCGGGGCGGCTGTAAATTCTCGACGTGGGAAGGTTTCTCAAGCAGCTCCTGCTGGTGAACACAGAGATGGCCATGGTGAGCGGGGGATGGGCCAACCCCAACGGCGGCGCTAATGGACTCGGTGAGAAAGGTTACCTGCGGGGGGAGGAGGAGAGCAGCTCGCCCCGGGCGGGGAACAGCGACGCAGAAGGTGGCGAGGAGGACAAGGCCTGCGTGGTGGACTGTGTTGTGTGTGGGGACAAATCCAGCGGCAAGCACTATGGTGTTTTTACCTGCGAAGGGTGCAAGAGTTTCTTTAAGAGGAGCATCAGACGTAACCTCAACTACACCTGCAGGTAAGACACACACACATCTTACATTGGTTAGCAATCAGTTTCAAGCTGGCACGATTTCAGTTTTCTAGCAAGAAACTGAAGACTCAATTCCAACTGTACATAAATAAACAAAAATTTTTGCGACTGCTCAGGCTTGACAGCAAATCACACGTCTGTTTTCAGATGCAGCTTGGCAAAGGAATTTTGGCTGAACTTTCTGTGAACTCTGTTAACCTCTTACTGACATTTAAATTACAGTGTATTTAAATGAACATTTACATACTCGTGTATCAGAGCCTGCAATAAGGGAGAACAATAAATCATAGTAATCGTGCTCAGGGGCGTAGCACCAAATTCTGGGCCCTATGCACAAAAAGTGGACATGGGCCCCCGTAAGCTCGAGGTTAATCGAACTACCTACGACACCATTAAATACATCAATCAACTGATGCATTTACCCCAAATATTTGTATTTACATTAGTTGACAACATTTATTGTGGTCTTAAAATTATATTTAAAGGAAAATAAAATGTAATTTCTCAGGGGCCCTCCCCCCACTTGAGCCCTGGTAATTTAGTCCCACTTTTCACCCAACTATGAAGCCCCTGATCATGCTATAACAAATGCTTGAAAGAGCATGTGTCCATAACTCAGTTTTGGGGCACGACGAAAAAAAGTACATAAGGTTTTTAAATACTATTTGTTTCACTCTCACTCACCCACATTCAATAAGTCAACAAATAATTCCCTTTGCGAAGGGTCCTTCCAGAAGTGCCTTAGAAGGGAACATAAGATGCCGGTAGTGATTTCCATTTGCGATCATGTGATTTTCAGTTAGGACCTCTTGCCATGCGTTTTAAAGCAAAGTTGGAATTCATTTTGATTTCACATACAAATTTGTCTTTGTTTTAATGTGATACAAAATATTTGTCGGTTGTTGAAAGTCATGCATTTTTAGTTTGTAAATGAAATGAGACAATATTTAAAATAATAATAATGAGAATAAAAATGTATTTGCAACAACTGGGGGCGCTGAATGCTGCACGCACGCGCGGCGTTGTCAAGGTAACGTTTGGTCCTTCACCAAGTTAGTTTACCAAGTTTACCAGAAATGCCCTAAGCCCTTAAGAGAACACACTTCAAGGGCTCTGCGAATCTGCAATAGCGAGGAACCATTATTTAAAATCGGTAGGGTATTTGAGAGAGCGCATTTATCATTCGATTAGTGAAATGATTCGCAAAGCCGCCCCGTTCGAATCAAAATCAAATGATTCACAAACCGATTCGACTGTAGTGCTTCGAAACTGAATCATTTTGCGACGCGGTGGTTCAACTAATTTGGATTTTAGAAAAGCTCACCCTGCCACTATCGCTACAATATAGGCGAAGTCACATTAAAATCGGTTAAATACTTTGACCACTCCAATTTAGCTGGTGACGGTATGAAATGAAATGAAATTAGACTATTATTTTGAAATGCTTTAGCATTGCTAGATGCTTTTTCAAACAGGTGAGGGAGATTCAAATATGCATTCTTTACCATCTCTACACAAACAACCAGGAATGTGTTACCATCTCTTACCAACTTTACAATATAAATGAATGAAGTGGACAACACTGGCATAATGTAATCAACGTTAGATCATGCAATAGCTTGGCATAAATGCGAGTTGTTTATTGAATGCGAACTGCTCTGAAACCGCGACCCTGTTGAATGTGCGAGAGCTCTTCAGTGTAACTTTGAAACGTGCGTATTAATCATTAAAACCATAGCTTAAAAAATACAACGTGACAAACAACTAGCTTTCTCCAAGCTAAGAAGTAATGACAGCAACAGAAGCAACCTTCAGTCTGTCATTTTCTACAAAAATTGAGACAACTGAAGTAACCGGAACTGTTGGCGATGTGACGTGTTCAAATGCATGTCGCCTAAACAAACAGCTGCAATAAACATCAGCTAAAAGTCAGGGGACTTGGTGACTGTTCTGACTCAAATTTAACAAAAATAAATAAAAAATCAGTTTTCTTAACCAACTGCGACCACAGTAGGACAATTTGGGGGTTATAGTTTTAATGCCCTGGTATCATATTATGTCAAAACCATTTCCTTTGTTAAGCATATAAGTTAGTAAAGTTTTAATAATGGCTGGACCTATTTATAAAAATGTCTGGCCGCTAAAAGAATTAGGTTAAAAAAAATACCCACAGTCTGCCATAATAGAGACATGCTACATTTTCATTTCTCCTTTCAGAAGAATACCAAACCATTACAGCTGAATGTGTACATGGCTGTTGAAACACAATTGTGCATGTTCTGTGTATAATTGGCCTCTTGCAGCAGATCTAACATTAGCCTTGCTGCCATGGGAACTTTAGGAATGAGTGAACAGAACTGTGTCCTTTGTGTTTGTGCCAAGGTTAAATGAGAGATAATATACCTGAGAATCAGTGGAGGGCTCTTCACACATGACAACTCAGAAAGGACAGATTCACATTCAGCTTTATTTGTTGAGTTTGAATTTGTGTCTTTTTAACACAAAAGCATTAGGCCCAAAGCACACAGGTTTTTAAACCACAAAAAAACGTTTTCTTGTCAGTTTGCATTTATACTTGTTTTAGGGATTGTGACAGTTTTTAGTGAGATACTCAATACAACTCATTTAGAATTTATTAATTCATTTATAAGAGAAACCGTGTCTTAAATTACTTTGAATATGGTATGTAAATAATAGTTTTTGGTGCCATAATGCAGATATTATAATATAATATTCAGGAAAGATATCACCATGACTTTATTGAAAGATTCTATCTAGTTTTTATCATGCAATCTGTAAATAGTGATGTTCACACCTGGCAACCTTTCACTGATTGCCTAGACTCTTTTAAAAGTGCTAAATCTTAAAGGATCTCATGCGTTCTTTTTGTCTCAAAGGTGTCTAAATTGTCTTCACAGGTCAAATAGAGAGTGTCAGATTGATCAGCACCACCGTAACCAGTGTCAGTACTGCCGTCTAAAGAAGTGTTTCCGAGTCGGTATGCGGAAAGAAGGTCAGCAAACCACTGATATATTTGTAGTAAATATTTTACTATGCATGAATTCATAAAGTGTGAAAACAATGTTCTTTCTAAGTAAAGCAACTACTGGTTTTAGTTGATCTGTTTTATCAGTGGGATTTATCTTGTAGTTGCTAAGCTTAATCACTAAAAGTAATTTTAAGATAACAAGGAAAAAGATGTTTGTCAATAAGCTGTGTGTTTGTTAGTAACACAGCTGAAAGAATATTTGTGGACATGAGTGAAGTTAAATCTTTTCTCATTTGAAAGACAAGTACATTTAAACTCAGTCTATTTTTTCAGTCTAAGTTATTTTTTATTCCATAAATAAATTTGACTTACATGTTCATTCATTATTTTGAACTTAAGAATCAATTCAAAAACAGGACGGAAGTGTAATTTAAGGGTCATAAAGGCAATTCCAAGCAAACTGAAAAATATGTGAGATTAAAGTATGTATTATAATGTATGTAGATATTATAGAAATTCATTTTATTGAGCAAGGGTGCTTTTAATTGACCGAAAGTATTTATATTAAGACATTTATAATGTTACAAAATATTTCTATTTCAGATAAATGGTGTTCTTTTAAAAAATTCTATTTGTCAAAGACACCTACATAAAATCTACTGTTTTTAACATAATGATAATAAATGTTTTTGAGCAGCAAATCAGAATAGAATAAAATGACTGGAGTAATGATGCAACAAATTCAGCTTTGAAACCCCAGGAATAAATTAGATTTTTAAACATACTCAAACAGAAAACTGTTATTATAAATAGTACCGCTTTTTGTTGTACTTTGGATCAAATAAAGGCAAGATTGGTGAGCAAAAGAGACTTACTGTTACCAAACCAAAAATTATATGGTTTAAAACGATTTGACTGGTAGTGTATATAATGACCCCTATAAATATTTATGGTCTGTTTATTCATATTTATGATGTTGTTCCAAACAAACAATTTCCCACGTAACTTTGCTAGTTTTATGTTACCGGTATCAGTCTGTTTGTATTATTATATTGATATTTCCTTTCTCTCTGTTGTTTTTTTCTTGTATTTTCCAGCAGTCCAGCGAGGTCGAATCCCTCCTTCGCATGCCGGCATCAGTCCAGCCTCTATGGTTGGAGTGGGTGGTGATGCTGTAGGAGGTCACGGCATGGGTGCTGAATTCTTCAACGGTCAGCCGGTGTCTGAACTGATCTCTCAGCTGCTGAGAGCAGAGCCGTACCCCAACAGCCGCTATAGTGCCCAGTGTGGTCAGCAGCTCTCAGGAGGCAACAGCTCCGTCATGGGCATCGACAATATATGTGAGCTGGCGGCCCGGCTGCTCTTTAGTACCATCGAATGGGCACGGAATATTCCCTACTTTCCTGACCTGCCCGTGTCGGAGCAGGTGGCCCTTCTGAGGCTCAGCTGGAGTGAACTGTTCATCCTGAATGCAGCTCAGTCGGCTCTGCCACTGCATACGGCCCCTCTGCTAGCAGCTGCTGGTTTTCATTCCTCTCCTATGCCCGCTGACCGCGTCGTGTCCTTCATGGACCAGGTGAGGGTCTTCCAGGACCAGGTCGACAAACTGGCACGACTGCAAGTGGATTCGGCTGAATACAGCTGTCTGAAAGCTATCGCACTGTTCTCACCAGGTGAGTGATGAACATGTGTATATATTCCAAAGCACTGGCTTCAAATGAATATTTCATCAAGTAATGCTAAAATATAAATGCTGAAACCTTTCAGAAAATGTGTGCATAGCAATAGGCTAAAACCACGCAGAACACATTAGCAATAGCATAGCAAAATGTTACAATTTCTAAGAGCATATTATTAACATGCTAATAGCATCCAGAACATATTAGAAAAAACATAGCGAAATGATAAACCTCTCATAACACATGCATAAAGGCATGACGATGCTAAAACAACTCAGAAGATGTTTAGCGACATGCTAAATCCATTTAGAACACATTAACAAAGGCATAGCATTTTTTAAAGCTGTTAGCAGATTTCGAAAAAGTTGCGAGGCTTTTTCAGGACAAGCGTTTCTGAAGCTCATCTTTGTCAAAGACGAAACAACATTGCCAAACATCCATTGCTTTAGCAGCAGCTGTTTTGTAAACTCTTTGTCCTGCTTCCTGTAGACGCGTGTGGGCTGTCAGATCCGGCGCACATTGATAGCCTACAGGAGAAAGCACAGGTGGCCCTGACCGAGTACGAGCGCATGCAGTATCCAGGTCAGCCGCAGCGCTTCGGCCGACTCCTGCTGCGACTGCCCGCCCTGAGAGCCGTTCCTGCCAACCTCATCTCTCAGCTCTTCTTCATGCGGCTGGTTGGCAAGACGCCCATAGAGACGCTTATCCGGGACATGCAGCTCTCTGGAAGCTCCATCAGCTGGCCATACGTGCCTGGACAGTAGATGAACAATCAGAGACTTGTTCCCGTGTCCCATCTCAGGCTGCTCCCATGACTCCACAGTAACCGTGTGGATAGATGTTGTGTTTCGGGTTTTGCTCTTTGTGTTTATACTCTACGTCTAAAAGAGGTTGACACGTATGTTCCTATGCAGTTCAAGTGAGCCATCCAGCACCACGATACCTCATGTTTCACATCATGAGCATCAACAAATTCTGTCGAGGACATTTGACGAGAAACAGAGGACTGATTATGAAGAAGTCAGCTGATACGTGACAAGGATCCGAAGCTTCAAAGAAGAGTGTATAATACCTTCTTTTTCAGAGCATAGTGAACTGTTTTAAAGCTAGTGTAAGAATCTTTAACAGGCTGCATTTGTGAGAAAAAAATGTTGGGTTATATACTTGAAAAATCAATGGTGAACAATGATTGGCTATGTTTAGAATAAAATGCTTGCATACTAATCACTACTGAATGCTGCTTTATATTAAATAGTATGTAAGACCGTATGAAATATGCAATATAACAAACTCCAAACAGTACTATGCTACATTTTGATCTCCTGACATTGCATGTTTATCATCTAAATATGGTACACTGCATTATGGGTGTTCTGTGCAGCGTGCTTTGGTTGAATACATCCAGGTATTACACACTATGCACGGTATACATACTATATACCAAAAACATCAAGAGTAGTATGGTAGTGTGCTATTCTGAACATAGACCATGTCTTCGATTGTCGTTTAAACAGTTCTGGTGAATTTTTCAGTGGGGTGGAGAAATGGTATAAACTTTTACATTGACGACTGGGAAAATATCAAGTATTTTTGCATATTAAAATAAAAAAATGAATGATAAACAAACAAACAAGCTCTTATGTAAGACTGTTTATTAAAAAAACAAACAAAAAAACGAAGCAGTTTTAGTTAAATAAGCAAACTGCAAACAAGAAAAACAGCATATTTGTTCTTTTTTGTCTGAAGTTATGTTTCGAAGATTAATAAAACTGGCATCTGTTCAATAAAAAAGGCCTCCATGCATTTGTTACTAATCAATAGTGATTACAAAAGCTTTGTTTAATAATTTTATATTTTCTGCATTCTGCAAACTAGTTTTATTAAATTGTCTAAATGACAAGCCAACGAGGAGACTGTCCAAGAAAAAAAAAAAAAAGCTAGTTCCCTTAAGAAATGATCATACTACACAGATTTGGCATACACGTTTTTCAAATATTATTCATTAAAAAGAAACCTGCTTTTTAATGTGATGATAATAATAAAAATCAAGACTACACATTGTAGCCTTTGCATTAAAATATGATCTCCGTTGTGATTACAGAATGACTAAACCCCCTTTAAATGTTTTACTATAGCTTTATCAATCAATCAATCAATCGATATGAATTCAGAAATTTAAATGATTATATATAACTTCACTTCATGATCGTACAGTACCACCCACAAAATCCTTTTGCATGCTTGCACTGAAGAAACCATTTTCAGTAGGTTTCACAATTAATAAAGTAATATGAAAATAAAGTGCAAGCACTGAAACAGTTTGTAAAATATATATGTAAAATAAACTTTAAAAAAAAGGCTTTAATAAATATTTGAACCGTCACGTAAATGCTGGTCAGAATGCGTCATCTGCTGGTGAGTCAGTGCTGATGCTAGTTTAACTGACATTGGAATCACTGGAAATCACTGTTTTACTCGTAAATACGTCCATAAATAAGTCACAGCAACATTTACACATGCTCAGCTGACAAATCCGATTAAGTAAATGAACGAATCGGATGAATTAAACGAGAGAAGTGTAATGGTCTCGAGGGCAGGGTGTTTAACGCAGCCCAGCCCCAACATGACACACAGTCAAAGGGGAGGAACCGAACACCCTCACTCGAGTTATTATCAGTGGAAATCACTGAATTAAACACCCAAGAGCCCCAACAGGGAATACAAGTTTTATAACAAGCAGAAAATGTCGTTCATTCCCGGTCAGCCTGTCACAGCTGTTGTGGTGAGTTTGCGTTCAGTGTGAGAAAGTTTTAGCATGGAAAGCTTCACTAGCATCAGTGCCTTCAGCTTTGCGTGCGGCGCTTTAGGGGTTTACAACGACAGCGATTCATTTTACATCGTTTGACTAGGAAAGCGGTTAATGTATGAATGTTTTGTGTTCTCGACATTAATGTGCGGCATGACAGAATAGTTTGGTTAAGTTTATTTGAGTTTAAGCTAACAGCTGATGTAATGGAAAGGGCTAGCACGCTAGGCTAACGTTAGCCAGCAGGGGCGAACAGAGTGAACAATAGTTTATTATTTATTAATTATTTATTATTCAATTTATTTATTTAGATTGTGGAAACATTTTTATTGGGAACAATATAACAAAACCAAACGTTTTACTTGTAAACTAGAGCAAAACCAGAGTGTTAATTTGGCTTACCTAAAATCAAATGCTGTTTATACATGCCTATTAATCTTTTTTGGGATGCCATTAATATTAAATGATGAACTTAATTGAGGTTTAATTGTTATTTTCTGTAAAAACATCAGTCTGTTCTGATGTCACTCAGGTGTGAAGTAAGTAGGTGTGGCTTATGTTCTTGTTCAGGTAGTGCTGCCATTTATGGTCATAAACAGCTGCGCCATAGGATGTGGCTTAAATCCTAGTTAGCCGCCTACCTTGATAGCACCTAGTGTGCATTATTCTTACAAATGTTGCTTATGTATATAGGTTTTTGATACATACCCACTATGCCTGCCTTGTAAGTCAACTGTCTTAAAAATGTTTCTCTGTATTTCAGCAACGAATTGAGATTCACAAACTACGGGATGGTGATAATTTAATATTAGGATTCAGCATTGGAGGGGGAATCGACCAAGATCCAAACCAGAATCCGTTTTCTGAAGACAAGACAGACAAGGTGAAAAATCGATTTTAATGAATGGAATTCTATTTACAGTAAGGCAGTTTCCTCCTCTGTCATTCAGAAGTGACTAACTTTATTAATGTCACAGGGAATCTATGTCACACGCGTATCTAAAGGTGGACCTGCAGAGGTGGCTGGTCTCAGGATGGGAGACAAAATCATGCAGGTGAGAGATCCAAACCTATCAGCCATATTATAAGGCATTCTGACATTGAGGAAGAGTTGGATTTAAGTCACAAAAACTAAACGATTCCAGATTTGACTAAACGGATCTCCATTAGAGGGCGCTGTGGCATCATCAACATTCTTCTTCTTCTTCTTATTATTGTCATTATTAAAGCAGTGGTTCAACAAAAAAAGGAAATCTTAATTTACCTGTTGTTTTAAATTGTACGTCATCTTCTCTTTTTTTTGGAACATGAATGAGGATTAAGGCTGTCAAGCATCAAAATAAAACCAATAGCAACAGAAATATCAACAGCAATATTTTGTTTGTATTTTGTCACTAAGCTATTATAGTCTATTATAATGTGGCCGTAGTTCAAGCCATACTTGTCTGGTTCCTTAAAAAAATAACATTATTTGCAGTGCACCTCCCATCCGATAAATTCAAATTATATCAATAATATCAAAAAATAAATAGCAGTGGAATGTAATAGTTTGGCATTATAGCATTGTACCAAATGAGAGGGTTTCCTGTGTAGTTAACAACATTGAGAAATGTAGTATCATGCATCCTTAATTATTAGTGAACTACTGCTGAGTTGAAACTATTGTATCGGAGTACTGGAGAAAATAAATAAATATATGTTGTGTATTTTATATGTTAAATATAAATATAAATATATGTTTATATGCTTTTCTGGGTTTCTTGTGTACAGAACTGAATGTGGAAGTAGATGTTTGCCATCAGAGACAAGGCGACAAAAACCTAAATCGAAAAAAACAACCCTGAAAACGTAACCTAAATGAATGCCTGTCCTTCTCCTAAATAAAAATAAAAAATTTATATATATATATAATTTTATTTTTATTTTTTTATTTTTTTTATGTGATTTTAAATATCTTAAGTATGCTTTAAAAAGTTTTAAAATGTCCACAAACTGAATTTTTTTGTTGGAATAATTTGTTATATTGGTAATATTGTTAAAACGGCTTTCATAAATTTGGTATTGAAAAAAGTTTTGTTCACGAACCTGTATCGAAGGTTTTTTGAAGAGCCCTACAACGAAACATGCAAAGAAACAGTTATTAGCCTGCAGCATCTAGTGTTTCACGACTGAACCTGTGTGGCGTAATATTATAAAAATGTACATAAAATGTCAATTTCAGGTCAATGGCTGGGACATGACCATGGTGACACATGATCAGGCACGAAAAAAACTCACCAAGAAGAATGAAGATGTGGTCAGGCTTCTCGTCACTAGAAAATCGTTGGAGGACACAGTCAGACACTCCATGATGCACTAATGATGATCTGAAACGAGCTCATTGAATGTCCTTATTGGTTAATCACATGTACAGAGCATGTTTTAACTAATAAAAAACAAACAGCCTCCCTCTGCTAAAGAGTGATGCCAAGAAACCTTCACACTCAGTATGGACTAACAAGGACTATTGTTAAAGATGATTTTGACCTATTGAACTCTAACTGAATCAATGTATGTGTGAATGATTGCTCTCCGAGTACAACCTAAAGATTGTGGTTTGCATTCCATTAATTGCTACACAACTTCAAATTTAGCGACACTTTATGCCAAACACTAGACTATCTTTACCACATATACTCTTGAATGAATCACAGAGTCTGTGAACTTATCACTTCATTCATAAATCTCAAGGGCTACAGTGAATTGTGTTCACCTCATTTTTTGTTAACACATTCACCTGTTAACTATCAAATCACGTTACGTGGGAAACAGCCAGCATATAGCTGTACTTCAATGACCACTCATTTTAGTAGTTCAAAAGACTTTTTAATTTTTTGTTACTCTTCATCGTATAACTTTGCTTTTGTATTTAATTAACACAATGTTAGCCCATCAAGATATTATCCTCTGACCATAGAAAATGAATCTGCATTTGGCACAATTGAGAACACTGCAGTTTTGTATTTAGCGATACTTTTTCACATGTTTCCTGTTTTGAAAATGTTTTTGATACAGATTTTTTTGGCGTTGGATTGTATGAGGATATATTTTCAATTAAGCAAATAAAGGAATTTTCTTGCACATGCTTCGTGAGTTTTAATGATCTAAATGAAGTGTTTGCTGTCTCTTATTGGCACTTTTGTCAGGCTGTAAATGTCTGTGTCTTCATATTGAGCTTGAAGAAGGTGACATTTCAGTGCAACAAATCCATTTCCTGACCTTTTGCTGTTTGTCCAGGCAGTTTTATACTTCAGGCTACTTTCATCTCTTTAATGTTAGCTGGCAAAGGTGAGCATACAACCAGGTAGCTCATGATGAGACCCACAAAGTGCTGTAAAAGTGAGGCTGCCGGTAATTACAGGTCTTCAAACACTTTTCATATTCTATAAGGTGATATCAGTGCTTATTAGACAGAATTAATCATATAAATAACAATTAAACAGAATTCGTTCAGAAAAAATGTACAAAAGCCTACACAGGGGAAAATATTTTAAAAGGTAAACCAATATTTATCTTTTAGGTACAATTTATGTTCTCTTTAGGTATTAATATGTACCTAAACAAAATCAACAACAGAATTTTGAATACTAATAATAAATATACATAAAACATTTGTATTTATGTATGTTTAAACTTTACTTTGAAACTGTCAAAAGTCTGAGCAAACATGATATTTAAATAAGTCTCACAAAGGCTGCATTTATTTGATTAAAAATAGCCTGCAGTAAAAGTAGAAAAATTTGAATATATTTTAAAACTGAATTCATTTTTAGCATAACAGCAGTCTTTAGTGTCACATAACAATTTATGATTTCAGCATTGTATAGCCTATAATACTGTATACAGTGACAAAGCAGCTGGTCACACTGGTTAGCTAAATTGTTCACTTTACAATATAAACCCAAACCTTTTATAATAATATTGCCTAATGCGTTTCATGTCTGTTTCTCAGCAGCTGAATGTGTAATTACAGTAGCTAAATGGAGAACATGTATGCAACACACCACCTACGCTCTTGCGGGCCCTTTGTGTTACCATAGCGATGCAATCTGCTGCTGTCACCTTCCACAAATGCAAAATGTGCTGTTTTATATTAAAGCCATGTTTACGATACCCCCGTGGAAGAAAGGATGCACAGACATTTGTTATAAAAGCAGTGCTGCATTCTCTTTGAATACATACTTTTTATGTAGGCTTAAGTTGTAGGCTATAAATCTTAAGACGAAACATTAAAGTAATGTCTAACGTTTAAAACATTTTCATATAGTATAACATTTAGAAAGAACATTCTTGGAGCATCGTGTATTTGTAGCTGCTTGACCTTATAACCTTCGGCAATAAAACTGCACCTGCAAATGTACGCAGAATATTAAAAACTAAACGTCAAATAATGCTTTATTTTGGATAAAAGCAACATCAACAGTAAGTTCCGAGACACGTTCTTTATAAGTTACAATCACAACAAGAAAACTGGGCATTTCCTTATTTCAGGAATGCAAACGTTAAACATAAAATTAAACGAACCCTTATGAAAATGTAGGATTCCTTAGGGAAAGAGCGAGATGGTTTATGCAGACCTAAGACACGTGTGTAGGTGGTGAGTGGGTAGATCGGAGCAGAAGGTCCACACACACACACACACACACACACACGATCTGAAGGCTGGACCTCAACAAGTGCGAGAAGTCATGTTGTCATAGTAATGAAATACGCTTAATATTTGCAACAAAACATGGTCACCTGCTTATACATCCTTAAATGAAGATTCACTTTAGGCCCTGTTTCACTGGCAGGGACCACGCCACACTACAAATGTCAGGAAATAATCTTTATTGTATGATATAGGGATGAAAGGAGGGATAGAAAGGAAAAAGGGATGTGGGCTGATAGAACGAGATGAACAACGCTAAGTTTTGTTAAGTGAGGTAATTGGATGATGTGGTTGATTGAGGCGTAGCCCTGCTCCTATACCTCAGTAGTTAACTAGTCCTTAAATGATAACGCGTCCCTGTATCTAGCAGTCATTAGACGAACCCAGCTCGGCGGGTGTTTATCGCTGCTTAGTATTAAACGCCTCCCCCAATGAGACTTTATTAACGTGTCGATTCTTTTCGCTGTCGGGCAGTAGGTCGTTGTTTTTTGCCTTACTGGAAAGATCCTTAACCTCCTCTTCCCACGCAAAAATCACTTTCTCCGCAGTTTCCTCAAGTCGTTGGGAGCGCAGGATATAGCGTATCTGCCGCACGACACTTTACCAGAGCGCTCGCGGGAGAACAGAAGAGATACAAGAAGAGCGCTGCTAAACGGTGAGTCGTGTTCTGTTGTTTTAAAATCAGTTAATACACATATAATTTAATATTTAACTGAGATGGCTTTTGGGTGAGACATCAAACTGTCAATGTGGTTTCTTTCCTCGGTTCTTGTAGTTTGTTTGTCTCGCCATAATGTACATCCAAACAGTTGTTTATGTGACCCTTGTAGTCAGAAAACATCTTGATCTGTTCATAAACGCGTTATTAAACGTTTTTTTCCTGAGTGTGTGAGGCACTGGTTCCTTTGCTTCACTGTTGGTAAGTGGAAAGATTACGGTGCTGGCCAGCTTTGTAGTGCTCACCTGGGGTGTTTGTTGATGTGTGTATTTATGCTGATTTAAGATCAGTGATCAGACCATCAAGCAGGGATCAATGGAGGGAAAACTGGCCCTAGATCAGGTCAAAAGGTGTGTTGTGTACCTCTCCTGTCACTCAGCATGGGGTCACATGGAGGGTGAGAGAAGGTCAGACCATATAAAAAAACTGTTTCATGTGTGTTTGGCATGAGTTGAGCTTTACCTGTGACCACTTAAGTCCAGGATCTCCAGCATTAACCCACTGCAAGAGCAACCATGAGTGGTGAGTGAATCCATATTGAGGATTTATACAGTAGATTAGTAAAGATTTTTATCTTAAATATTGCAGGATATAAAGTCACGATTACAAAGTTGCAAAGGCAAAATGTGTCACTTTTTGAAAGTATATCTTGATAGCAAGATGTAAAGTCACAATTTCAGTCATGACTGCGCAATTTAAAGTCAACTTGTGAAATATAAATTGGAGAAAAGTATTGCAAGATATTAAGTCAAATTGTAAAGCTGAAATGATGTGGAGAAAATGAATTGCTAGATACAAAGTTGAGATATAAAGATACAAATTCAAGGTCATAATTCAAAAGGTAAAAGCCATATTCAGAGATATGGAGTAGAGATTATGTGAATTAAATATTGAAAGGTATAAAGTCACAATTTCAATGCAAAATGTGAATTCACTGTGCAATGTAAAGTAAAAAAAAAATGTGGAAATGTAATAACTACAAGATATCAAGTCACATTGTGAGAAAATGAAATTGCAAGAGACAAAGATGTCATTTCAAGGTTGTAAAAAAAATCCAAAGTTGATTAAAAAAAAGTCATAACTGTCTCATTGTTAGATATGATTATTTATAATTGTCTTTATTATTTACAATATTGATTGTTGATCTTTCTTTATTGTCACTGTTGAAAAACAATGAAAATGAATGTGTTTTTATACTATAAAGACATTTAGTGTACATAGATTTGACTGACTGCTGTAAGCCACAGTTTAATAACACTAGAAATAATCCAGCTCAGTTGCACTGGTTGAACCACTGCAACGACGAATTCATTGGGAGATTTTTCATTATCCAACTCAGCCTCTACACAAACTCATGTGTGCTGAAGTCAGCTGTGGTGAGTACCCCTCGATCTCAGCAGGTTTTTTACACTCACAGCTGACTCCAGAACAGCCCTCAGCGTACACACCTTTACTTCCATCCTGGGGTACCTCTGAAACAGAATATACAATGAGTGGAGACACTGTGCGGTGCTTATCTAGAAGTCATGTCATATTTGTTTGTTGTCTTCCGGCTAAGACGTTTATAGACATCAATATGACAATTAACATCAATATATTTTTTTTTTTTGCGGTTAGCGTTTTCATAATCAATTAGAGCATGTCAATACTGTAGCCTCTCATCAATAAGGCAACCAGAACACCATCAAAGTGCTTAACTACAAGATCAGGTGGTGAATTTGTAATGGTAGTTCATCTAAAGAAGAAAATTCTGTCATCATTTATTCACATTATAGATGTTCCAAACCTGAACAAGTTTCTTTCTTCTGTTGAACACCAAACAGCTTTGGTCCACTTTGACTTCTATAGTATGCAGTTCAGCAATGATTGGTTACCTATATTCTTAAAATATGTATTTGTGAAAATGTGTCCTAAAAATGTGTTAAATGACCCTTATATCACTGGATCATCCATGCCCTCTACAGGAGCAGTACTGTATTCTCAAATTAAGTAAAAATACAAGATTTTTTAAAAATTACTGATGTTGTTATATCCTTTGAATATTTTTTAGAAGTATAAGTTTAATCACTATCATTTTATTTTATATTACCATAGAATACATTTATTTTATAATTTGCTTTTCTTTAAAGCAAAGCAAACATATGGGTTACAGTGAGGCAGTAAAAGTGGCTTATTCAGAATTTTAAGATTTAAAATCCAAATTTTTTGTTTAAGTATATAGCCGTAAGATGTAAACAATATACATATATATATATATATATATATATATATATATGTAATATTTGGTGTGTATATTTAATATCTGTGTGTGTTTGTGTGAATGAATAAAATATATAATGAATAAAAAAACCGGGACTATATATATTTTTTTTTTTATTTTTATTTTTTTTTGTTATTCTGTATACTGAAGTATTACTGCTATTATAATAATGAATAAATATTGTGATGTTTATTGATTGTAACTGGTTTTACAATTAACAGAAATCACACTATAAATACCACAAATTTGACTTTACAAAAGTAAAATAAAAAATGCATAAAAGAAGTATTAGAACAAATGTTAAGAATAATTGCATTTAATTTTTTCCTTTTTTTTAACTGTTTGTATTTTATAAAAATCATCATGCTGTGACTGTTTATGATGCACTAGGTTTAAACGTTCTTAACATCTCTATACAGTCTATGTTTTCGTTGTAAAAGAGCAACTTGTATGCTTTAACATTTCTTGTGTACCGCCCCCAAAAAACAAAGAATCTTTACTTTTAGTTCATAATCTGCAATGACAGGTTTGTATTTTGTCATTTAATCATGTCATGATGTGGAGTAGAATCCACAACATGTGAATGTTTCAGCTGATACTATTTAATAGACGATCTTTAAGTCAAAAAAGAATGGATTTAAGCCTTGATATAATTCTTTCTGACTTCTCGGCCACAGTGTCCCATGAGACCCTCTTGGACCATGTATTAGAGCTGATTATGTATGAGAAGCCTCCAAACAGTACTAGTCTGTTTCTGAGCGAAGACTCTGAGAAACCACAGCGCGCTGAGGAGGGCCTCCACCGTCTGTGCCGAGTGTTACAGAAGCGGATGTCTGGAAGTCGACGAAAAATGGGCTGCATCACACGAGACAGCGTCAAGGTGTTCCTGCGGAGGAACACCTTTGTGATCTTCACGGTGGCCGCTGTGGCTTTAGGTAAAGGGCTACATCAATGGTCAAAACAGTCAATGTTTTTTGTGTTGATAGAAACTTGGTTTAGGAGAGAAGTATTAAGTTTCTTATCTCTTTGACTGCATATAGGGGTGGTGTTGGGTTTCGCGCTGAGACCTCATAACCTGTCAATCAGGGAGGTGAAGTATTTCTCATTTCCTGGAGAGCTGCTGATGAGGATGCTTCAAATGCTCGTTCTACCGCTCATCGTCTCCAGCCTCGTCACAGGTACACCTGAAAAACTCTTCACTCTCTATAGAGCATTCGCTAAGTAAGGGATAATATAAAGCCAGCAGGTTATCGCTAAATAAAGCCTGAGAGGCTCGCATCGGGCTGCCGATAAGCCTGCCAGGCTTTATTCTGCGATAACAACCTGCTAGCTGTATATTATCCCGCTTATTACACAGCGTTTTGCCCCAAAAGTAAATAATAAAAGAATAAATAAGTAATAAATACAATAATAAATAATTGTTTCAAACGGGGAATCAGTCGAGTCATCTTCTATCCACCGCTTTTGCTTTTTTTCTTACGTGTTGAAATTGATGTTGAAGTCTTCCATTTTAACTCGTGGTTAAGCATTCTTAAACTGTCAGCGACAGCGGAGCGATATAATTACTAACAGTCAAGATGATTCGTAGTAGGGCAGCACGATATTAGGAAAAAATTATATTGCGATACAATTTTTTTTTCTGCGATAAATATTGCGACGTGTACAAATTAATGTTCATCACATGTTCATCACCATCATCCTTTTTGTATAAAAATTAGGGCTGCACGATGATCATCATGCATTATGTTTTGTGCATCTTGTCAGTAAAGCGGGTTCTGTAATCAGCGGTAAATTCCATCAGGTGCATGGTCTTAGATTGAACAACGGCTCTGCGTAGTGAATGCGGCTCAATGTAAGAGCACGCACCTGATGGAATTTACCGCTCATTACAGAACCGGCTTTACTGACAAGATGCGCAAAACATAACGCGTGATGATCATCGTGCAGCCCTATCCAAAATACTACCATACGACCAAATCTTCCATGTCGGCGCTTTTCTCCCGTCCCGTGCTCGTTTCGCCATACGCACGCAGAGATTGCATGCATGAAGTAGGTGAAGCAACATGTGCTTTTCTAGTTTTGAAAGAACCCTTAAGTATGAGTTAATTACTTGATATTAGACAAATATAGATCCGTGAATAGAAAGTTTAGAAATATAGAAAGTACATTTCTAGCATTTATAACAAACCTTGGAATAGGGCGACTGACCAATCAGAATGGAGTATTCCATGAAGCCGTGTAATAACATTAGTTAAAGCGCCCCTATTATGGGTTATGAATGGATCATATTTTGGTTTTGGTAGTCCCAGACAACAGATTGACATGCATGCAAACCCTTTAATTTTTTATAATATGCATTTACCTTATTTGTTCAACCACTCCCAAACAATTAGTTCATCAATTCACTTTTTTCATTAAAATTTTATTTATAGCAGTGTTTGTGAGCTTTTAACGCTCCAAAAGTGGCACCTAGTGGCAAATAAAGAATTAGCATTTTCGTTCAGACCAACAATGCCAGGTAATATGCTAATGTTTCATTTTGACTTCAACATGGGCTTGGGACTCCTTTTAAAAACGATTCGTTTCAGTGCTTCAGAGTCGACCCTTTCTTTTGCGAGACAATAATTTTCTATACTTTACAGGATGTTTTCATTCACTTAGCGCTGTTACACACTGCATGAAAGGTAATTTTCAAAAATCCATAATATCGGCACTTTAATGCATTAGGTATCACAAGCTTAGATAACACTCAAAAAAAGGAAAGGTTTTCATACAATTCTGTATGAATATTTTACTTCTCTTGAACACAAAAGAGGTAAACCAAACGGTTGACAATAGCAATTTAATTCCAAAGTTTTTCCCCCATACTATATATTTAGCTACCAGTAAAACATGCAACGCTTTTCTTTTGTAATTTCTTCTTTTGCATTCAATGGAATATATTAACTATTGGTATGCAGTCAGTGTGTCTGTTTTCCTGTGGTTTTGTTCTGTGCAATATTGGTTTATAACTCTGTCAAAGGTTTGTTAACCTTAATTACAAAATACACAGCTCAAAAAAAAATAAAGGGAACACTTAAACAGCACAATGTATCTCCAATCACACTTCTGTGAAATCAAACTGCTCACTTACGAAACAACACTGATTGACGATCATGTTCACATGCTGTTGTGTGAATGGAAAAACAACAGGTTGAAATTATAGACAATTAGCAAGAAACTCCCAATAAAGGAGTGGTTCTGCAGGTGGTGAACACAGTCCACTTCTCAGTTCCTAAGCTTTCTGGCTGATGTTTTGGTCACTTCTGAATTCTGGCGGTGCTTTCACTCTAGTGGT
>JAUCMU010000013.1:9981448-10003373 GCA_032275025.1 Enteromius treurensis
CTCTATGGCAGAATTACAGCGCCCCATACTGGTTTGGCATATATACTACATCGTTTTCAGTGGTTTCGTGTTTACGTGATTTTTTTTTTTGAACTTCGTGTGGACGGAGCCTAAGCTCCTATGAGCTTAATAGCCGCGGAAGCCAGGCTCCTATCGCGCATCATCCTAACCATCTTTTCCTTCAACAGGGAAGTAAGGGTGAGGTTGTGAGGGATCACTCCCAGTCGTTAGACAAAAAGAACAACAACGTACAATAAATGGTAAAACAGTTTGCACTACAAATCAGTGTGTTTATTAATCAGGGCTCTCAAGTCTCACGCATTCATCAAGAGACACACGCATTTCAGCCAGTTCACATGCTCTCACGCTACACCTTGTATTTCTCACGCTGAAAAGTATGAGATAACGATAACTTGCATATACAATTAATAGACAATATACAATTTCTGCCGAGTTCATAACTACTATGGTTTCCGGGTAAATTACGTGATCCCGCCAAGTGCCAGCACGTTCGTTTCTAGGCAACATGAGTGCGCGCTCATGTATTATTATTATTATTATTTTCATTTTACGATTTCTGGACGAAATGAGCTGCTGCTGGGAAATATTGCCAAATTCATACTAAAGTAGTTAAAAACGTTTTACAATTTTTGCGGCTCCTCCCCCATAGCAGATAAAATCTCATTCCAAACCTTTGCTAAAACTTGAGAGCCCTGATTATTTATTATAATATATTTTAAAAAGATGGTAAGATATTACCATCAATAATATTTTCAATATCAAGCAGCAAAACAAACTGTTTTGTACAACTAAAAATAGCAGGATGGATTAGGCAGGAAGCTATACTCATAAAATTTACAAAATGGCGCAGTATTTACTACTGTTTACGTGTTTTCTGTAACTGTTTAACATTTTCTCCTCAAACACGAAACACCTCTTTATACAACGCACCCTTGCATGACTGTCGAAGTTCAAAGTTGCTAAACATCTAGTAACCTTTACATATCGTTAATGTATCGTTTCACTTTGAAAAGACCAAAGCGCTGTTAAACCTTCTCTGGGACAGGCTTAAAGCTGAGGTAACACTGTGTGAAACGTACCCCTGGTTTTATAGACAAGGTTTAAGTTAGTCCCAGATTAAGTATATTGCTCTGAGATAACGTTACCTTAAAATATGTCAGTGTCATTGTTCTGTGTCAAAATGCACACCTGTAACATTTCTTTCTTAGGCATTTTTGTAAATGTTGCTTAAATAAGCTTAAATAAATTAAACTAAGGCCTAGTACTGGCTTAAGCTACAGGCCCCATTTGTGAAACTACTTTTACCCAGACGAAAATAACGGTTTAGTACTACAATAACCTTGAGTTAAGTACTGTGTGAAAACCCCTGGAGGAAAGTTACTAGTTTGTTTTAATAAAAACAAAATCATACTCGCTATTTTCATTTATTTTTATATATAAAAATTTGTTGTGTTTTAACATACACAAGATAATCTGTAATTGCACTATAAATTGATCGAGAACAGTCATACCAGCTTACTGGACTCTATAGAAGAGCTTGTATAAGTTATAGAGACTATACATAGCTGCAGAGATTATAAACAACCTTTAACAAGTCTCAGAGAAGAATACTTTGGCATATAGATTAACAGTCATTTGAGAGGACATCTAAATATCACAATATATCTGGATAACATACTGTTTGGTAGTGAATGCTATGAGTCTACATGGATTTTCTTATAAGAACATATAAGAAAACAGTGACACACGAGAAGGCTGGGGTTTCATGAATCACTTGTCCTCCTTTAACATTCACTTGGTCTAAAAGGAAAGAAAACGGTATGATTATTTCAATATTCACAAAGAATACAAAGACATGAAAGCATAAAATAGAGTAGCATCTAAATTGTAAAATTTGGTTAAAATGATATATTTTTGAACGTGTTTATCTCATGAGGATTTATGAGTTTTATAAATGAATCAGAAACTGGTACAATGTAGAACTACTTATAAGTTCTTAATTATTAATAGTCAATGGAGCACCATATACAACATTCCTTAACCTCTGAGTTTAGGTCTGCCGGGTTTATTACAATATCTCTAGAAATCAGTTTATTGAAGGAAAAAACGACAACTTTTCTTCTTCCAGAACTGTCGGACTAAAATGGCGTTCTGCGGATTCTTGTTTACCTTGTTCATCTTTTGGGAGTTAACAACAGCGACCTGTCAATAAAGAGAAAATGGTGCTTCAAGACACTTCTAGAGTTTTATTTGGACACTGGTGGTGCCGTTACTTCTTTAAATCCATGCAGATCTTACCTCTGACATGACGGGGAGATTCATATGTGGATGTAGCCACATGGTCCTGCGGGCTTTGCCTGCCAGCCTCTGATTCAGTTTCCGTAGTAACCTCTTTACCTTCCTGTCTCTTGGATCAGCGCACTTCACCGCCTTTTTGGTGTACAATCTGTCATGATTGAAACAAGTGAGAACATGAGCGCCAGGATCTCGAAAGCTCCCTCCAAAACCTCTCTCTTTACATACGGCAAATCCTAGATCTCTTAATCTGCTACGCTTCAAGTCAGCGCGGGCCAAATTGGCTTCGTTGAAGAAACAGTTTGGGCATTGTCCACCCAGCCTGAGTGCATTCTTTTGCTCTACTTGCCTGACAATTACAGCTCTCAGTAATAAAAATCTGACCTGCTTAGACGGCAATGCCTGTAAGCTTTAATAGGGCATATTTTCCATGTCTGTGATTGCTCCAGGATGCCTGGAATACTTGCATGATGGCTCTTATGCTGCAATCCGGCCCCTCCGTCTGCCTCTCATACCTCAGGACGTCTTTGGTCCGGACTTTGCCGTGAGAGTACTGCATGCAGCACTGAACATCTCGTTGCATTTGCACACCCTTCCCTGGCATAGACAGAAATCACAAACCAGCAGCAGAATTCAACACGGAATCATACCTGGAACCCATCTTTAAGTACCTTAAACTGTGTGCATCAGATGGCTTGCTCAACAGTTTGCAGAGGAAATTGTGTCGTAATCAAATTTGGACTCCTATTATTCCTTTTTGGAGCTTCCTGTGCCTCCCATCATGCTTTAACACACCTCATATCTTCAGACATGCGTGAAAACTCCAGCACCCAAAGCTCCTGAACCGGTCTGGCTAACATAGCATTATGCCTCTTTCCCTCCCACCCAGATCTGGTCCCAACCGCCCCGTTCCAACATCGCAATCAGATGCGAGGGAGAGTTTCACCTTACCTTCCAGGCAGCCGAAGAGGACGGCGGAGAGGAACAGCATGGAGACAGACTGCAGGAACATGGTGGAACCTCAGAGGGATTTTTTCCTCCGTGCTGCCTGCTGTCCTCTTGTGCTGTTTTTATTTCTCTCCTCTCTCCCTCCCTTCCCCTATTTTTTCTCTCACGCGCTAACACACCCACAATCTCCCTCGCTCCCCCCTTCGTGTGCTGTTTTCACAGTCGTAGCATCTCCCCTCGCTGTTGAGAATCGCACAACTCTCTTCAATTAACACGTTGAGCTGTGCAAGCGCTGGTGCGTAACATAATCGCTGTAATTTCGACCCCGTCATCTCTGTTTGCTTGATAGCTTTGCCGGTTGTAAATTCTCAATTAAGACAACCAAATTCTTTTAATATGTAAAGAAACGACATTAAAAACAGCAGTACACAATGATATATGAGTCTGAAGTTGAATGCTGAAGAGAGGAAACGCCTTATATTAAAATGGGCAACTTTTCGCAAACTTATGATTTATTGCAGTCGAAAATCTTGGAGCTGAAGTCCTGATGTCTGACTCGCAGGAAGGTGTGTCTGAAAACATTTGAAAGAGCTAAACATCAGGAATCAATATGGATACTCATGTGCAGACATTTAGAGCCTGTCCTCATGTTGAGTTCTTGAGTCATGTGGAGAAACTGTGTTGGGACTTTATGGTTTTGGCATACCTGGGATCATTAGATTGAAAATATGCCATCTGCATGTCCAAGGTGGGTGTGTAAGGCATGAAGCACACAACTAATACTTTAAACTTTGAACCATTGCCCTTGAACCAGAAACCTAACTCCAGTGTTGGTTCAGATGAGCAGTCCTTGTCAGATTTGGATTTAAGTGAAAACACCAGGTTATAGATCCATAATGTTCAGATTAGGGATGCACGATAATCATCGGCCGACATGTAATACACGTGTTGTCCACAGGGCCTTTCAAACTGCAGGAAGCATTTCGTAGTACCCAAACTAATTGTGGTACTACCCACTTCTTGTCGTCTTCGCACCGCAGGAACTAGGAATGATTTCAAATTTCAGGAACTCTGTTTAGAGAAACTAAATTAGCTCCTACTTCCGTGGAGTGCAAATGATATTACAATGTGATACACAATGTGAAATCACGCACCTGATGGCATTTACTGCGGATTACAGAACTGGCTTTATTGACAAAATGAACAAACATTGGCAATGAATAAAAACATAAATTTTTTCTTAATTATAACTTTATAACTCGTAAATTGATCTAATAATAAAATGTAAGTATGTATTATGCCGTTTTGCATAAAAGTATTAGAATTGAAAGATGTCATTTTAGAATTTTTTTTTTTCTTTACTTTTTTAACCAGTGTGTAGTTTTTCATTCCTTAAACAAGCATGTCAGAAGATGCACACATGTACATATTCCAGGATGACAATGTGATTCACTGGAAAATTGTGCTTCAGTAAGCATGAGGAATCATTTTCGTGTACGAATTGTCCACCACAGAGGCCTGAGCTCCGCCCCATTAAAAAAGTCTTTGGGATGTGACTTTACAAAGTGGTTTGACTCTCACATTGTCAAATACAAGATTTCGGCCAAAAATGAATGATGGAACAGTGCTGTGCTGTTACATAACTGTCTCAAAACAAAGCATCAAAAAATGCAAAATGTTATCAATGCTAAAGACAGTCTAACCAATTATAAGTGTGTGCAACTTTTTTAGACAGGCATTGTAAAAAGTAAATTCCAGCACATCTCAAAGACTTTCAAAGGGGTTAACATCAGGACTCTACAGTGACCAATCGTTCATAGTCTGAGCCTGATGAATCTTTGTATTGCATGGATACGTGCGCGGGTACACCTAACTTGCTTGTTTAAGAAATGAAAAGCTACACACTGCACTCAACTGCATACGTAATCAATAATGCAAATCTAAAATATTATCACAAATGAACCCCCTTTTCTCAAAAGCCTTACTATTTGCTGTGATAATGTAGAGCAAACAATGATGAACACGCAATGTGAATATTTAATACTTCAGGTGAAGGATTTGTAACCTGGAGCAATGGCAATGAACACTAACAAACGTTTAGCTCTTCATAGAACCAAGATCTCAAAGATCCCTTTGCAGTACAACGTCCTTCTGTTAGCTTGTCATTGAAGCTTATTACAAAAGACCATCTACACAAAAACAACTATGCAAAGAATCCTCCGCATGCATACTAGAGTTCTTCATCGCGGTCTTAAAATTTCTCATGTAATGACTCGCATACTTGCTCGTGTTCATCTAAAATTAATTAACTTTATGTCCTGGATCAAGACAGAAAGCCAACTTAACTAACAAAATATATTGGTTTTCAATTTTTTGGCAACGTTTTTATTTCTGCTGGATCGACAGCATCTCTCACACTGCGAGACCACCAGAAGTATCCATTCACGACAGACTGTTTTCCCCTGGGGACTTGCTTTACATAAATCTCAGGAAAGACGCATGCTATGCTGCGATGATCGTGTGCGCTCTGCTCAGTCCCTCCTGACCTGGTGATTCATAAAAATCGTTGGATAAGTTGGCATTGAAAATCTTGTCTTTAAGCTCCGTGCCTGAAGACAAAGTCCTGGATATTTAGAGGTAAACAGTGATACCCACCTCACTCTGGATATTGAGGTAGACTGGCAGTCTGATTATGGAGTAGCCTCAGATGCCACACTGCTAATAGTCCTTTCATTGACCGTCTAATGTATACTGCCAAAATCACAAGCTTCGGCCAGATTTCATTCTACACAACTACCGTTTACAGATAATGGCTGTGGACTTTTATTGTTCTTCACTGGACTGACCACAAGTCTATAAGACAGTAGGGTTCCTGATGGTCATTTTAGGTTTTAAAAGTGATTCTTAAGACAGTTCTTGAAATTAATTGTTTTAGCAGTAAGAAAATACACTGTTAAGTTAAATAAGATCTGATCACAGATCCCAAATATATCGCTATCAGTAAAATAATTTTTGTAGCTTGCATGCTTTTTCTTGTTTATAGAGAAGCCATAATCGACGACAACACGTTTCCATTTTCAATCATGATCAACCAGACGAAATGGTGGGTGAAAATTAAAACAATTGTTGATTTCTGATCTTAGTGGGCAAAATAATTGAGAACCATCTTCAGACCACACTTGCTATTAATAATCAAAACTTACATGAACTGTAAACTCTCATACAATGAACACAACACTCTTTAGAAAAAGATAAAATAACTTTATTTAAGCACTCAACATTGTTATAAGAATCCTAGAATATTGAAAAATACAATTGGCACTTTACAACCTAGACATCCATACAATTTTAATCACACTGTTCAGGCATTACAAAATCACAACGAAAAGAAATAACACGCTCCAGCCATTTTTTCTCAGAGTTCTCAAATCTGAAATGCATCTTCAGAATTTGTAGACAGTCTTTATATTCATATTTATGCACCTTTCCCCTCAGTCCAAGGTTCCTAAACAAGAGTGACAAAGAAAGCAATAGATGAACGTAAAGAATCACATGGATCAATTACTGGTTTTAACTGTATACCAATTTAACTCGTGATTTAAGAACCTTCAGCAGAATTTAGGACAGATTGCATTCATACTGTAAACCGTTATATGAACTGTATCCAGAGTACCTTTGTTAGTATGGAGAATTCAGGACATTTTTTTTTGTCATTGAAATGACTTGGAAAAAAAACGTTCCAATCAACCTGAATTCACCATATAGCTTCAGTGCAGGTTACTGCTGGCCTTCCACAAAAACCAACTCTCAACAACAAAGCAGAATATCTTTATTGAAACAGCAGTGTTGTTGCCAACTGCCTTCAATTCTGAATTCCTAGAATCAAAGGTCTTCGCGGTCACATATAAATTCGACTCCATGGCAGAATATTGTTTGGTTTGACGCTAACAGTTCTTGGAAAATGAAGTTTTGAAGGGAGGAAAGAAATATAGGCCATCAGAATGATCCACAAAGCATTCTCCCACATTCTCCAGCAGGAAATAACATTCAATGACTCCCTTACCTTCCAAAAATGCAAACTCATCTATTGCTTCAATAGCATTGTCTGCCAAATGAGAAAAAAAAGCACTTATCATTACAGCATCAATACCACTAATGTTTTTAGTTACAATTTTAGAATTTACTGTAGAACATACCCAAGTCTTTGCGTTGAAGAGTTTTTCTCTTTCCCTGTTGTGCATAAACAAGAGCATCCTTGGCGATCATTTCAACAAAAAGCTCCTGTGGGCAGAAGAACAATTAGTACCATTTTTAAAGTCATCTGGGGCCATCCATAAATGTTGTCCTTGGCCCTTGCGAATTAACAGCCCTGACGGCCAGATCAAAGTTTATATATCAATACATCTGCCCTAGTTGGAACTGAAATTCAGAATATCCAGACACTGCATCCATAAACGTGACAAGCCTAGACTTATAGTAGTAGTATTACAATGATTTTAACAAATCATCTCCTCCTCTCTCATATTATGCATATATTATTTGTGTCATAGGAGCAGTCAAAAGTTTTCCGGCACTGTGAGAACTTTATCTGAATTTTACAGATTACAGAAAACTGTCTGTTAATGAAAAAGTCACACTTTGTAAAGCAATGATTGGCTATTAATATTTAGCCATATTACATTTTTGCTCATGGAATAGTGTTTACTTGTGACCTGAGACACAGCGACGTTTTACAACCAGAAACTCAGACAAACAAAGCCACAGATAGACAGATGACAGTGGCAAACAAAACTAAAAGTGAAATGACAGAGAAAGACTCGTACATCCATTTGTACAAAAACCTTTCTGTAATTGATTCTGTATTGCTGTTTTGTCATTAATATTGTGTAATTTGGCTAGCTGGTTTTGTTGAAATTGCAAAAATTTACACCAATAAAAAGTAAAAATAACAAACTATCAGTAATGTTTTCGAAGAAGAATTCAAAGAGGAATATTTGGCCTGTTGCTTCTGAGTTCACTATCAGGAAATGTACTCCATCTCCCTTTCATCCAAGGTGAACTTGTCTTTCTTTCTTCAGTTTGTGGTTAATAAATGTATAAAATATTGTTAGAAAATGCCAGATCACTTCGCTAAATAAGACCCTTACTCCTCAGCTGGGACAGAAACTCAATTTGGACCTTCAACCTTTTGGCCGCCATCAAAGCTAGAAGTGAACTAATCCTTTAATTCCATCTCTCCATCTCTTTCTCTCTCTCTCTCTATATATATATCTGTATCTCTCTCTCTCTATATATATATATACATATACATACATATACACACACACAAGAACATTTGGTAAATTTAGAAAAACAAAAATTAACAAAATGGAATGCCTCCATATTATTGATAAGAAATATTAAATAATAAATTGATGTATCTGCCATACAGAGAGTCAGGCAGAACTTAGAGAGAGAGAGAGAGAGAGAGAGAGAGAGAGAGAGAGAGAGAGAGCAGAAATTGACTTTACAGATAGATAAATACTTAAAGACAAAAAGAACGAAAACGGCATCAATAAAAATGAGAAGGAATAGTCCTGATAGACCGCGAGATAGAAGAGGGGATGGGAGAGCGATGAATCCAGCACGTGTTTGTGTGTGTATCTCACCGTGGCTTTAGCTATGATGAACACAGACTCTTGACTGGCCAGACTCACATCCGGATCGGCTTTCATCAGAGCTTTGATGCGGGACAGCGGCAGCTTGGCGAGACGGTGCTGCTGCGCGGCCGCGGTGGGCCCAGCTTGCCCGTTCCCTCCGTCCTCCTCCGGCTCGGCGCTACGGGGCTCGTCCTCAGCTCCGCTGCGTTCCAACTCCGACTCCGCGGCAGCCGCAGACGCAGTCGCAGTCGCCGCCATTGACGCACGCGGCTCGCTGTAGAAAGTAGCGTTCCAAACCGAAAGCGGAGCGTCTAATCTTCTCCCGCCAAATCTGACTGTAAACACAAGCTCGAGGCGGACGGCGGAACAAACGTCACAACCCCACGTCATGTTCGCGGGTCAACTCATTCCATTGAGTAAAGGTCAGGTAAAGTCTATTATTAAATTAAACACTTAAAGGAATTTATGTATGGTTTTTAATTGATTACAAATAACATGTTTCCTCAGTTCAGAGAAACTGATTAGTGATAACAACAGAGGAAGTAACGTTACATTCTGTAAAAACTTCACTGCATCTATTCAAATCTAGGCTACTTAAAATTATGATAATTTAAGGATAAGTTTATTCTTAAAGTTTGTGCATAGTAGTCTTGGTTGTAAAATGCAAAAAGGAAAGGAAAAGAAAAGATGGAGACCATTGGAATTAATGTTTTGAAACAGAAATAAATAAAATGAAAGGGTTTCAAATTCTGTCATCATTTAACAGTTGTTGGTTCCCACTGACTTCCAAAGTATGAAGAATATGAAAATGAATTGGGACTAGGAACTGTTTGGTTATCTTTTATGTGTTCACCAGAAGAAAGACATGTATACAGTTTCGGAATAACTTAAGTTTGAGTAAATAAAGACAGTTTATTTGTTTACTTATTAGAGACAGATAAATAGATAGTTTTTTCATCCCAGAGTGAAATTCACAATTTTCAGCAGTGTCTGCAAACATAGGCAATAGATCATAAAATAGGAAGGAATATAACAAAAATAAAACAAAATTAGTTTACAAAAATTGGTCAAATAGCAAAATATCAAATATTTTTATATAAATGTATATATTTTAATACCGTTGATAGTTACAGGCTCAGGTTCACCACCATCTCTATTGTAAATAAGCCCTATAGTGGCTAAATTTCATATACTGCCCTTTATCAGATTTTTAAAAAATGCAACCTAAGAATCTGAAACACAGCACATAAACATACAATATAATTTACGATTACATACAATAACGCTACTTAAGATAATAATAGCAGTATCATACAAATACGTGATTATTCAGTTATATTTAAATGTTGAATAATTTGTATACTTCTTAATTAAGTCAGTGCAAATGAAAATAATTGCTGATACACAAATGTTTTATATATCAAACCACTTTTCTGAATGAATCCCTGTTTTTTTAAGCATTCTTGAGGCCCTGATACACATTTTTCCACCAACGTAGATAAAAATGACATTGAGAACCACATTTTACATGGGTTAAACACTTTAACCGCCTAGGTAAAAAGATAGTACATGAACTTCAGCACAAAAATAGGAACAAGTTATTAGACATGTTTTTTTTTTTTTTAGTTTATTGTGGGCTTTTCAGCTAAATTTAAACTGTAAAACATCAGCAAAATCATTTAATGAAACAAAAGAATGATAAGGTCAATGCAAACATAGAAAAACATTGTTTTGGCCAACAGAAATGTGACAACCTGCAAATCACTGCTAGAATATCGCCATTACATGTGTAACTGAACAGGTCTTCCCTGTATCAAGTGCCGTGGTGTTCCCATCAGAATAGTATTGTTTTGCACGAGCCGGCTGTTTGCACGCAGCTTCATTGGAGTGTGTTAAAGTGGATATTATTACGTCCATCTAATTGGATTGAGCGTCGGTGATCACTGGAGGATTGAAGACTGTAGAGTGAGAGGTTGTTGTGCTGTTGTCTACGTCCATTCATACAGACACCAGCATGAAGGATCCACAGCTACCAGGTAATGTATATTTCTTCATGGAATAGAGTGTAAGGAGTGTTTCGAAATTCTTGTAGAAATCTTGTAGGGCTGTGTTATATTAGATATTGTTTCAGGTTGCATAGATTATATGAATAATATATCAAAAGAATTCTAAAGATATATATATATATTTATATATATATATATTTAGAGGACAAATGAATGTGATCCTCTATTAACTGCATATTATTTAAAGTATGGATAATATATCATCATTTTGTCTTTGATCTTCAGTGTGAAGTTTTAAATCTTTAATATCAACACTTGATGCTTGCTCTTAAACAGCTGTTTGTTAAATATGATGACTGGTTTCACAGTACAGGTGTGTTTCCAATAGACACATTAAGGAAATTTGGTAATTGCTATCTGTGGCACTTATTTTTTTTGGTCAACTCTGTGCATAACATTTTATCAGAAGTAGTTGATAAAAAAAGTGTCAAAAATCCTATGGGTTTCCATCTATCAGTTTTTTTTTTTTTTTTGCAGTATTTGTGTTTCTAATATAGAAAGCAGTTCAGTGGATATTTTGTGGAAATGTATTTTTAGAAGCGTGCCGAGTCTGCAACCTGTGATGCATGGTCCTAAAGAGGCTCCTAATCCACCCGTCTTAAAGACTTTCCTATTCAGACTTACAAGCCTGATCTTGACATGTGCAGACATACTGGACATTTGAACCAAAATAGAAAGGATTGCAGTCATGGATTAGGATTATACAAGAACATCTCTGCGACGCCTGTGATATTCTGAAAGGCTGTTCCACATGTAGGCCTAATTTCGATTTGCTGGTGCATTGCAAGTCTTACACTTGGGGTATATTTTATAATGTATGTTAAATATATGGTTAAAATAATGGCAGCTGTGTTTGTGTAAAAGGTCACTGTAAAATATAATGTAACAACATTTTAGATTAGGTTTAGTTTTATATTTAAATACATTAAAAAACTACACATAATGTCAATATATCAACACTGTTAAACACATTTTGGTAGAAATGACAGTATTAAATGTAACAGTAAACTTACTGTAAATTTAAATGTATGTTATTTACTGGCAACAGAATGTTACTGTTCCATAACAACAAAAGATATAGTTTACCTTAAACTAACACTGTAAATACAGCTGAATGAGGCATTGTGCAACTGATAGTGTTACTCAGTACAATTACCAAAACAACAGTTGAGAGATCTTAAAAAAACCTGAACACCTCAAGTTTCATTTAACTTCTCTTAAGAAATGATTTCTACTGTAGAAAAAAAATAGCTCCTAAAATAACATGGAATCTTTTAATTAAAGGCAGCTTTTGGTTTTTCCTTTCTAAATTAAAACTGCAGTTTTGTAAAGAAGTGAAAATGCCATAATGGTTTCTATTTAAAATACATGACAAATAAAAATCACTAGGCCCTGATATTTGTTTGGTAAAGGTTAGTCTCCACAGACTCAGACACTTGCTCTCGTTGACCTTCCATGCTGAAGGAAAGGTTTACAGGAGCTTAACCTTTCAGAGACGGGGTCAATCTGCTTGTAATAGTCTGGAAATATGTACTTAAAAACTATGGTCTTCGAAATATGAAACGCATCTCTTATCATAGAGGACCCATAAAATTACAGTATTAATCTCAGTATTTTGACTCTTTATTTTTGTCCTATCCAAGGTACCAAAACATTAAATGTCTGGGCGAAGCGACATGGGAAAAAAGGAAAGAATGAACCAGCGGCCCAACCTGCCCAAAAGGAAGCAGAAACACGCAAGGCTCCGGCACTGACCCCTCAACAACGAGCCAAGCAGACAGCCTTCGAGAGGGTCCTGTATGACATGTCCCACCATGAGCCGGTCATCAGTGACATCATGCTGGGCCGCAGGATTGCTTTCTATGATCTCAGAGGAGAAATTGGGACTGGAAATTTCTCCCAGGTCAAACTGGGTGTTCATGCTTTAACTAAAGGTGAGACAGTCAGCGTGCTCCTCTGGCCGGACGCCCAGCACCTAATTTTCAGTTCAATTTTAAGCACATGTCAGATTGTGCAAAGGACTTATAGTGTGTGTGTGCATTTGGTTTGGTGATCTGTCCCCACGGGTCATCTAGGCGTTTTGGTGTCCGATGAAGAAAATGAATCTGCATTACTTGCTCACCGGTGTAGCAAGTGTTGCAATTCTACATTTCTCTAAATCTCTTTTGATAAAGAAACAAACTTATCTACAAATAGTATGGTCTGAGAGTGAGTAAATGTTCAACAAATGTTCATTTTTGGATGACCTGTGCCTTTAAAACTTGGCCTTCTTTTTCCTTCAATCATTCAGTGAACCTAAACCAAAATCACCTGCCTCTATTTTAGGCAGAATAATTCTCTCTAGTCAACAAACATCGCTTCGATCCCTGTAGTCCCTGTTTTACGTTCTAGAAACTTTACACTCAGATGTACGTCACTATATGAATTTAAGAAAAACCTGATGATGCTTGATCGTGACTTTTTACGCTTTCTGGGTTTCTGTCAGTTTGCAGCTCCTGACAGCAGGCGGCACAGTCGAACTGTGTCTGTAGATGTCAGTGACCACGAGTTGATCCCCTTCTGTAATCCAGCAGATTTACATCACCCCCTCTGTGAAGCGCTCTAATATTTCTGGTGGGTTGGTTGAGATGCCTTTCGAAAGCTGCACAGCAGGGAGGCCTCTCGAGCATTCTGCCACATGTTTTTCTAAGACCCAGACTAAGATTTGAAGATAAAAAGGCCGCTCGAATATTTCTCTAGCTCCCGGGCTACGTTTGAATCACACAAACATAATTGACTGTGATTTTAACACGCGTCCCTCTTTCTGTCTCACAGAGCGTGTCGCAGTAAAGATTCTGAATAAGGCTCGTCTAGACAAGAAGTCGCAGAATCTGTTCGCCTCAGAGATCATCTGCATGGAAAAACTCTCCCATCCGAACATTGTGCGTCTGTACGAGGTGCTTGAGACCAGTAAGCATTTGTACCTCGCTATGGAGTACGGCAGCGGAGGAGACCTGTTCTCTCGCATCACCAGCAGGGGACGCCTGTCAGACCTTGAAAGCAAGCTCATCTTTGCCCAGATCATCTCTGCCATCAAATACATGGTGAGAGCAGCAAGGCCTTGTCCTCACCCGACCTGACCGCAGCTCGCGTTTATTAGTGCTGCTTGTAAAGACAAGCATTGCTCACACTTAGAATTTGAACAAATCCCCCCTAATCCATATTAAAACTACATTACTCATTGATCACATGTGCTACAAACGTGAATTACAGGTTACTTTTCTAAGAAATTGGAGTTTTCATTAAGTGGCTTGACAAATCTTATAAACAAAGATATTAGATTTGGTCATTTGTTTTATTCAGATAGACTATTATGGTTAAATTGACTAGTACTGCTGTTCAGTAGCAGATTGTCTAGTTTTTGTTAACTGAACATTGTTACTTGACGTCGTACCACCTCGTAAAATCTGTGCCAATTGCTGTGAGATCGGGCTCCATTTGTTATATGATTGCATGTTAATATTAACAGCTTTTTGTTTGAGACAAATATATTGTACTTTGTTAATATGATACTGATTTTAACTAAAAAAAAAAAGTACCGCTCAAACTCTTAGGATTTAGGTTTTTTATAGTTTAGATTGATCAATAGTTTTCAAATGATAATAATATTTTAGACATTTATGATCTTACAAAAGATTTCTATTTTATAAAATACTCTAAAAATGTTTCTACAGAAATATTAAGCAAACATAACTGCTTTCACCAATCAGCTGCAAATCAGCATATTAGAATGATTTGTGAAGGGTCATGTGACACTAAAGACTAATGATGAGTAATGATGCTGAAAATTCAGATTTCATCATAAAAATAAATTACATTTTGTTAATATCATGTACAAGTCAAACATTTAGTATTGTTATAGTTTCTTATATTCTGTAATGGACGCACAATGTTTAACTTCCAGATCAAAACCCTGTATGATAAATATATAGTTAGCCTATTAATTATCAGCAAAATTAATTGGAGTACATTTAAAATATTACATTTAAAGGTCAATGTATAGTTTTTCCCAATTTTCCATTTTATATATTTATTTATTTATTTATTTTTTACAGTAGTCAACATTCGAAGTGGATCAAAGTTGTCCTAAAATCAAAAATAATACCTATTTTTGTCTCTTTTTTTTGTCTTAGGACAACTTTGATGAAAGATTTTGATCCACTTCAAATGTTGACTACTGTATGTATAAATATGTAGGGTGCAATTTGTAGGGGGGATGGGGGACCAGTTTTGAATCAAATGATTTGCGATACATGATCCGATTGGAGCATTTCTAATAATTTTTTTGCGACGCAATGGTTTAACTGACTAAAAAGATGGATTTATCATGAGATCATTTATCATTTATCAAAATAAAAGTACCCCCCTCTGCTTTTTTGACAAATCGCATACAGGCGAGATATATATATATAGAACCTGGAGCACATAAGCAGTCAGTAGCACAGGTATATTTGTAGCAATAGCTAATTGCATTGCTCATAATAATTTTTTTTATTTTTTTTACGTAAAGGTCATTTTCCATGCGAATAAATTTCCAACCATAACTATATCAAAATTAATTTAAGTAGTATGCATTGCTAAGTACTTAATGTGGACAACTTTAAAAGTGATTTTCTCAATTATTTATTGATTTTTTTTTTGCAACCTCAATTTTTCCGATTTTCAAATAGTATCTCATATCCTAACAAGCCATACATCAATGGAAAGCTTATTTATTTATGATTGAGTCTAATGGATCTTTATAATTCACTGTTTGTTTTTCAGCATGAAAACAACATCGTCCATCGTGACCTGAAAGCAGAAAATATATTTTACACCACATGCTACTGCATCAAAGTGGGTGACTTTGGTTTCAGTGTTGTCAGTGAGCCGACCGAAACGCTGAACACGTTTTGCGGCTCCCCGCCGTATGCAGCCCCTGAGCTGTTCAGAGACAAAAGCTACGTGGGCCGTTATGTGGACATCTGGGCGCTGGGCATCCTACTTTACTTTATGGTCACTGCAACCATGCCTTTCTACGCCGACAACTTAGGCCGCCTGAAACGCTGCATCCTGCAGGGAGCGTACAGCATCCCTCCTTACGTCCCTGAATCCTGCCAGTTGGCAATTAAAGGCATGCTGAGACCCGTGCCTGTGGACAGGACCACTGTGTCTCAGCTGATGATATGCTCCTGGATGAGCGGCATCGAATACCCCAAACCCTATCCTGCTTTCAGCACGACGCCCATTTTCCTGGGTGACCCTGCGAAGAGTCTGTGTGTGGAGGAACAGGAAGTGAAGTCAGCCCTGAGCGAGCTGGGCATCAGTGGCACGCACCTGCAGAATAACACCTGTACTGACTGTCGCAGCCCAATAACAGGGATTTATCGTATCCTGCTGCACCGCATCCAGAAGAGGAGAACCGTTGAAGCCGTAGGATATTCCGGCCTGTACCCGGAAGATTTTGGTACTAAAAAATACTGGGCCAACAATGCAACTGCTAAGCACAATCCTTCAGCAGTGTGTAACGTCTTGTAAAGACAGATAATGTGTTTGATGCCACGCCTCAGGAAGAAAAATGCGTTTTGTGATTGATTAATCACAGCACACCAGAATCAATTACCAAGAACAGTCTTTTACATATTTTTGTAAAATCTGTTGATTTGGTGCTTATCTGCTGCTAAATCTAGTACTGTAAGTGATTTAATGATAACGCAACAGTAGTGTAGCTCACTCGCTGAAATGAATCTTTTCTCTTTTAAGAGATTCAGAAAGATGCAATGAAACAAGTGTAGCATGATTCCCAAAATTACTCTTATAAGATGGTTCCTTCTAATGACTCAAGAACCTACATTGCATCAAATGTAGCTCTATTCCCAAAATAATAATTTTTAAAAAATTGTTTTTTTAACTAATCTAAATACAGCGCAACAAGTGTAGCCCGATTCCAAAATGAATCGCTCTTATGTGTCGTTTTTTAAACACGATTCTAAATACAGCGCAACTAATGTAGCCCGATTCCCAAGTTAATCACTAGTCGGTTCTTTTAAACGAATCTAAATGCAGCGCAATGAGTGTAGCCCGATTCCAAAATGAATCACTCTGACGAATCGGTTCTTTTAAAATGAACCAAAATTCAATGAGTGTAGCCCGATTCAAAAAATGAATCACTCTTATGAGTCGGTTCATTTAAACGAATCTATATACAGCACAATGAGTCTAGCCCGATTCAAAAAATGAATCACTCTTATGAGTCAGTTCTTTTAAACGAATCTATATACAGCACAATGAGTGTGGCCCGATTCCAAAATGAATCACTCTTGTGAATCGGTTCTTTTTATATTAACCAAAATACAGCACAATGAGTGTAGCCCGATTAAAAAAAATGAATCACTCTTATGAGTCGGTTCTTTTAAACGAATCTATATACAGCACAATGAGTGTAGCCCGATTCCAAAATGAATCACTCTTATGAGTCGGTTCTTTTAAACGAATCTATATACAGCACAATGAGTGTGGTCCGATTCCAAAATGAATCACTCTTATGAATCGGTTCTTTTAAACGAATCTATATACAGCACAATGAGTGTGGCCAATTCCCAAAATGGCTCTAACAAGCCATACTAGCTTAATTAAAAACTCATTAAAAACCTAAAGCACAACAAGTGACTTTTAATTCTCTAATGAGTCAGTTCTTTTAGTGAATCAGAAACATACAGTGCATCAAGTAGCCTGATTCTCAAAACGAACAAATTTGTAACATTTTTAAGTAATTATAACTGAAAAATATGCTCAAATTATTCAAAATGAATCAGTTGAATTTCACTGCTTTTATTCTGTTTTACAAAACCTGCAGGGTCCGCTGGTCCACTTCTACAAAAGCTTACATTTGAAATACTGCTGTAGTATTCAGTAGAACTTCTGTACTTCATTTTGCATACCGCTTTGTTTTATTTTTGTTTTCAACGAAGGTCTCAGACTTTTAGACCTCACTGAGAAATGTTGATACAGCTGCTTTTTATTTAACTGCCTGTATATTAGCCGATATAGCAGCACAAATTGCATGCACACTTGGATCAATCACACACATGTAATTCTAATGGAGGATGGTGTTATTTTACAGTTGATCCCTAAGTGGTCATTTACTGTTGCCAAGTTGAATATGAAGATATGGCCAATACTTAACGGTTAGGAAAACATTTGATACATTGTTGTATCACTGAACGCATGAATGTTTGAGATGTTGTTTATTTGATATAGGCCTAGTCTGAGCCACGGCTTTTGGCCAAGTGTCATATGCAGTAAATATTTGCAATAAACTGGTTACTGGCTGCTCTGGCCTCGTGTAACAAAGTTCACATGTATTTTTACAAAAGCTTGACAGATTTGATGGACTCCACTGCCATCTGTTTCTATTAAAATAGCCGAATTGCTTGGCAATCGTTTGCTGACCCCAGCAGGGTTTACATTAAAGTATGACGCGAAGGATTAAACGCTAATCAGCTGGTAATCCAAATTAGTGTGGTGCTTGTGGTATCAGTGATTACTTTATATTCTATAGAACTTATCATCTTTATAAACAAGCCATGGCACATTCATATTTGGAATGGAGGAGATCTGCCAAGGCGCTGTTTTTACAGGCATGATAATGTTTGGTGCCTTCGACTTTATAAATCTTATTTAGAAATACCTTTAATGTTACTAAGACTTATTTTACTCTGTGATTGATTATCAATTTACAATAAAGCGCTGCATGTGATTCGTGCTACTTCGTAAAATTTCGTACAACCTCGCTTGTACGGTTGTGGATGATTTGTCTACACCCCAGTGACGGGTAGGTTTAGGGGCGGAGGTAGGTGAAGGTCATTCGTACAAATTCATATGAAAAATCATATGAATTCATACGAGTGAGGTCGTAACACCTCGTAAAATCTGTGCGAATTGCTGTGAGATTGGGCTCGATTTGTTACATGATTGGGTGTTAATATTTTTGAGACAAATATATTGTACTTTGTTAATATGATACGTAACATTTCGTATAACGTTATGTCATGCCAATTTCAGATGCTATATGAAAATACATTGTACTATATTTTTGTATTTGGCATGAAATGTATCCTGGATTTTTGAAGTTTCTAAGCTTCAATAAAAGTATATACAGTACATCGCCTGTTTGCATCTCTATAATGCAGGAAAACAGGTGTGTCATGAAAATAAATGTGCTTCAGAAACGTACTGTGGTTAAAAAAAAGCATCTCGTTGAGCAACATCTCATCAAAAGTCATGTATTTTCTTATGTTACCCAATACATTTTGTTCTGTAATGGATTGGGAAAGCACACAAAACACATCAGTCTGTCCACTAATCTAAATAACCAATTAAAGCAGTTTATTTTTAACTGGATCCTCTTAATTACTCGATATCCAATGCAAACAAATGTGGGGCTGGATTATCCGTCTTAAGCCAACCGATATATCGTCCCAGTCAACCACAAAAACACAGACTTACTGTTCCTGATTATTGCTAAGCACGTAAAGTTTAGACTATCTTATCATGAACATCTTTCACATAACAGCCTATATTCACGGCAACTGGACCCTTGAGTAAACATCCTTTCAAATCCTTCTTGGACGTGCAAAGCATGCAAGAGATTTACTGTCTCTGGAACAAACTGTCTCTTTTTCTCTCTTTGTGAATTCATTTGGCCTCGATTTCACAACGCTTTAGCACTTCCTGCGTGCTACTAGTTTGTGCTTGCAGTGTTTATGGTTATTTCAAAGTGATTGGCAGTTTGCTGGCTGATATGGATTTCGCAATCCTCTCTTGGACGCTCAGACTTGTTCCCACCTGCTTTGGCACCAAAAAGTGCAATCGATGACGAGTGAAGATGAGAAAGGATCGCTGATGCGCTTTGATATCTGCCACCTACCATATACTTCACAATATTAACAGGTAGTATTGTTTATCTTTTGTTTTGCATTTAGATATATCCTTAAATCGATTTATCCCTAAATCGTAGGATGTGTCAAATTCAAATAAGATTGAATTGGTTGTGCTCACATTCAAAGACAATACAGTTCCACCACCTCTATCTTTCTCTCTTTGAGTAAACGATAGACCATACATAAATGAAATAAAATTGTAATAAAATGAATACAGATAAATATTTATAAATTTGGGCCTCAAATGTATTAATTAATGATACTGAGGAAAGTAAAAAAAAAACTGGCTTGACAAATATTCATCCATAATATTAGATTTCTTATCATAATATACTTTATTTATTATTATTCCTCCAGCCATTTTCATTAACTTCACCACAAGTTCTTAAATGCAAACTTTAGAGATTTGGTACACAGCAAACACCCGTTTAGCCCCATGGAAAGGCTTGGAGGGGTCGGGACAGTTTTTAATATAACTCGGATTGGATTCTTCTGAAATAAGGAAGTCACATAGACCTAGGATGCTTTAAAGATGAGCAAAAGACAAGCTAATTTTTATTTTTGGGTGACGTAACCCTTTAATTGTTTTAAATGTGCACTTGTAATGTACTTATCATTTTTACAGTAACAATTACTTGCAGATAGTTTAATATTTATTAAATAAACGTCCGCTTAAGCTTACTTAGATGTACATTTTCCTAATGCTCTTTTTAAAGGATGCTAAAGTGTATAGTCTTAGATCATAGATCAGTGAACAATCTTGCTCTTTGCACTTCTGGGTGTATGCATTGCATTTCATTGTCTCCTGTACTCAATGAAATCCGATCAAGTCACTGCTTTGACTGTGGATTATTCCCAGCGCAGCAGTTTCTTAACAAATATCTCAGCGCATTTATCTCAGTCCGTCGAATATTGAGTCTAAGTTCGGTTTATAAATCAGAGATTGTTTATTATATAGTTAGTCATCTGGATGACATAGTCTGCGAAATGTGAGAATATAATTACTTACACAAATGTCATTTTCCATTTGAGAAGTGGTCATTTTAAAGGTTTCCTCCCTTGTGTGAACATCATGAGCAAGTTATAAATGAATTCAGATATCAGACTTTAAAAAGTGAAAGGATACTGTAGGTTTGAGTGATTACAGGTCCTGTTGTTATCGGGAATCGCAGACAAGCTAAGAGCATGTGAAATAGTCCATGCTACTGGCTGAAGCTAATTATTCATTTCCCAGCACTTGTAACATTTCTCATGGCTACTGGCCAACATAACCATCTTTATTGTCTTAGTCATGAATGCTCCAATGACAAGTTTGGAGTTGTTGGGGGAACTAGCATACGCTGATGACACATTGTCCTTAAAATGTACAGCGACCTTGAATATGAGTGTGAGAAAGGTAACGCTACGTTGCAATATTTGCAGTTTAGCCGCTTAGTCACAGAATCATGTCATATATTTTTCCAATAATAACACCTTTGTGTATTTACAGTATGTTACAATGGCTGAAGTCTGATGAAAGATGTCCTCCGTACTTTTGGTGTGGATGGAAATGCAAAAGGCTGTCACATTATAATAACACATTGCAATAACACATTATTTGCAAGATGTGCTAATTGATCCATCTAAACTAATTACTACCAAATGACCTCCCAAAAGATAGTTACTTAAATTGTTGTGTTTGATAAAAAAAAAAAAAAAAAGGCATTCCATAAAGTAGCTCTAGAAGAAATTATTTTGATTAAACATTGAATAAATAATGAAATGGGTATTAGTGTTTTAACTAGGGGTGGGCATAGATTTTTTTAATTTTATTTAGATTAATGTAGATTAAAATGGCTCATTTGAAGGCATTCAGAATATGCTACCTAAATAATGACTGAAAGTAAGCCGGACGGGACTACAGTAGTTTTACAGGGGGTCGTTAGAGAATGTTTTGTTTCACAGACGTACTTGGTGATTTTAATCCCATCCGAATCTGCCATGTCTGTGTTTTTCT
>JAUCMU010000013.1:10003473-10013685 GCA_032275025.1 Enteromius treurensis
GTCTCGAAAGACAACACAGAGGCTGCAATACCAAAAGAAACACTTTGGGCACCACAACAAAAACAAACTTCGGCAAAACAATTGGCAAGGAGAGGTGGTGTTTAATGTTTTGTCTTGCTCCTTCTTTTGCTTTTAGTTTGAATTTGCTTTCTTTTTATTTCTTTAAGTTCTCCTTTATTATTTTATTCCCTTGCCTGCTTTTTGTGTATATCTCTGTTTCTGTGGAGCCTTGTCCTGTCTTGTCTTTTGTTCCTAGAGTTCCTGTCCTGTTCCCCGCCATTGGTTCTCCTGGCCTGGTGTTGGTGCAGCCATCCTTAAAAGAGCTAGGAAGTCCGGTTATCATGATGGAGGATAAAACTCAAACACACAAACAAACTCTGTTTTGCCTGCGTGCACACGCCGAGTATGAGCGGCGGCCATTTATTAATTGCACAATTAATTGTATCACCACACCGACTTCCTAAAACTAGGTCACAGGGTCAACTGAGAACATATAAAGAGACCCTGATTATCCTCAAAAACTGTCACTGGTGCATATTCGAGTACACTGTCCATTCCTTTTACTAAATTGATAAGATACAAGCTTTCCTGTGCAGTAGTTGATAAAGTCATGTACTCCGCTTCACATGTGGACAAAGCAACAGTTTGTTGTTTCTTTGACTTCCAGGAAATAATAGGCCCACTCTTAGACAATCTAAAACAGTAGCCAGTAACACTACACCTGTCATCTAGGTCTGCTGCCCATCACTATAGGCCATAAGTTTAAGATCTTCGTCATTTTTCTTATAACACAATTCCAAGTTCACAGTGCTTTTCAAATACATCAACACATGTTTAGCTGCAACCCAGTGTTGTTTTTTTTGGTACAGACAGATATTGTGACAATGTACTTACAATAAAGCTCAAATCTGGACGAGTACTTGTCATTACATAAATTAAACTGCCCACCACTTCACGATACCTCTTTGGGTCAGTAGATTCATCATCATTGTCAAATTTCAATTTCAATTCACATGGTGTTGATCTTGGAGTCATGTCAAATCTCACCATTCACTTGTGTAAAATCAATACCCAGGAAATGTTTAAGTTTTCCCCAATCTTTAATTTTAAACTTAACTCCCAACATTTCCTTCACATTCTTGAGTATTTGACTGTCACTCACTGCAATGATAACAGCATCATCCCAAATAATCAACATAACACTTTCTTCACCAATTGTTTTACTGTAGACACAACAGTCAGCAGAATTTTGAACACAACCATTTTCAATCAGAAAATCGTGCAGCGTCTTATTCCAGTTTCGTCCTGACTGTTTCAGACCATATAGTCACTTATTTAACTTACAAGTTTCTCCTGTGTTTAATTTAACCTTAAATCCTTCAGGCTGTTCCATATACATTTCACAGTCTATAGGAGCATGCATATATGCAGTCTTAACATCCATCTGATGTAATTCTAAATCATACTGAGCTGCAAGCTGCATTAAGACATGTACAGAAGTCATATCAGCAGTAGGTGAAAATGTCTCATTGTAGTCAATACCAGGCACTTGACTCTAACCTATCGCTACATATCTGGTCTTATAGATAATTTCATCAGAATTTTCTGTTATGGTGTAAACCCATCTGCCCCCCACTACATTTTTACCTTCAGGCAAAGTTGTCAATGTGAACGTATGGTTCTCTTTAAGAGAATCCATCTCCTCCTTCATGGCTTTAACCCATTGCTCTGATTTTGAAGAGCTCAACGCTTCTTTCAATGTCTAGGGAACATCACATGCAACACAATAGCAATAGTCAATATTTGTTAATGCCTGATCATCAACACCTTTTATCTCATAATCAACGATTGTCCAACTTCTTCTTGTCAAATTTGTATGCATAACATTCTAACCCAAACACTCTCATTTTGGAAAGGTCACCAAGTAATATGGAGTTTGTCCATTATAGCATCTGTTTCTAATAACTGCAGCAGTTTGTACCGCTAACTCGCACCGCATGTCCACAACTCTTGTGGTAATTTACTCTCAATTAACATACATCTTGCCATTTCAAACAGAGTTCTCCAAGCTCTTTCAGCCGTCCCATTTTGATGGGGCAAATAAGAAACTGAGGTCTCGTGTCTAATGACATTTTTTACTGAGCAGTGACTGAAACACAAAAGATGTCAACTCTGTTCCATTATCTGATCTTATACATTTGATTTTACCATACGGTGCAACATCAGCAATGAACCTCTCTGTGGCTCTAACAGTATCACTCTTAGCTTTCAGAAAATAAGTGAACACAGATGCTGAATAATCATCTGTAAACGCTAAGGCAAATCTGAAACCATCTTTTCCTGCTAGCTCTATAGGACCGGCTAAGTCTGCATGAACAAGTTCGAATACATCTTTTGCTTTCTCATCTGGATCTGGAGTAAATTTATCCTTTACACACACTTCACATTTCAAATTGGACTTGTCAGTTTTACCTTTGGTTTTCATCCCATCTGTAACACTCTCCAACTCTAACACATCATCATGGTTACAATGACCTAATATTTCATGCCATGTTTGAAGTTCATAGCACACATTACACTCATCAATTTCATTTGTAACTGTACTCAAATAATCCCGCTAGCCCCCTCTCCATCAGTCAACTCCAGAATATGACTCTGAGGCTTGAAACTTGAATCAAACTCCTCAAACATCCCGATATCTGTGACAATATGTTTAGTGGCTCCTGAGTCTACCATAAGGCCTTTCATCTTTTCTCTGCCGATCGGAGCATTATCCACCTGCTCTCCCTTGAATGCAAATGTATGGTCCTCCTCCTCGTCCACTGCTTGCTTCACCTTATCTTGCTTTTTCCGCCGACAGTGCAAATCTTTATGAGTGGAGCTTTTACAGAAACTGCACCACTGTCTCTGTCCTCCACGCTCCCCAGCAGCTGACGTGCACTCCACGGCTTTGTGGCCTTTCTGGCCGCAGTGGTAACAGTTGAGTTTCACACTCCAGTGGTCTTAAGCCAGCCGAGCCAAACTTCTATGTGCTCTCATAACTCCTCAGTTTTGTTTTAAATTCGGCAAAAGTTAGCGTTTCACCACTCTGTGTAAGGTAAACAGAGAATGGTTTAAATGCGGACCCAGGCAGACCCTTTAAAATCATTGCGGTCAAAAAGCTGTCACTCAAAGTCTCCCCTGCATTCCGCAGTGCTGTGATGGCAGTCTCTGCACGAATAATATAATCTGTAACGGTTTCATTCACACCTTTTTAAAGAAATGTCAGCTCTGTGTACAGATCTACCACGCGTGGCTTCCCCTTACCAGCGTAATAGTCTCTCAGGAGTTGTAGCACCATTCTCCCATCATCTGCAACTTTGAAACTCAGAAACTTTGCTTCCCACAGTTCATAATTTTTTTAGTCTCTGTCGAAACACAAACGGTTCCATCGGCTCCCAAACTCTTTACTGGGCCCATAACCTGTTGGCACAGCCATCCTTAAAAGAGCTAGGATTGTAGGTTATCATGATGGAGGCGGCGGCCATTTATTATTTGCACACTGGTGTATCACCACACCCACTTCCAAAGACTAGGTCACAGGGTCAATTGAGAACTTATACAAATGACATTACTCAACACCTGGCATTCGGTCAATTTCAGTATTGTTGGCCTTCAAGTATCTGGTCACGCTAAGTCTTGTCTTGTTCTTGCGATCCACCCCGTCAGGCTTCTCCTGTTGGTGTTATATCCTGCCATGTGCTGCCTGAGATAGTTCCAGGGGTCCTACCTTGTCATGTTGACACAGACATTTAAAACCAGGCACACACACCACAGGCAAGGATAACATTTTTGAATTGAACTGTATTTTTCAAATTGCATGTTTTGCAAATAACAAAGTTTCAGGAGGAGCGCTGGACGAATTAATCACAGCTGGCATCGCTTTATCTAATCAATCTCCTCGTTACGATACCCAATCAAATCCTTCCTACCTACTATAAATAATCCCGTTTCCCCTACTTCCGCATCTTGTCTTTTGTGCATCCCTCCCCCACCGCTCCACCACCTTCTCCACCTGCACACCCATCTCTTGCCCTCGCCAGGGTTCAAACCACCAGGGTTCGGAGTCAGCCGTTCTCCCGGCTCGCTCCCTGGACAGCACGCCAAATTTGCTATTTTATTCCATTGATGAGGAAACGTGAACTTGTGAAACAGTGAAAGTTTATGATGAACAGGTACTCTAAAGCTCCAGGAGAAAAAGGACATTAAGGTTCCACAACATGTAAACACAACTCTATTTTTACTCTATGGATGAACACATTTTATTTATGGTATCTTCAATCCATAACTGTGTGTGAGAAACAGATCAGAGTATACAACCAGTCTGTGAACACTGTGCAATTAGGCCATCTGAGGCTAATAAAAAAAAAATATATATTTATAATTTTATCTCAAGACAACAAAGCATGACATGCTCAATGATGGTTGATTAATGCCTTTTTTAAATTTGGCATTATAGGGCGTCTAGTAAAGAACCAAGAATGACAATTAATTACACATGTGCAAACGAACGAGAGAAGCACAGCTGAGAATGTTTTTGACTAAAGAGATTGTAAAAAAAACCCCAATTGTAATTCTGGCATCATTTTTATCACCCGCCTATTGTTCCAAACATGACTTTCTTTGTTCTGCAAAGATGCTGATGATGAAAATATCTCAGTGTTTATGTATATTTAATGATAGTGGAGGAACAATGTTATCTGCACCCCAATATTTTTTTCTTTTGTATTCCACATAAGAAATAAAGTCATCCAATTTTGAAACAACAACACTATTTATCATTATCTTTATGTTACAACTGTATCAGAATAACAGTGCAGGCCACTTCTGCACCCACACAATAAGTCAGTCAGTACACTTTGACTTTGTCTTGTTTCTTTTTTCTTTTCATTTCCAGTCAAAATCAACTTTTTTGCCAACGTTAACACAGAGGGATACGCAAAAAATGTCACAAAACAGATGTGGATTAGTAACTAAAAACTTAATATAAAAGAGTTCAAATAGAGAGGGGGGAAGCACGCTTTTGCTTTCAGAATAGAAGACTTTTTCTTTTTCTGAAAGCCAGCGAGTCAGTGTGTGTTTTGTAGCATGGAAAAGCGCAGCTTTAAAGGGATAGTTTACGCAAAAGAAAAAAGAAAAAGAAAAATTTTGTCATTAATTAGTCACCCTCATTTCGAACCTGTATGAAAAAATGAAAAATTCAATTAACATTTTCAGTTTGAGCTTACCCTAAAGCTTCTCCATATCCCACAGAAGAAAGTCACTTTGAAGCAATGAGTAAACTGAAATTTGTGTGAACTGTATTTTAAGAGACTTGTAGTAATTTTTATGTCAAATGCAATTAAATAAAACTTAGCTGTCCTTTATGTTGTCTTTGAAAAATACCTGAAATGTAATACTGAAAATCGTATGTCATGCATTTAAACATATTTCCAATTACACAATTGTAATGATCTGAAATAATTTTGCAATTTAGTACACTTAAAATATGACTATCCTCTATGATGCATTTGCCTTGGCAGATCAGTATATATCTAATATATATTAGTCAGCAAAACAATTGTGCTTTTTTAAAGCATCACAAAACATACTAAAACATCATGATTGAAAATGTAGGCATGCAACAAAGTACGACTTTTCAATTGACATCATTACAAACAGTGAAAAGCGAACTTATATATAACATTATATGATTTGCAAGAACAGTAAAAAAAAGGTTTGAAGTACACAAGTACACAGTTAAGTGCACTTATTATTCACAAGAGTTTTTTTTTTTTAAAGAGAATTTTTAACGATTTCTTCCTGAAAAGACCAAATGATTTTTGGATGACCCTCCTCATGTGTGGAATTGGAATTTAATAGCACAGTTATAGAACAAAGGCGAAATTCTTAAGTGACATGAATTATGTTTTTACAAATAAGGTTTATGCCCGCACAGCAGGATTAAATGGATGCGATGACAGGTTTAAACCTAGAGTATTTAAATCGCAGCTATTTGGCATGAAATATAGAAACTCGACTCAGTAATTCATCTTACCCCAGCAAGTTTAGGCATCATCTGTCACACCTTGCACTGATACTTTGGCATTTGAGAGACACGAGATAAGAATCCTCTAAATCAAACACAAAGAGCTAAAGCAAGAACTAACACATGCTTTATGGCCCTGAACCAACAGGGCAAATTTTCATCAGAATGCTACAAGGCATTAAGCAATTAATATTTCATGTATAGGCTCAATTAAGCACTTTTGTTGTTGAAAAAAAAAAAAAAATTATTTTGTATTTCGTTTTTAGGAATTGATCTATTAATTGATATTGCATGCTAGAATAATAGTTCAAATGGGTTTAACACACAAGAGAAAATGACATGACAATTTAAATGCACAACTGCAACACTTTATTATAAAAAAAAATCCAGTAAATGTATATGTACTGCCCTCGTATCAACTCAGTCTCACACACACACACACACACACACTTAGAAGTAGGCTATGGTGCGTTCACAGGTTATATTTGACTAAAACATAAAAATAAAAATAAAATATATATATACTGTACATAAAGTAAAGTGTAAAAAGATTCATTACGAAGCAAAGAGAGCAAACATTCACAGTTCGTACATTCATATTGTTCTAATACAATGAACAGAAGCAGACCATACAATACAGTTCATTATGAACCTCTGCATGAAGATAGCAATTCATAGGTGTAGAAAATATGAATCAGCAGGATTGAAAGTGGTATAAACTATATACTGTTACTTTAGTATGTAGGTGACATAAACATATTTTGCATTAACATACAGTTTGGTCTGCGGTGGCGTGGTCAAAGCTGTCTCTGAAACCCATACACTACACACGGACAGTTTTTTTCTCCCTCAGTATCTTAATCAAATGTCGTACCCAAGGTTCTTTTGGATCAACACAGATCTGCCTTGGTGGCTTTATCTTCAACGTCAAGCTGTTTGGAAAACAGAGAAAGCAAATGAGAAAAATACCTCCATAAATCATGAGTGTTTCATTGCTGCATGAGTGTTGCTGGTGCAATGCCTTGCAGCTTTTAAAGTGATTATGATGATGTGTTTGATGTCGTACTTACACAACAGCAGGAATGTTACATCCTCCATCTATTTCTTGCAGTCTGAAACTGGTGACTCTGGTTCTCCTGATGGGTCTCTTTGGATTTGCGTATTTCAAACAGCAGTTTTCATAGGAACCTGGGAATAAATCACAATTACTGTATGTTTAGGCATTTGCTCTATCTATCCCGAAAAAGTGAAATAGAGCTCATTAATCATGTAATTCATATAAACTCCAATCATCAAATCATTCTGTTGATCTTTTTACACTATAAAAAGTGACAACTGCACTTGTAACTTATCGTCATCTGATGTGACCGGTAGAAATTAGTTTTGATTATACAAATTATTTAAGGTGCTTTCACAAACCAATGTATACTTCATGCTTCTTCATATATCATTTAAATATAATTTTGACTTAAATTCTGTTAAACACTTGCATTTATTAAGAACAAGATAAGCTGAAATGATGCAAAAATGTAAATTTTTAGAAATGTGCCAAATTAAAAAATATTATATTTCAATAAAGTATATGTTTCACCATTAATATCACATTATTAAGTCATCTCAATTAAATCAAAATTTTACCTTGTGCCACACTGGGATACATGCAAGCCAGCAGCAGGAGAAAAAACAGGACTTGAAACTTCATGGTTGAAGGCTGTGTTTCCATGTGAGCTGCAAGAAAAGCCAGAGAAATGTTTAGGGAAATTTCTTTTATTATGTACATCCACTAACCAAAAGCCTGTGGCTGTAGAGTATTCTCAGAGATTCTCAGAAGAAAGAGGTTTTTCTTCACGGCTGAAGCTGCTCTTATCTCCTCCTCTGTGTCGCTTGTTTCAATTTTTATAGCAAAAAAAACTTGCCACGCCCCCATATTACATTTATCCTAGATTTTACTTTCTGTGGCATTAGAAGATATTACTATGAAAGTGGATTCCGTCAATTGACTTTATTGATTTGACAAATCGCAGTTGACTTAAGAGTTCCCGCACAACAAACTCAAACAGAATTTCTGACGCTACATCTCAAATGACAGACCTCTATATTTGGTCAGCTTTGAGATGTTTCAGCATGGGAGAAGGAACAGCTTAGAGGTTTTTTTTAACAGCCCCCATTTCTCACCCCTGCTTGGTATTGCACAATACAACATCTTTGCCAAATCTCCCCCCATAAACATCTGTTTTAAGTCTTTTTCATTGCTTGTTGGCCAATACAAACATTAGAAAAGCAATATTGTGCAACAAGATTCCCCTAAATTGATCACACTTTTAATAACGTCCAGTGCTTCATGTGTGTTTATGTCACCGAGTCTTTTTTCTCTCCCACGGATGTTACCCCTTATTGTCTTGGCCTGGACCTGAACTTAACCTGACCTAAACTGCAGCATTTTGGCTCCGTCTTTTAAAAGACATATAAATGTTTTTGGTTTTGTGACAGTTAGTGATCTTCTGCAGGTCTTTGCCAGTAAGACTGACAACAGTTATTGGTGTGCCAACAGTTCTGCTGCATAGGGGAAATCCAATTTAAAAAAAACAGCAAGAATCTTATCTGTCTGTGAAGTTTGCTTCGATATTTCCAGACTGTCACGTGACCTTTAGACCTGGAATTCTGCAGAAAGTGCAGTGCTTCATTTAAAGTTTTACTCCTTGACACTTGAGGGCATAAAACAAGCGCCATATTTTGCTACTAGCAAAGAGAACACCACGTTTGCTTTCAAAAAACATTAGAAGACACTTCACTTCTCTTTGGGGACCGATATTTTGTTTCCCAGCAAAACCAATGGCTGGAATGTTAAATAGTCCCATATGGAGATCTGTTGTCCTAAATCATTTAGTTCATCTTTTTTTAAATGTTTCTTTTTTGTTGTTTTGTCGTATGAACGTTATCCTGATGTTTTCTTGAATTGAACAGCTTTGAACAAACTATACTGTAAACCAAAAATAAGAGTGCATATTTTATTTCTTTGTGACATGCCATCAGTCAATTTATAATAAAGACATATTTCTAAGTTGTGAGGTTGCAGATGGTCTTGATTTCATCTGTCGCTAATTTCTGAGGCCTAGAGTATGTAATTTACGTGATAGCTTTTAACATCTTACTCCACTCTCTTTTATAACTGTGGACATCCCCTTTTAACATTGCTTCGAGCTGAGTAATGCAGAGGATTTATAGCCTACTCAAAAAATGAATGCATTTAGACACAGTCATTTTCATTTTTTTTTTGTTAAACTCTTCAAAAAATACTTTTCTTTAGAAAAATGATTTTCTGAGTTACATGTAGAAATAAACTGCACATAAACTTTTAGTGTCACTTCGGGTAATGTCAACAGTCCCCAGACGGACACTAAATTCTCCACAAAACCTTATGTAAGTTGTTTCTGGCTCATAACATGCAAACGGGTTTTCATAAACCTTAATCTCAAGAACTGAACATGAAGAGATTCTATTTTTATTGAAGTAGTCTGTGGGAATGTGGACACACACAAGCAGAGGCGTTATCTAGTGGCTGGGACATGCTGGGGCACCAGAGACAAAAATACTAGCCATGAAAATCTATGGTACACTATTGAACATGGTTGTGCAAATTTAAGCTTAAAAAGCTATTTCTGCTTGATCTAACATTCACATTTATTGAGTTGGTCTGACCTGCATTATATTATAATATATTTAGGCAGGGCAATGATTTATCACGATTAATCGCATCAGGTCTTCTGTCGCAAGACAGGTCTTGACCGTGTTACATGTCCATTGAGCTATTTCAAAAAAGATCCTTATAGCCTAAAACAGCAAAAGAAACAAAACACACAAGGACACTGGCCAAACAAATAAATATAGGATGGTAAACAATATGATAAAAACGATAGGTCATCTCCATGTTTTTGACTCAAAGTTATTTTTTATTGTGTAGGGAAGGAAAGCACATAAATATATCTCCTGGGGCCTGTTTCTCAAAGGAGGTTAAGTGGAAACTCGGAGTTAGTTAACCCTGAGATAAGGGAAACTCTAGGTTTTCCATTTCAAAAAGGCAGGTTTGTCAAACCTGAGAAAGCAGGGTAACTCAAGCCTGTTTCTGAAAGAGAGGTAACTATTAC
>JAUCMU010000013.1:10024348-10037590 GCA_032275025.1 Enteromius treurensis
AAGATCACGGACGACAGGTGATAAGGATCGAAACTCACACGTACAGTAGTTTAGAAAACTAGTCCCGTCCGAATAAGGCTACAGTGTAATTCGGCTATGCATCCGCGCTAAAGGTGAAAGTCACCATAGCTTGTAATATAGACTCCAACCCAACTTTGTGAAGAGATTAACGGCGATATTTTTTTTTATCGCACGATAAGAGTCTCGCGTTAACGCGCTAACGGCCCACCACTATTTTTTACATAACCAGACACAGAACATGAACTCCACATGCTTGTAAGTGTCTGTGTCAGTGGATGTACCTTTGCTTGTCTTTCCTTTAAAACACTAAATTCTAAGAGGAATTAAAGTTATTGATTCCATTCCCATAGGATTCTTTAAGAAAAGCTGCTGGGGGAGCCAAACAATTCAGCAGCTGAAAGGTAATGGTTAAGTTCTTCAAGAGACTAAGAACTAAAGCAGACCACACTCACTTAAACGCTTCAGCAGACGTTATTAGAGTGCACTGGGCAATACTACATGCTGCTTCTGGTCCAGCAGAACATGGAAAGAGGAAGATGCATGGACCAGTACATGACAGGGTTTTGTGTAGATGTGCCACGAGTTTCTTGCCAATGCTTTGCTGTTTTAAGCGCCAAAATATCATATTGCAGTAACTGCGAAACATCTCAGAACATAAATAAAGTGTCTGTTTGAATTACAATCAAATTTGTAGGTAAACATACTTGTTTCATAATTCTAAAAAGAGACTAAATAATGTAGTAATTCAAGGAATAGTTCACCTCAAAATTTTAATTCTGTCATGATTTACTTATTCTCAAGTTGTTCAAAACATAAAGGCTCTCCATTGACTTCCATAGTATTTTTTCCATTATATGAGAGTTTGTGGAGATCTGCAACTGTTTGGTTCAACACATTCTTCATAATATCTTCTTTTGTGTTCAACAGCAAAAAGAAAATTGAGAGTGAGTGAATGTTGACCATTTTTTTATTTTTGGGTGAATGACCTCTGTTGTTGTTTGATCTAAGATCTAGTTTCATGGATCCAGGTACGGGTCAGTCAGGAATACAGTGAACTGGATTTCAAAAAATACTGTGGGCCGCCTCTCTTTAAGTTTTATTGGTCTGCGGATGCTTATGTCAGAATACGTTGCAGCAAAAGTCAGCAAACCAAATAGCATAATAACATATACTCTACCTACTTCTGCCATATAAATATGGTAGTCTATAGTGATTATAATTAACTTGATTTAAGAACAACAGAAGTTAATGGGAGGTCTTCATAAAAAAATATAGGCTACTAGTTAGTCTGTGCGTGTGTAAATGTGAAATTCAAATGTGAGTAATGATGATTCATAACCTCAGTTCAGCTCTGTCTGGAATACAGTTTCAGTCCCGTAACTGATGTCAGTAAGTTTTTTTACGTTTTGTAAAGAAGGCTATTATGCTCGTAAATGCTGTATTTATTAGATAGTAAAAACAGTAATATTGTCAAATGTTATTGTTAATGTTATGCTATAATTTACAAGTTATACGTTACCGTTTTCTATTAGAATTTTTATTTATTTATATATTTTTAAATATAATTTATTGCTGAGATAATTTCAGTCACATTATCCTTCAGAAATCATAAGAATATGCTGATTTGCTGCTCAAGAAACATGCTTTAAAAATAAATCACAATTAATTGCTTCCGAAATAAAAGGTTTTCTTTACATAATATGTGTTTGTACTGTGTTTATTTATTATGTATATATTAAAACACACACATGCAGTATACATTTTGAGAATATTTACATGTACATGCATTTATATATATATATAATTTATTTATATACATTTTATATTTGATATTTAAAAATTAAATATATACGTGCATGTGTTTGTTTTTATATATAAATAATAAACATACATAGTATACACAGACATACTATGTAAAGAAAAACTTGGGATTAATCACGATTAATCATTTGACAGCACTAATTAATTATTATTATTGCCAATTCTTGTCAATATTATTATTAAACTTTTTTTACTATGAAAGCAAATGCCAAGATACATTTTGGCTATACCAGCACTGAATGAAAATGGAAAAGGTCTACAGTGCTTCATGAGACTGCTTCCCCTCACCGACTATTCTTTCAGTCTCATGTAAACAAACCATAACTAATAACCCTCAAATCAAATTTTGAAAAACTGCCTTTTTTGTTTTATTCTCAGGCATCAGACAAAGCCTCCAGCCAGGATACACCCCACACAAATCATACTATTAAGCACACTGTCTCCTTATTAGGAAACAGACGATTGTTCTGAGCGCCCTTTTGGGGGCATGGCGTTCTAAATGTGTATTCTTTGCAAGGGAAGTGGACTTGAGCAGATCTGTGTTTATAGAACATTCAAAAACAAATTGTCTGGTCAAGTGGGCACTCAGAAATGACAAGATGGATACAATAGCATCCCAAGAGCCACCTTTCCTAAGAACGAGTTTCTCAGGCTTCAGTGAAAATAGAAATAACCCCATCACATGTTTTGATATTCTGACTCTGTCTGTGGGATTGTTGAAGATCTGCTGATATCATTTCCTTTCTAGTCCTTATATATTCTGATGCTGTAATATCCTCAAGCTCCTATGTCTTTAATAAAACAATGTTTTATTTTTTTATAATTTCAAATCCTTGTGGTAATTTAATTTTGTTTTAGTTTTATTTATTTATGCTTTTTGTCTAATATTTTTTTTAATTTTATTTCAGATTTTCAATTAACAAAAATGTTTGTAATAGATATAGATTTAACAACACTTATTAATTTTTTTTACCTACTTTTGAGCTAGATCACCATTTTAATAAACATTTAAATCACCATTAGGGGTTTAATTTCAGCTGTACATATATAATATAAAAATATTAAGATTTTCCATTCACATTTTGGGCATGAAATATACAAGAAACTTCAAGATTGAAACAGGAAAACAGGATGTGCAGATGAAACACTCCAATACTCATTAGTTGTACCACACCGCTTTTGTTCAAGCTTAGGAGCAAGTTTTATCAAAACAAGACAAGTCGAATCACCTCATGGAGGTATTAATGGTAATAACACCCAGTTGAGCTGCAGAGATGTTCACTATGCTTCACCCATAAGCAGAGGGTGTGATCCTCAACATTACTATATGAGAGATGCTTTGATTATCGGTTATGGTATTTCAAGTTTAAACAAAAACGTTTCTGATATCCTCTTAAGACAGATATTTAAGTTGCAGAAAATGTAAATTGTACAACCCAAATTCTGGAAATGTGAATTTTTTTACGTTCGAATAAAATGAAAACGTCTTGAAACTGCCTGAAGAAGGGAACGGAGGCGTCACGTCTGTGACCAACGAATAGGAATCTCGCTTCGAGATAACCAATCTACTCTGCGTGTATGAAAAAGAAATTGGCATGCGCTGATTAACATCCAGCTGCATCTGATCGCAGCGAGAGGAATAAATTAGTTTGCTGAGGAGCTGAGCTGGTGACACGGCCCCTTAGCGGTTATACAGACCCATGGCGACGGGACGTGACGTCTCCGTTCCCTTTTTCAGGGAACGAGGGTTACATATGTAACCGAGACGTTCCCTTTCAGTCGATCACTCAGAGTCACATTGGTGACCGACGAATAGGGATCCCTACCAAAATATCATGGAAGCTGACCCTTCCAGCATCGTTTGGGAGTCTCCCAAGCCCCCAGTGTTTCCGCAACATCCGGCTGCTGAAGGGGGGCGAAGGAACTCAACAGGGTCTACTTTACTTGGACCCTTTCGAGAAATTTGTTGCCAAGCTGACCAAAACCGAGCCACTCCATGACACTACCTATTTGAGGTGAGGACACGGGAGGATACCGGTTCCACACGGAGGCTATAAAATCTAGCGAACGTGTTAGGGATCCCTCTACAAATTTCTGCAAGCAAGGCACCACGTGCCAACGCCCAGGGCAACACTACACTTCTTGTTGAATGAGCTCGTGCACTGAGGGGGCAGGGCACACCCTGTGCCCGATAAGCCAGGGTGATGGCATCCACTATCCAGTGGGCCATCCTCTGCTCAGCATTTCCCTTCTGCCGGCCTCTGTGACAGACAAAGAGCTGGTCTGAGGTCCTGAAGCTTTGTGTCCGGTCTACGTAACATCTTACTGCTCGGATAGGACATAGCAACAGCAGGGCTGGGTCTGCCTCCTCAGAGGGCAGCGCTTGGAGGTTCATCACTTGGTCTCTAAATGGAGTCATGGGAACATTTATTTATTTGTTAGATGTTCTGCCGGCTTCAGCATTCAGTTGAAAAGCCAGCATCTCTGATGGTATGGGGGTGCATAAGGTATGGGCAGCTCGCATGTTTTGGAAGCCAATTAAAACTGGTTTTAGAGCAACATATGCTGCCCTCCAGATGACGTCTATTTCAGGGAAGGCCTTGTGTATTTCAGAAAGACATGCAAAGGCACATGCTGCAGCTATTACAACAGTTTTTTGGTAGAAGAGTCTGGTGCTGAATTGACCTGCTGCAGCATCTGGCGCATCATTAAACAAAAAATATGTTAAAGACAGCCACAAACTCTTCAACAGCTGGAAACCTATGTCAGGCAGGAAAGGGACCAAATTCCTATACCAAAACTCTAGAAACTGATAACCTCGATACCCAGATGTCTTCAAACTGTTTTAAAAAGAAGCGATGTTACACCATGGTAAACATGCCCCCAACCCCACTTATTTTGAGAACTGTAGAAGACAGAAGACATCCTGTTTGCTTTTGTTAACACTGCCAATTACATTTGAACACCACAGAGCATGACCTTTTCACCCCACTATATCAATAATATCATATTGCAAAAATGAAACTAGTTTCAGTATGAAATGGTCAGCATATATTAAAATGAACTATGCTGTGAGACTATGAAATATGCTACTTGCTAGTTGGCAATAGGCTTTCTTATAGGATGGGACAGCCTCATTAGAAGGCATCTGATTGGAAAGAAGTCTGAGCAGTGCAGCATGAGTCATCAATATATAATTTTTTTTAGAGATGAAAGACTATAATTTTTGCATTAAACTTTTTAAAAGGTTTTGCTAGCAGCAAAGTAAAATATACATGGCCTTAAAGCAATTTTTTTTTTCTCACTTTAACAAAATACTTATAATTAAAAGTCTTACAACTATATCTGTTTACTGATTGACTACTACTAATACTAAAAAAACAAAAACAAATGTGCCGATGAAAGTCGTTGTGCTCAACCAGCCCCACTCTTGCAACCAATGATGTGAATTTGGGGTGGGACTATCTGTTTGTTTGACCAATGGTATGGGGGAGGAGCGTTTTGAGAAACCTCATTGCTTTTTTTGCAATTGCATTTGGTGACGTTAGTGACCCATAAATTACACACCTCACTTCTTAAATACTATGATTAGACATGTATAAATGATGCATTTAGATGAATATGTTGTAGTGTATTGTTTGCTAAATGTTATTCAGACCATCCTAGGTAGTGCATGGTGCGATCCAACTCAAATGACTGTAAGGGTGGACGTTTTCTTTTTATCTGCAGAGTCAGAGGAAGTTGAGTTGCTGAAGGCAGGACGAAATCAATCACACTACTGCTCTCGGCTTGTCTTCTTCTGATGTGCACAACTGTGTTAGGTTTCTTCACATCTCTGGCATTGTATTCAGTGGCCTTGTTTACCACATACTAAACAACAGTACACAACTCATGGAAAATGAACAGATGCCTCTTAAATTAAACGTAACCACCCTGATGTTTATCAGCTATATTATGAATAGATCAAATTCAGCTCATTGTTTATTTTTGCAGTCAGGGATGGGAGTGTAACCTAAGAGCTTGGTACTGATCCTGTTTATGAATCGCAAATGCGTGAAACGTTCATGAGACATGCATGAATGGGATATTTCATGAATTTCAGAAGCTCTCAAGAGTCTTTTAAACATTTTGATGATAGAGAGACACTAAAAACTCTCAATGGACCTTAAAGCACACAGGAAAATCTGCTGTGCCTTTAGGTGATTGCTTTCATTTGTCAACATCAATCAACTGATTAAAAGCAGCCTTCCCTGGAAGTGGAAAGTATAATTTATTTGGGTTGAACATAAAAGAATATTAAGGTTTATTCAAATAATTATGTATTGTTTTACAAACTTTTGTACTATAATTGAATTAGTAATAGCATTTAATTATATATATATATATATATATATATATATATAGCATAAAGCATGAATACATTTATTCAGACTGGTAATTTAGAGCATCTTGTCTTTGTTGGGTTTGTGAAACAGCTGATTCAGATCAGAACTTTGAAGAACGGATCTTGAATCATTTGATTTATATTAGATTTTTGTATAGTCTTTAATCTATTTCATATCAGATCTTACTATTTTGATCAAAATTGTTGAATCAAAGATAGCTTTTTTTGGTAATGTTTCAAATTGCATTTACATTTCTGTCACTAGGTTATTTTTCAGTTTCTATTCTGGCACTAAATCCTTCATAGAAATATTTGTAAAAGAAATAGCCACCCTTGTTTGAAAGGGCTTGTAATTTTGTAGTTGTTCAGTGTTCTGAAAGGATGTCCCCTCAGGTGAAGCTGTGTTTCCTTTGGCAGACCATCATAAACATATCTGGGCAGATTTGTTTTATCCAGATAATGATGACGGTATGGATAAGCTGTGTTGAAGTACTAAATGACTCAGTTGGGCTTTTCCATGAGCGATTAATGTAATAGGTCCTGAATTGAAACCACAGGAGTGCACACACAATTACATGGTTGACTATCTATGCAAACTAAGGTTCACACAGCTGCGCAATACCATTGTCAGTTCTGTTTGGGGTGCCAAAAAAATGAAGGATGGATGAAGCTTAAATGAAGAACTGAAAAGAATGAGCGTAACCGCATGTCTAAAAGGATGAACCAGTGGGAGTTGTAGTTGGAACAATATATTTTTATATTTTTATCTGTCAGTATGGTTACTTAATTTGAGAATCACACCTGTTAGAAGATTTTTGCACTATGTGAACAGAGCCTACGATATTGATCTTCCTAAGAGAGGACCATCAGATCTTAACAAAGCAGCAGTAACACGCAACATAGCAATTTATTTAAAAAGCAGAGGCAAACCACTGAACAAAAATCCTTTCATTATACCTTTCACAAAAATGTTGTCTCTTCTTTCCATTCCATTCATACTGCTAAAACTACAGAATCAGGCTTTTAGAAAGATCAGAACATGTTATTGCTTTTGTGAAAGGACAAGGTGGGCCTGATGTAAATGCAAGGACAGCTGATGATGATTCTGGGATGTTCATGTTTGTGTGCGCTTTAGTAGGAATGATGCAGATGACAGATCTCAATCTGTCACTTTCTCTTTCTTTTGGCATCTTCTGATGGCACAGAAACCTCAATATCTCTGGCTCTTGCCAACACTGAATGCACATTCATAGAAATAAGATAAAAATGATACTTGGTAACACTTTAATTTACAGTTACACCTATTATTTGCTTATTTGCATGCATATTACTAGAATATTAGCCATTTATTAGGCACATATTAATGCCTTATTCTACATCCCTAATCCTACCAAATACCTAAACTTAACAACTACAGCACTAACTTTTAATAAGCAGCAAATTAAGAATTTATTGAGGGAAAAGTCATATTTAATAGTGAAAAAGTGTATAATATTTTTATTTCTATATCAGTATTATTTTAGTTAACTGAAAGTAGTAAAGGAAATCCCAGGAATGAATTAAATACTTGAAATAATGAAATTAAATAAAAACTGAAATTAAATATATAAAATAATAACTTATTTTATTTTAGCTAGTTTCCAAGGCAACATTTTTCGTTTCCATTATTAATTGAAAATTAATCAAATTAAAGTAAATATAGGCACATTTTAAAACACCAAAAACGAATTAAAGTGACAAAAATGTCATATAAATATTAAACTTGAACTTAAATTAACATGAAAGCAGGACATATAAAATAAAATCTAATTTCAAATATTAACAAAAACTAAAAACTTAACAGGGAGTGCTTTTTATTGTATTTTGTCTGTGTGTCTTTTCGGTCCATGTGCGTCACTTTTGTTGTTTTTCAGTTTCTCCCACCATGAGCACTTGCTCTGACAAGTTAAGCATCAAAAATGAAAAACTTTATGAAACCCCTGCCATTGGATTCGATCAGAATGTTTTTGCATACACATGTGAATGGCTCTACGTGCAATTTCTACTATATCCTCGCAGCAATAGTTTTTTTTTTTGTAACACTTTTTTTTTAAAGTGTCCTTGTTACTGTACATGTTACATGTAGTCACGGCAGTAACAGTAAGTAATGCATAAGTACATGCAACTAAAGCATTTTCCTAACCCTAACCCTACAGTGGGTACATGTAACTAAATGTAAAATTCTACTGTAACAAAGGCACCCTAATGTAAAGAGTTATTATTTAGCCTGTTTTTAAATAGTACTGAACAGACATGCTACTGCCTTGTTGCACACACCTCTTTGCATTTATTTGCAAGATTTTTGCCCATTACTGTGTTGGAGAAAATCTCAGCTCTTAAGCTGTAGTTAAGCTGCGAGAGCAGGATGTGTTCTTACCGTCTGCCCGGCTTATCCAGACTCCACAGCGCGTCTGTTCAGCTGACCTCTGGGTAAAAATGGCATTGATCAATATTCCAAGCCTTTCTCTTTAGAAGAGTGAAAGAGTGCTGTGGTTTCTGTTCATGAAAAATCACAGGCTCGTCCAGGAGACGCACTGCGTTCCTCAGTTACAGGGTCCTCCAGAAATCCAGGAATGCCAAAGGTGTCAAGATATCCAAATATCCTCATACTGCATTAAACTTCGGAGACTTTTTGCCAAAACAGGAGAGAAAAGGTAAGTAAATGTCGTCGCAATCTGCTCTTGTTACAGCAACCAGCCTTCAAAAATCGAGTGTGGAAAAAATTGATATAGAAGAATGTCCTCTCAGTGTGTACTGAGATGAGCAACCAGCCTTAAATAACGAGCACTCCGAATAGAAACCCATTAGCTGTTCTCCCAGCCAGCATTACACTTTCACAAAAAACGGGTAATTAAAGGATATGCCAACCATCTGTCACTCAAAACACCTGCAAACTATCACTCACGAAAATACATATATATATATGTTTGGAAGCACTTGTTCACATAAGCAGCTGTTCATGTGCAGTTCTTTAAATGTTTACTGTGCAGGTTCTTGTCTTACATCCTTTATATACACAACTCCGAAAGAAGTAATCACTCGCAAAACAGCTTCAAACAGATGTTTATCCAACAGATTCCTCTGAAATGATTCATAAAAGTGAGGAAAAGCTGACTGCAGGTCCTTACAGAAGCCAAAATCCCATCATGCTCTCAAACACGTCCCGATCCGAACCCCGCCGCTCTTTAGAGTTGTATCTCCAAATACGCGATGTGGGCCCCGCGCCTCATTACAGATGGAGATTACGGTCCCAAAGACAGGTACCTGTCCAAGCCGGAGGATTACTGCTACCTGCTGCTCCAACAACTGAACTGAAGGAAACAGTGTTTACTTGGACTCCACGAGAGGAGAGCGTCTGACGGCGAGAGCAGCACTGTGGTGTTAGAGATGAGTCTGCTGTGCTGCTGGAGAACTGGAGGAGAGGGAGGGTGTGTGGTGGGGGTATTGTGAGGGTGGATGGCATGTACTTTATACCACACACACCAGCTCCACCCCCTGTCCGCTGTGGACATTTACCTTCAGCCTGGATATCGGTCTATGTTAGTGATGTAAACAAAACTCTAAAGCCCTGCCAAAGTTACGCTAATTAGTTTATTTCTTAATTGTAGTGCCGGGATATTCTATAAACATTGTGGTTTTGGGTTGTTCTAAATCCCTAAAGGCTGAAATGCACATCTGAAGAGGTTTTAAAAGACTTTGGTGCCATTTATAACAAACTCAAGCAGGGATACGTCTCAAAATATTAAAATGTTTTTTGCTTACACTCCAGTTTATTTTTTTTGTTAATTTCTTGAATTTAATTTTATATTTTATGCTTGCATGTTAGTTATAGTTAAAGTTTGTGGTGCGTACTGATCATTTGTATTAGTTTATGTTGTTTCTAAAGGTCTTATATCGAGGGGTGAGAACCAGAAGGACGTGACATTTTGGGTGAAATATATATATATTTATATATGACAAATTATGTAAATTATTGAAAATCTTTACAAATTAGTAGTCTACACAAAGTCATATCAAAATATGGTAATTTTTTGGCCCTGCTGTAGAGTCTTTCTGGTTCTCACCCCTCTATATAGTTTGAATCTAAACAAATGGGAGTCTGTGAGCGTCATTAACAATCTCAGTCTTCAGTTAATTCAGCCAGAACAATCAAACTTGGCTTTGTTACATTTTTTAAATTTAGTTTTCTGGTAAAACACTAGACTTTTTAAAATAGAAAAGTGTGACATTCTCCATCTGACTTGATGACATCATCACATTATTTGCCTAATAAATTGCAGTTGGCCTTCTTTGGTCTTTCTGTTGAAACTCATTTTGAACGTGCCGTTTTTTAAACTTTAACTACTATTATATTAAGCGTGCAAAATTGATGAAAACTAAACAAATATCTTTGTGGTCCATTTTATATACATTATATTTTATGTTTGCTTTAGAATATATATATACACATGTTCAATTTGAGTTAAGGTCATGTGAAGGAGATTTGCATAACTTGTTTTAGTTCTGTCATTTTAACAGCCTTAAACCAAAAAAGTTTTTATGAGCAATGCAGGATTCACACAAAGTGTATATTTTTGCTATTAATTTAACTGTAATCCTTGCAGAGCTGCCCCTAAACTTACAAATGAGGAAAAGTATATATCTCCCTTAACTAGAAGTTATCAGGAAATGTTTAAATTCTGTTGAAGCCATATCATTGATCTGGAGCTTGTGCAAATGACCTTTTGTTAGGTTTTTCCCGTGAATTTCCCATGAATGTAAAAGGCTTCCTATAACTGCTGCTATAAGTAAATGACTAGAAGAATAACAAAGTGCAGTAAATTGTAAAACTATGCTATATGATACAAATAAATGAATAAACAAATACTAATTCTGTAGAAACCATTTTCACTCAGAAATTAAGTTCATAAACAATTCCAAAGAAATGGTAACACATTGAATTAAAAATGAAATTTAGAAGCAGAAAAAATATAGTTTTTCTTATACATTATCTTACATGTTAAAAAGTAATGTAATTTTTTTGTAAGACTTTTTACTGTGTTTTACATTTAATATGTAAGATTCTGTATTATTTCTAAGCCACTATAAGCAAATAAGCAAATTTGTGATGTTGTGTGATTGAATTGAATAGCAATAAACAGTTCTGTATAATAATAGCTGCATTAATGAATACAATCTGCTTTTTTCTTACACTTTCTGTGAAAGAAACCTGAGGAAATACGTGTTTCAATATAATCAGATGCGTTACAATGAGAAAAGTACAGATTTATTAGTAGATGAAAGATATAAGAAGATGCAATATAAGAATATAAGATATAAGCAGATGCAAATATAAAACAATTGATACAAATTATACAATAATAAATCATGATGCATTTACTTTGGAGGAAAAACTATTATCTTTAATTTTTATTTTCTGAAAAATCTATCAAAACACATTGAGTTCATGTTTAAAACGAGTAAAAAAAGGTCTGCCAGATGTTGTAAAATAAATTATGTGTGTCCCTTTAAACCTATTGAATTAAATCATTCTAATTTTATATGTATATTTATTTACTTATTTTATTTTATTTTTTTCGACCCCCCCCCTGTTAGGTATTTGATCTGTAAAAATAGTTGCTGCAGTTATGCATACTGTAGATTTATATTTATCAAATTTACAGTTTGTTCATTAACAAACATTAAACATAAACAAGTATTTATTTTTACAGAATATAACTATAAAAACAGCCTCATGCAAAGCATTCTGGGAACCAGAAATCCTCATCAACCTTTTTCATTTTTTTCCTGATAATGGTTCCCAAAAATGCTTTGCACGAGGCTGTTGTTTAATTTAATTTAATTTACTTTTTCCTGTAAAAATAATGACTTGTTAATGTTTCATATTAATTTATATTTGAACAAACTGTTGCCAGTAAATAACATCAATTTAAATCTACAGTAAGTTACTGGCAACCAACTGCCAGTAAAGACAAACAAAAATAACAAGGAAGTGTATGAAATAACTTAATAAAAAAAGGCTGAAGGACGTGTACAGTTAACAGAGGGGCATTGCAATTCTGTAGATATTCACTAAGCTTTCTAATATTAGGATGAGTGATACCCTCTGAACTTTGACACAGAGACAGTCAAATCCCTAAAATGCTTAAGTGCTACGCTGTAAGACACTATAGACAAGGTATATATATCCGGATTAAATCGCCATTCTCTCCCAGACGAGTCTTGACTCAACATGTTTAGGTCATTATTTATCGAATACAATCTATACAGAGAGCCATGGTTGTTTAGAACCGTTCCCATAGAAACTAATTTAGCCCGATGACTGATCTCTGGGGAGTGGCGTTAAAGCATTTCGGTCGACACAGGCCATTGTGAGTCGTGTCCATTCATAAATTCTTTTAAAGCCATGGGATGATTGTGGTACATCACTGAGCTGTTCATGGATATCAGAGCTGAACCCTTAACATGAATCACACACATTAGGATCCGCAAATGTTTCCCTCTTTCTGAGAATTTTATTTGGTGTCTCTATGAAGTAAACAAATAGCTAACCGTGGCATCAAAACATTGTAGTTATTTATTCACTCTCATGTCAATTAGGTGTCAAAGTCTGTAAACGTGCTCCGTTTAATGATTTTCCCGAGAGCGTTGTGTTGAGGAGCAGTCAGAGATTTACACGTGTCAAGACGTGTTGCTCCAGTTTTGACATCAGTGATGGTCACGAATCATTGACGTCAAACCTGAATACGAGATTTTCAGCAAATAACAATTTACATTTACATCCACGCCTCATGGAGAACTTGGAATGTGACATAAGAGCGAAATGGATATACAGTGGGGCAAAAAAGTATTTAGTCAGCCACCAATTGCAAGTTCTGCCACTTAAAAGATGAGAGAGGCCTGTAGTTACCCTTTCAGTCGAATCACTTCGACGTTACATATGGGAACTCGCCAGAGAGACCGATTTGCCTTTGAGC
>JAUCMU010000013.1:10037690-10062102 GCA_032275025.1 Enteromius treurensis
CAAATATAATAGGTAGCACACAAATTCTGAATGCCTTTGGCAGATCTCAAATGAGCCATTTTAATCTAGATTAAAAATTTTTATCTATGCCCACCCCTAGTATATACACTCACTTTTCAATTGGTGCAGAGAATCATGCAACTTTACTAGGACTACAACTTTACGAACATCCTGGAAACAACATAGCAGTAACTAGCTCTGTATCACTGTGTCGTTAAATTGTGCACAGGTAAGCGCCAACTTCTCTTTGATCATTCAAGTCAAAACAAACATATGCAGCAGCTAAACTCTTTAATATCTTGTAAACCGTTATCCTGCCTTTGTGATCTAATTGGTAAATCTGTCCAAACCCAGATCATATGCGTGACTCTCACTTGACTCACACCTGGCTCTTACAGGAAGCCAGAGGGAAACTTACCGGGGTCTCCCTTTCATGCTTCTTTGAACATATTCTCTTCAAGCGCATAGTCTTGCAGCACACTAAATTACTCACACACGCCAGCTGCGTTCTGAATATTCACAAACATGACTCAGTGACAACTTCACTGACACTTCTTTCATTTCAAAGGGTTCCTGTGATCTGTACTTAAGGACCGAGTTTTTTCTTTATTATTTGCCAACAAACCAGCCCATGCTGGTAAGTGTTTTTCAGTAGTGATCAGTCTTTGAGGGTCCTGGCTGCACATCAAGGCTGGGTGTTACCAGCAGACATCAGATTGAGTTTGATAAGAAGCTACGAGGCCCCTGTGTACGGCATTAGTCAGAGCTATTTTCTTCATCAAATTCAATGACAGATTTATGAATTGCTAGCTTAAGAGGACCTGCAAATTGTCTGCAGCTGCTTCTATCAGTTTTACAACTTATGTGTGTAATGGCATTTGTCACAAAAGCGGCGAAGAATAAAGTCTTGAAATTGAAAGTTGGAGTGAAGAGGAACTTAATGGGAAGAACAGAATTCTCTGAGGGTTTTGTTTAGTATACCCAAAGAATTAAGCACTACCACATAACTAATTATTCACTTATCATTTACCACAGCATCAGAACATCAGAATAGCTCCTAAAATCTCAGTAAAATAGACCGATTGTGGATCAAACCGAGAATCAATCATTCTTAAAGACTGTCCCAGGCCTTGCTTCAAAGCACAATGATTGCTTCCAAATATTTGCTTTGCTTTGTAGTCACAATATTTGTCAACCAAGGCTTGGATGAATAGATAGATGAAGAAAGAGATAATGATCTGAAAGAGAATGACTGATTGCAAATTAGAAATATTTCCTATCTATCCAGTCTTGCTGAAGTTCTTCACAAACTGGGATCCTGAAGGAGTGAATGAACATGCATAAAGATCCTGGGGTCAGGGTACCCTTAAAAACCCTTAAATCTGGCTCAAATCCGGGTTGCTGAGTGTCATGTGAGGATGGAATGTTTTGTAAGAAATTAGATTTTGTGTCACTTTGTGACTGTGTAAACGATTAAAGTTATTATTCCAACACTCATTACAATCAGTAAGGGTTAGCATTCTGTCTCTTTTTCTTGTTTGCAACTGTTTGCAACGCCATATGTCAAGGCATACGTGAGTAGCGCTTCTATTCTTAGTGTGTGATGCGTGTATATTTCTAAATCTGACAGCATTGCAGCCAAAAGCATGCGTGCTTATTTGATGTAAATAGCTCCAATAAAAGCGGATGAATCATTAGTCAGAGCGCCCTTGCACAAGCTGCTGGAGCTGTTTGTGGGAGGTGATGAATATCTTGTTATATGCAATGCATTGTCTTTTCTCTGCTGCAGCCACTCCAAAATTACTGAATTAAAAAATAAGTACTGTGCAAATTCTTGAGTTTAGCGATATGAATGCACAACAAAATTAAATGCATGGTTTCCTTTCAAAGGGACCATTTTATTCACTAAAGGAATTAAGCAAGATAGTGCAAAAATGGAAACTTACAAATCTTTTCCTAGAAAAACATGCTTAAACTAACCTAAAATGGTTTGCTAGTCTTGATGATTTTAGGTGGTTTAAGCTGTCAATCATGGATAAATTTAAACACTTCTTGAACTGGTCTTCCTGGCTGGCTTATGTAGAGGATGCTACAAACGCTCAGATTCCCTCCAACAACCTCTAAAATTCTAAAATAAACCAACATGACCAGCTAAAACATTAGCTGGTCATGTTGGATTTCAAAAACATTTATAACATTGTGAAAGTGGGTGTCTATGACCGTCTTTCAAGAAATCAATACAAAGCAGCACAGATGCTGATCTGATGTCTGAAGCACAGGAAGTCTTGTCTGAAAGTCATTAACAGTCTGTCTGTAGTGGCAAGACCATGAGGAAGAAAGATCAGACAGCCATAAGCATTAGCACTAAACAGGGTCCTGTTTATACAATCAGTTATTTTGGCACATGAGCCAGGGTTTTCCCTCCGTGAGTCACTGCTGACTGATAAACTTTCTCTCCCCTCTAACCCACCACTTCTTTTACTTTTCACTCGCCCACTCTCTCAGCAGACCGGGGTGTGCCGACAAGGAAGAGACAGAGACAGAGACGTTCAGGGAGTCGCAGGGCTGAGCTACAGTCTGGGAGACTGGGAGGAGACAGGCAGAGAAATTACACACAGGGCGGATCTCAGACCAGGCAAATGCATGCAAATATTTTGCAAAGGGTTTTTCTTGTGAATGCAGCTTTTGGGGTTGACACACACAGTTTTTTCTTTTGAGTCAGAGGTTTAAAAGCTATTTTGGCTTTCAGTAAATCGGTTGTCGTTTGAACATCTGAATACGTTTCACTCTTTATCATCATCCCTGAAACATCCTGCACACACCCATCTGGGTCGGCAGACCTTGACTTACCTCCAGTTTTTACATTTGTGTAATTTATCTGTCATTTATATTAACAGACAGGAGTCAGTAGTTGTTAATTAGTTGTTAATTCTAAATTCAACCTGGTCTCATAAAAATATGTACAACGTTTTGTGCAACACTGTTATTTTGTACCTCACTGCTTGTTTCGCTGCAGTTTTAAAGAGAAATGCCCACAGAGTGGCACTAACACACAGATTCGATACGTGAACCCTGGCACATTTTTATTGTGTTGATATAGGTACATACTGCTGTGTTTTTATTGCATGAAATATCTGGGGTGTTGAAGTTTTACTGCCTCTATTGTGCATTTCTTTTGGAAACTGCAGTGATATGTATATGTTGGTACGTATTTCGTGTCTTGTTAAAAAGTGCACCCCATTATGTTTATGCCATCACACCAGGTAGCCTAAATTATATAGGCTACTATTCAATTTGCACTATGTTCTGTAGAGTATAGATTATATATGGTAACTTTGTCATTCAATGTCTTGGCTGTAACTAAGAGCATGAATTGTCCAACTATCCACACTTACTAATCACATCAAATATACTAAAAAACACAGTGCATAAGTATATGAATTGGGACGCACCTAGAGTTCGCTGTGTACTTCACTACTTCCCTTATGTGTCTCAATCTTAATGAGCTAGAACAGAACATTTGTCCCTCATTCAGTGGGAATACTGTGTTTCTGATGAATATCTGCCCCACCATAATGATTTGATTATACAATGATTTTCCTTGAATGGCTGATCTGTTGTGAAACGTCGTGCTGTAAACCATAAACGGATCCCAAAGCTCTTACTATTTGTGATATTATAGTGCTGCACAGAGTTAAAGCTTACATTTACTGTTTCAAATCTCTTGATTTCCATTTGAATACTATTTAATTGTTGTTAGCTTGGAATATCGTTTTATTAGCTTAGCATGCTAATGTTCTTTACAGTCTGTGTTTCTATAGCCTAATTATCTAAGTACTAAAAGTTATGTAGCAATATCATGCTGTTATTATTGTTATTTTATTTTACTAATATGTGTTTTATGGTGATCAGGGTATGATGTATAACTACTTCATTAGATTAGCATGCTACTGTTCTTCACTACAGTGTGTTTCTATGCTTATCAAAGTATCGTAACATTAGCTTAGCAACAGGCTGTTCTTCACTAGCATTTATTAGAGTGGCACGCAATTTGCTTATAACTGTCATTAGTTTAGCAAAATGCTAATATTTTTCCACTTTTTGACTGTTTTCATGTCATTACCCTAGCAAGATGTGAAGATTTTTCACGTATGTGTTTTATTCTTATCTGAAGAAGTTATTAGCAAACAACATGCTTTTACGAGCACTTTGTGTGGCATGCAGAGTTATCGAGAATATTTAAAAGATACCTCATGAGGTTTAATTTGAGTTAGCTGCCTCAGATCATCATTAGAACATCATATTCATTTTCATACAGTTTCAAATTACCGTATCACCCTGTGCATGCTGGTCGTGCATATTTAATAAACCTAAATAAAAACTGCACATATTAGCACACAGACCTGTTATTTATGCAGAACTCTGACAGGAATAGAAACTGAGTAAAAGATTTACTGATTGAAGAAACATTTTTTCCCATGGTAGTCAGTGACAGTTACTGTGTAAAATGTAAAAGCAAACATTTTTCTTGAAGTGACGCATGTCGTTGCAGCGGTAAATGTGCTGCAGGCTGTGAGAAAGCTGATGTCTGCTGTCTGCAGGATCGAGTCACGGCTGATCTTGAGTTTCTGCTTACCACACAGTGACATCAGTGTGAGTGTGTGTGTGTGTGGTCAGCAGCAGGTGTGTTGGCAAAGTGACACTGTTAAATGACAACAGCTGCATGTCTTCTTTAAAAAACGGGAGGTACCAGATTCGGTCACACCTGGCTGTCCTGTTTCTAACTAAACAGTTACTCCATGACTTGACCTCTTCACCTCCTCACGTCCCTAAACACAATCATCACAGGATTACAGACAGTGTGCAAATTATATTTTAAGAAGATAACCCTTTCTGTGAATTTCTAGAAAGTTTTCAGGGTTCAGTCTGATAAGGTTTGGCTGGCTCTAATCAAAAGTATTTTTGTTTGTTTGTTTGTTTTAACTTTTAGATTTTTTAAAAGTTTATTTTGGTGAGTTGGGAATGAGATATTTGAGTTGTTGATGCATAACCTGTCCACATCATACATAAGGTACATAATTTCAGAAGAAAAGTGTACTGAATATATTAAGGACTGAGTACAATCTTTTGCTTAAACTAGATTGAGTTTTTTTTTTGTTTAAGAGTATAATAATAGCAGTCTTTGCAGATGTACCTATGCAGTTAAATATACTAACATTGCCCCAAAAACATTTGCTAAAATGTATTTCAAAATATATTTTCTAGCTGTATATATGTTTGGCGTTTTTTAATATATACACTGTGTATGTGTTTATATTGTATAAAATATAAATGAATTTTTAAAAATATTTTTAAATGATAAAAATATCGAAATATCGAAAATATCATAAAACGATATTTAAAAAACATATTGTCCTCCATGTATTTATATTCAAGAAAAAAAGCATACAGATCACATTATCTGTTATTACATATGTGAATATATGCGAATGAAAAATAAATAAAGGATAATGTAATTGTAGTATACTGTAAGATTGGAAAAGTGTTTTTTTTTTTTTTTTTTTTTTTTTTTTTGTTGTGTGTTTTGCACTTGAAATACAATTTAGAATATATTTTGGTATATGAATTTTGAAGCTAAATATATTTTCAAAAGTATATTTAATTGAGCTTCTCTGTTTATATACTCTTACTGAAAAAAATTACGCAGTTGAAACACTGTTTATTTATAACGCCGTTATTCCCATCCCTGATCCCATTTAACATAATACCAGATTGTTTCAGTGTGCCACTCTGTGCTAATTTTAGAAATTTTGACATTTATGTGGGCTCAGTGTTTGGGCATCTAGACACATATTTTTATATCGAAAATGAGGGAGAAAGGAGAAGCTGTCTGGTCAACCCATCCGAGGAGGGTTTGATTGTGTACAGGCCAGATAGGCGTATTAGGGCGATCCAGATTTAACCAAGGTCTGTAGACGAACAAAATGATTTAAATATGGAGCTTCTTAGCGCGATTCTAACCGGAGAAGAGGGTTGTGTTGTTGTGGTTATTCCACCAAAGCACCCGTTTCCATTTGAAACCTCTGTGTGAAGTTTATTTAGTTCCAGGAGTGAGGTGGTTATTACTCCTATGATGATCGGGTGGAAGCACTTTCTGTCCAGACACTTTTCCGAGCCTGTGGCATGAGTGAGTCAGCCAGGGATCTCTCTGAGCATACATAAATAAGCAGATTAACATGTTTCCCAGTCATATCCGCTGTACGCAAACCTGTCTGGAATGTTCTGGCCTTTCAGTTTTGCACATTCCTCCTCACCTTACTGAGCAGCTCTCCACCGGGAGCCATTGGAAATGTTAAATATATCCTGAAAAATGGAGCTGGGATTCTGGTTTCTGGATGCCAGAGTTTCGGGCAGCAAGACCAATTGTGGGACAATTGAATGAGTCAACTTTCCAGCGCTACTCTTCCATACCCCCATACAAAATCATGCACACACACACCACCCCTCCCGTCTTCTCTTTGTTGGTCAGAAAATAGGGCTAACAAGAGGGTGTGTGTTCATGGCAATAGGGTCGCTTCTATTTTTAGTGTCGGTAAGTTGCATTGAGTCAGCCCTGAGTTTGAGGTCGGGGGCTCAATCTCTTTGATCATAATTATAACTCTGGACACACAGCTACCAATTCAAGAGCAAAATATACAATGTCTTTGGAGCAATTTTGTCATCTTGACATATTATAAGCCTATCCTGCATTTTGCGTTTCTCTACTGTGCATTTAGCTATATAGATACTACACGTTCGGAAAAATACACAGAGCACATGAATCTAACTCTTCGGGTTTTGTTAGGCAGTATGACACAAACTTACATGACTTTGTGTCTGTGCTGTGGTGTGAGAAAGTTGGTTTGTTTTGTGTTTATAGCAATGCACTTTCCATGGAAGTCTACAGGCAAGGCATTGCACCAAACTGAAAAAAAGTGCATTTTATAATCGTCTAAATTATGATTTTGTTTAGTTCAGTCTAAGAGCAAGTGCAAATTGGAAATAAGAAGAGTTTTGAAAAAGAGTATTTTCACATTTAACAATATTAGTAAAAGTTAAAATAGTGTTTTCACTTGAAAGCAAAGAAAGGATTTCTAGATACCGACTAGATCCATAGTAAATTAGTGCAAAACATACAAAAAACATACAATAAACATTAAACAATATGCATTATGACTTTAAAAATTGTCTTTGTTTAGATTAAGTAAACTAAAGTAAACAATGATATTTTTTATCTTAAGTGAAAATTCTACTGCCATATTATAGCTAATTTAGCTTTTTTTTTTTTTTGCTGAAATTAAGTTGTGAAAAGCCAAAAAATGCAATAAGAAAATAAATAACTGATGATTATTAAATGTATTAAAAAAAAATGGATCAAAGATATTTAAAATAGTCTTTTTACTTTGTATGGATTTCTTTGTCTTTGGGAGAAGAAATATGTAAGATGTAAACTTCAATAAGTTATATGCACCATAAGCTATGCTCGCCATATGCACAAGCATACCTGACATTCATCTTCAATCCAATTTTCCATTCACTGAAGTTCGATCTATCTTGTAGTCAAGATTAGGTGATTAACGGTTAGTCTCAAATCCAGTGGGAATACCTCTACGACATTAATAAGAACGGCTAACAGAAACTGTCTCTGTATCCTCCCTTCACAAAGACCCGTTTTCTGAAGTTTGGCTTAAGTCACCACACCCTGCACCTCCCACTGTCTCTCGCTCCCTCACCCCATCTCACAGCCCACCCAACCCCTCCAACCACCTACCCACTGCTGCTGGGGCCCGGGATGGGTGAAGTTCAAATGAGTTGCACTTAAAGATTCCTTTCAACTCTGTGGTTCAGTCAGACCTGTTGGCATGAGTGTTAACCTCGCTCTGAAACGTCCACATGAAGGCCTTGTGTCATTAAAGGCTTCCTGCCGCTTTTGCACGTACCTTTCAATTAACTGCCACCTCAAACAAAGACACATGCACATGGGGCCAAACAATGGCTTCTCTTGTGTTAGTGAAGCCTGAGGTGAAATTCCACTGTTGGTAAATTTAAGTAAGACCTCGGCAAAGCATGGAGGACTCTTGAAGTACACGTTTGTGTTGTTCACGTGAAAGGCATGCTGTGCTTGGAAAGACTTAAAAGGGAAAAGAATGCAGCATGTGAGCATTTTTGGATGTTTGAGGAGCATTTTGTGTAAGTGTTCATCAACAATTCTGCAATATAGCAAAACCTTTCCCCGAGGAAATGCACAAATGCATTAAAAACAGCATGCAATTTGTTTCTAGGTATAATTTGTATAATCCATGCATTGTTGTCTTTGTCAGAACAAAGCTTATGACTTTAAAATACATAAAACTCAAATCATAGCAGTAGTACAGCTCTTATTAAAGGAAATGCATGCATGTGCTGCATAAAAAAATCAACATGCAAGCTGCAAAGGACTGTATGGAGAAAGTCCATCACTTACAAACACTCAAAAACTATGCTAATGCTGCAACCATTTAAATGAATGCATGCAATGCATTAAAATAGCATGCAAATTAACTGCAAGGCATGAAGAGAACAGTGCCTGTGTCATCAAGGACAATGTTCATCACTTGGAAATATATAAAAGTTCAACCTACTTTATAGCAATGTTGCAAATACTTGCAAAATGAAAATGTATGGAAAATATCATACAGGCTAGTATAGTGCATTTTTCTACAGCATAGATGTCTCTCATCACTTGGAAAGTCATGTACATCTAGGCTTCAGGGTGAGTAGATCTTGGCATAATTTTCATTTTTGGGTGAACAATTTCTTTAGAACTACAGCAATGCTGCGACCCCTTGCTACGCCTGCCCTGCTTGATAAAACAGTATGTGGGATAATTAGGCAGCACGAAGAGTGTATTGTGTTATCTTTTGTCAGCATTAATAAAGCCTATCAGTTGGAAATGCTTAAAAGCTCAAATTATACTGCAGCCTCATATTGAATATTTAAGACAGAGTTAAGTGTGAAGCTATAAAAGGCAATGAAATTACCAGCAGAGAACGCTGCCATGTTGTGCTTGTTAAGGCTTTGAATAAAATCGCCACCAGGAGAAAGATTTTGCCCTTGATCTTCCCACTGTAAAAAACTTTAAACAGAACACAATCATTTTTTCTCGGGTAGATCTCGCTCATAACACTAAATGAGACCACCCATGACCCAGGGTTTATTTAATTGTTACCATGATATCGCTCTCTGATTCACACTTGCTAAACCCATAGCCGACTGTAATATATAGGTCTGCTCTTTGAATTAAAAGCCCTGTCAGATGCATGATTGTGCCAGATCGCACACTTCTGATGTTTTGTCTGAGTCAGCGCGTGAAGCTCTGGATTAGATCTGATTTCATTTCTTATCTCATAAACGTCTCAGCTGGATGCAATTTCCTTTTGTGAAAGTGATCTAGAGAAATCTATTTTGAACTATGCATCTTACGCAACACGTGTTCTCCTGATGCATTCACAGCGGACGGTCTGACACTTCAGGCGGCGGTAAAGGCTGAGTCGGTTGAGCTCTGGAGGAGGTCATGACTCATGTGAAGAATGGGCAGCGCTCGTAGTCAGACGTCTGCCGATGCTTCTCGATTGAAGGCCAAATTAGCAGCGGCTCTCTCAAAGCCAAGACATCAGACATGCAGGCTAACAATAACACGCTCTCATCAGTGTCTGCGCAAAACAGCAAAGATTACAGCAGGCCAGAAGCACTGACACGGCAGTCGATAGAAAGACAACTGCCACGTCTGTTTAATAATATGCTTTTTAGAAGTAGAAGTTTCTAGATCACCTCTACTGGGCCCAATAGTGCTCTTTTTATCTGTGGGTTTACATATTCAATAGTCATATTAATCATATTGCATATGCACTTCTCTCTCTCTCTGCAATCCAATATGATTCATATTTGAAATATCATGCATTTCAGCATTTTTTTAGAGACTGTTTGATGGTTACAATGGTTAAAAAATGAGAAATGGTTTCTAATATTTGCCAGATGCATTTAAAACGGTAGTTCCTTTTCGTTACATTGGACACCATATTTGTCACAGACCCTAATACATAGAGGTCAGTATCATAGGTGTGGTTTTATTTAATTAAAGACCGGTTCGTATGGTAAGTGTGCGGTATAGTAGATGAACTTGTCGGTTACAGTTCGGGCTAAACTGGGTGGTGGGGGGCTTAGAACAAGCCTATAATTATGGCTAAGATGCACGGCAGCTTGGTCCCAACCGTCCAGCACTGCACACAAGTTACAAAAGAGAGGCTCTGTGGCGTTCTCAATCACGGCAAAGATGTTTCGGGTCAAGTCAGCAGAACCACAGAAGGGCAAGAGAATCCGTCTTGGGTTTTTGAACATCTATTACAGAATCAAGAAGCCCCTTATTTTATCTACAAGGCCACCACTCCCTGAGATTTAAATATAGCCCTGTTGTGCTAAAAAGACTCCGGCAGGCCTTTCTATAAATAGCCCTGCCGACTGAACTAAATACTGTCAGCAACTTTAAATCAGCCAGGGCTTTTGCCAAGTGAAAGAAAAGACTCTCTGTTTCTGTAACCGCCCCCCTCCTCCCCTTTTTCTCTCACACGCTTTCTGGCTTGACGTCAGCACTCGCCAGCACTTTCGACTCCAGTCACCAGTCTCGTTTAGGCAGATTTAGTCTTTTGCTGCCATTGTGCTCTGGTGTGACGCCTCTGGGGCTGAGCGTGCTTTTTTCCAGAAGTCTGGAGAGGAACACACAGCTAGCTATTGTCTGGTCAGCTGCGTTGGGAGCGTGCCCTATAATAGCACATATTCTTAAAGCTCACCCACTCCCTGTTTCCTTCACGGTTGCGATAAAGAGACACACCAGACCTTAAGTTCACGGCTCACCCAGCTGATTCCTGCAGCAGTCAAGTTCACTGCATCACCTGGACACAGGTTTCATGAGAGAATGCAGATTATACAATACTACATGTGTAACAATATATATTTTTTTTTTATAGAGAACATTGCATACACAATGGTAATTTCAAGTAATTAAACAAAAAAATTATAGTAAAATAATCATGTTAGATTATTTAAAAAACAACAATAAAAGCAACTTTCTTTTTAAATACTAAAATGTTTTATTAATACAAATTAATTTTATTTATACCTTTGTATTTTCATAATGTATTTGTGTTATTTTTTTATAATCTATTGTTACTAATTTTGTATATTTTACTTTTCTGAATTTTTTTTTTTTTTTGCATAATCTTTTAAATATAGAGGAAAATAAGATACATTACATAGCAACTAATATTTTATTAAAAAATATTTAATATTATAATATTTTTTACTCATATATATTCTATTTTGCTTGTGTGTTTGTCTGATATTCAGTTTGTCATAAACTGACAAGGGCTAAACTTTGCGATATTTTTCTTTTTTAATTTTTTCACATTTAAACAGGATTTTAATTATATATATATATAATTTTATTTTTTATTGTTTTTTTTTTGCAATTTATTGTGTTTTTGCAATAACTTCATAGTCATTTCTGTTAACTTCATGGTTACACCACCTGACATGAATTAAAATGTCACTAAATAAAAAATAAAAATTATATTAGTATACATTTTTCATACATCTGTTTAAACTATATTTGTCCCCATATTGAATACCCTTATATTTGCAATGACATTGATACAGTGACAATGATACAACAATTTCCTGAGATCTTTTAGCAATATCCTTGTTCTTTGTAAGCTGGCGAGCCATAGAGCCCCTTTCTCTGAAATCACTGTCAACATCTGCTGTAACCTAGTAATTGGTAGCTTTAATTAAGCATGAGCAATGTGTTTATAGTGGTGAGATAAAACGGTGATTAAAGACTTATACAGTGCAATGAAAATGAGAGCATTCACAAGCTGTAGTTTTACTGTCTATTTAATTTGGTCTGCTCTGCAGGATGGGTCATAAACTTGGCCAGAATCCTGTCTTGGCTGCTCGTTTGGGTGGAGGTGGAAAGAAGCGCCACTGCCAGCCTGAATGTACCTGACGACCTCAGAGACCAGAGTCAAACAGAAACAGACTGGGTGGCATATAGTCATTACAGAGCACACAGATCAAGGCTTTATGAGAAGGGAAAATTTCACCAGGGGCCCTGAGTTTCTGCCTATGAGTGCTTTTAAAAATACTGAAGGCTTTTTAGAGTCAGCTTGTGTAGGTGTATCTATTATTGTACACTTCTCTCTTGGTCATGCTTTTAAAAAGACTTTGGATTTTACAGTAACGCCAATGTATTTCTGTGTAATGGGTATATCAGTGTTTCTGTTAATTGCTTTTATATTTCTTTTCACAATGTGTATTCAGGTCAATTCTGTCATTTCCACCGGTGACCTGGTTTTGTATGACTTTGAACACTGACATATGTTATATAGCCTAATTCAAATTATGTTTTCCCCCAACTTTTGCTGTCAAGAACTACTGAACAATTGTTTAACTCCTTTAATTGCTGGGTTCGTGTTTGCCTCGACCTCAGCATCAAAGGTTACTGTTTACATCAGGTTTTTGCAGCGTTGACAGATCACAGACACAACTGATGATTTCTTGAACGCCCATCAGAAGCATTTATGTTATGCCATGCAGAGGTTTTTATTTGTTATTAGATTTTAAGATTGTGATGAGTGACAGCTTTAAGTGATTATAGTAATATTTCTGCATTTATGTCCTATAAGGTCCATGAAGATTTTTTTTATTCTTTTTTTTTTTTCGTGCTGATAAGATGATGTTTATCAAATGGCAGGATCAGGATGCAGAAAGGTACCAAGAACATTGACAATATAGTCCATGTGTCATCAGTGGTTCAACCATAATTTTATTAAGTTATGTATAATACTTTTTATGCACAAAAAAACTAAAATAACCTTACCAAAAATAATTTGTACCATTTGTTCGGCCGGGGTGGAACATGCATGTTCTGCGCCTTGTTTATGTTCAGAGGACTGCACGAGCATGCACTTTCCAAAATGGCGCCACGGTGATGCGGCCGGGAAGAATTATTTTAGCACTTTTGCAAAAGGTATTCTCATAGCTTCACAAAACTTACGTCCGAATCACCGATTTCACTAGGTCTATTTTGTTGGTGTTCTTTTCTTTGCACCTTTCTGGACATTGAATGTGGAACTCTTGCTGTCTATGGAGGGTCAGAGAGCTCATCAACTTTTCTGCAAAAACAGATAACACAGTTTTGTTTTGTTTATTCTAATATCATGTATTTTATTATGCTTGTTATGTTTGGAATTAATGACAGAATTAATCAATTTTCATTTTTTAGTGAACTAGCCCTTTAATGCTAGAAAACACTCACTAACTTCAGAAGCAACCTCAGAGATTTAATTCTGGAACATGTCCTTATGTGTCTATACAAACAAACTCATTTTAATCCTATATCCTGAGAAATTACATTAAACTAAATGTCCATCATAGTCCACGTTTAGGAGCGTTATAGAATGTCATCAGCGTTTAAATTATTGTTCTATAATCTCATTCTAGACTCTTCCCTGTGATCACGATAAGACAAAAAAACAGCATGATTCATTCTCGCACCTCGTGGGAAACAGCAAGCGCATTCACGCTGCACATCTATGGAAACACAGCCACTGTTTCCGCATTCCTCACATACCGGTGCAGGAGCCGGGCACGACTCCGCCGGTGAGCGGTTAGGAGATTCCCTATCCACACAAACATGTATAATGTGATAATTTAAAAACTGAGAATTCGCTTTAAATTATTATAATTCACGCTGGTGTTGAGTAGAAGTGACATACTCGGCGCTTTCAGATTTGCCCTTAAATGGTCAATGACGTTTCCGGGGTTCCAATGCGTAATCAGAAACGGAACACGTCAGACGCACAATCAGCTCAGGGAATGCCCGGAAAAAAAATGCTTGATGTCTTTTATCTCAAAGGAGGCTAATATTGGAAACTCTGATTCCTCTTTTCTATTTTTATGCCTAAATACAAATCTATGTTTAATCGTTCTTATCGAGTTCAGTGAATGATACTAGCATTCTGTTGCTTCAGATTGGCAGCAAACGAGAGAATATCACAAAAAGGTATATATGTGGAGTTATCTAAAAAACAGAATGGCGGATTGATGCTCTGCTTGTTTTACAAGCAACCGTGTGCGACTATGTAGCTCTTCACTGGAACTGGAAAGTAGGTGCTGGGTGTCTGGCCAGAGGAGGTTTCTCCCAAGGCTTTTTTTCTCCATTCTCTCATGGATGGGGTTTTGGTTCCTTGCCGCTGTCGCCTCTGGCTTGCTTAGTTGGGGACACCTAATTTCTAGCAATTATCGTCATTTTGATTACAGAGACTGCATCTGCATTTGATAAATAAATAGTTTAATCTCGTCATTATACATTTCCATCACTTGATAACGTTCAGTGCTTTGCTAACAATCTATACAGTATTGTAAAAAGCACTTTATAAATAAAAGTGATTCCCCTTTTTCAAGAGTTCACAATGCTGACCTGAACAGCAACTGGATGGAGTGCCAGAGTGTTGCTAAAGGATAGCAGTAGCTCAATGGTTAAGGTTTTGTCCTAGTAACCCAAACCAAGCTGTGAAAGGAGGAAGTATGAACTAGCATCCCCATTTTGCCCTTGAGAAAAACACAATCCCAGTCTGCCCAGTGGGACAGCTGCTGGTGTAATATGTGTACAAGTTGTCCTCTAAATAACAATTAGACTGTACAAACAGTAAGAGACCTGTGATATGATACCTGGAAATTAGTCTCGAATCACTTACTGAAAAGCTATTTTGCTGTCATTTCCTTTTCTGGAGGTTATGCAAGCCCCTCATGGAGTCTTTTTATGGAGGATGAAAGCTTGCCAAAGTAGACGGAACTGGACTTGAATTACTTGTGAAGTCTGCATTCCTGTCAGTACGGTTTCGTAATGAACTGTGTATCAGTAAGGATATGACGCCAATTCCAGGACAAGAGGATATGAAGACTATCCTTTGGCAAACTATTGATATGTTTGCACGTCACTTAGGGCTCTCGTCCTTTCTTAACGTTTCCACTGAATGCATTCACACCACAGTAGGGTAATTCCCTGTCACTCATACAGTCCAAACTAAATCTGGCAATACTTTAAGGATTTGCAAGGACATATAACCGGAAATGTGTTGTTATTCTAAACTTTGACTGAAGGAAGTCAGTCTGTGTTTGCAATAGTATTGCTTTGTCACTTGTTATTGAACGGTCTACCACCCCAACCCCCCCAAAGCAAAGCCATAAGACAGAGGTGTACAATTCTCAAAATCAATAATTTATTGAAACAATATTGCATTCGACAAGAGCAACAATGCATATATTACTCTATTTAAATACTGGAAATAACTTACATCAATTCATTAGTATGCATTTTTCACAAGAACTCATTAGTATGCATTTTTCACAATAACTCATTAGTATGCATTTTTCACAATAGCTCAACAGAATTCATTTTTGTTCCACAGACACTGTGCTTCTCAGTGCAGTACATTTGTAGCTTGGCATCAATGCCACTGCAAGTTCACAGCCACTAAAGTCCGGCACGTACACCGATCATTCAGTCGGCATTTGAAAATGTTCCCCCCAGGCAGCGATAGTGACGCACACACGTTGCTTTCCAACCCATTGCGCGCCCACGCCGCCCGCGTGCAAGTCCTCCGGCAGCGCTTGCGCCGACAGGCAGCCTTTCACAGTTCACGTTCCCGCAACTTGTTCCTCCGCTACCACTTTTCCCCCCCCACGGAGGTCACGACAAGCTGGAGGGGCAGGGTGGAATGTACCGGCCCCGTGCGCACAGTACCAGAAGCTCCACTTTTCTCTCACAGCCCCTTCTCATGACGCAGCAGTCAACGGCGGCTGGTGCGGAGCCCTTTTGCTTTCATTCGCAGAGAATGACTCTTTCATCCTTTCGTTGCATCAAAAGCATCGCGGTTTGTTCAGCGTTCTTGCAGGGACAGATAAGGAATCCACTGGTTCTTGCAGCGGCTCTCTTCGCAGTAGTTACCCACATCTTTCAGTGCCTGGCATTTAAGTGGCTGGCATTGAGGGTTCTGCGAAAACACACAAAATGCACCGTGAGTCCGTGTCGTACAATATAAAGATTTAACTCTGAAGGCATGTTGCACATGACGATCACGCAATGAGCCAATACTTACAGTGACTATGATGCAATGGAAATCCCTCGGCTCGTTGTTGTCCACGGTGGTGGGCTCTTCGAGCACCTGTGCGAGGCGTCTCAGCCCAGACACCCGCAGGATGTTGATGTCGTTGTCGCAGCAGAACGCCTGAAGGAGCGTGAAGTGAATCTGCAGCGCAATATCGTCTTGGTCCTCCTCATCGGTGGCCAGAACGCACAGTACCACACAATCTGGGTCTCTGTAGATCAAGTGAATTGCAATTAGTCTCTTGTTTGTGCGGATAAAGCAATTCAATATAATGCGTAAAAGTCAGGCATAAGTATATACTTACACATTCATTAGTTTGGCAGACTCATAAACGCCGACGGTAAGACAGTCCTGTCTCTGTGCTGCTACCAGCAGCTCTTCTAATGCTTGGCTCACGGTGTCCATTCTGTAAAAACATGCGGACTATGGTAAGCGACAGCCGGATGGTTGTCTGTACAGTAAGGATTGGTGAGAGTCACACTGAATGTGTGTGCAATGCATGCAATCGAGAACTTACTTTTTATCAGTGATGTTGCATCCAACGACTTCTTCCAGGGTCATTTTGCTTCAAATAATAGTAATCCACAAGTCTCCGGAAGAGCTCGGAAATGTTAAAATCCAGTCAAAATGTGCTGGCCAAAGTATAATCCAAGTATCGCTCGGAGATGCAGTATTCCTTTGCTTGTCGTGTTGCGACTGAGAAGCTGTTTCTGCCGACTTCCACCGAAGCAATCGGTTTTATACCACTTTTCGAGTGGGCGCGGCTTTTCGCATGCTCGCCTTTCTCATTGGCTAGAAATGTTCCACAAGCGTCTCGCTCTCCCTCTGCCACTGGTGATGGGGGGAACTCCTGGTTGGAACAGCGAGTACAACACGCACCCAGTAGCTTTCAATTTGTTTGTAGCATGTTCGATGGAATTTCCTTATGGAAATGATGGAGTTTCCCTGATGCTTTCGATGTGCATGTTGCAGTTTTGTCTGAAACTTTTGCATCATGTACGAAACTCAATATAGCCAGAATTTTATATTCGGGTTTAAATCGCATACATGGTCACATTTTGAAATTGCACAAGCCGGTTGTGCCGAAACTCTCATGCGTTCATGGTCACTGGTGACTCCTAATTCTCATCTCGATGCAATAACGTGCACGGTTAGATGATGCGTTAAATCGATGGCATCTATCTCTGCAGGAGTCACGTTTTGTTTTGCAAAACACGAGTCGTCTGCTGCAGAGGCTCTAGAAGGTTGTAGAGTTTCTGTCTCCTTGTTACCTGGAACTTTCATCACCCAGGCTGTTCCAGTTCTACCGGCTAATTATAGACGGTAGTCACAGGATCAGAGCTGTTGATGTTGTCATGGGACCTTGTTGTGCTTGGGTTACGAAAGCCGTCTGCATAAACACGGGTCAACGTCTTATAGGAACTTGATTTACTTTCCTCAATAAAAATGCCTACAGAGTCCAACCTTTCATAGCCTGATATTGTAACATAAATACATAATACACATTTTTATGCCCGTGCAACAGTTCAGACATGCCTTGCATTCAAGGTATATTTATGCGTTTTAAATGAATCGTAAATTACTTTTAAAATCAGTCAGATAATCAATAACTCAAATCAATAATCTCAAACTGAATTGAACCAGTTCACTGTTCTAAAAGCGCCACCTGCTGTCAAATGTTTCTGTAGCGCAATATAACTTACTCCTTTTTATTCTCAGGAAACGACTTGCAATTAACTATAATTTTGTTATAAGATGAAATATGCTATAAATGCTAATTAACACGAAATAAATGCTATTTAAGATCTCAAAAGTGATAAAGTGAGCTATTATGAGGCTCGAGAAAAGCATTTCAGCAATCAGTACCTCAGCAGAAACCTTTCTGATCAACGACTGCCACCTGTTGGTGATAATATGTCCTGAAGTGGCTTATCCATCCAAATTGCAGGGTACATGGTTTATATACTTGTAAAGTATTCTATTTGGGGAACTTTTTTTGTGCTTTTAAAGTACAAAAGCTAACAAATAACAATGACTTTATTTTATTGTGTAGTTACATTTTGGTGGCATTGCAGTCATAAATTGATATTATGAACGAAGAAACAGTTCTTTTAACATTTTATTGTGCATATTTTTTTTGCATCTTGTTTTATTTAAAGTGCATTGATTGTTTGCTAACTTGTGGTTGTAATAAATCGAGAAAATCGTTCTGTGTGCGCTGTTATTAGTATTTATCAATAGCTCTAATTCCGGTCACACCGAGTCGCTTACATCTACAAAGGAAACAGTTACTGTAATTATAATATGCTTGAGCACATATTACCCAGAGTGTGTTTATTGGCTGCGAATAGTGTAAGATAATTAGCAGGACTTCAGAACACCTAGTCGTGCTCTCTGAAGAACGGCACATACGTGGGGAAAAACTTGTCCTTAACACACAGAAGGTAACAGTCCTAATATACAGGAAGCCTAGTAGGGGGGGTCGGCTCTAGTCCTGCACCACCGTCTCACGGATCCCCTGTGGTACCTATTCATTTGGAATACACTTTGCACTTAATCTTGACACCTCATCCCTCACCAGTACACACACAAGTCGGGTCAAAGGCAGGTTTGCATAAAGTCTACAGGGTCTCCAAAAGTCCATGGCTCACAAAGTAATTAACACGCCCATTAAACGTCTTGGGAAAAGAGGCTACGTGCAGGGGCGTCATGCACTCATCATCATATGTGACACGCAGCAGCAACCACAATCTGTAAAACTAAAATAACATAACTTTTTTATTAATTAACCTGTTAATTATATCATGAAATATATTTTATTTTCAAATGAATACGAAGTAGCCTATGTTTGTGTAATCTGTTAGGCTATCTACGCATAAAACCATTTTTTCTTAAGTATGGATGTCATGTTATAAAGTATTTTTAATACGACTGTGTATTTAACGTGAAATTAAAAAAATAAATTACTTAAGAAAGAGATAATTTCCATTATGAAAGGCCGTTATCATTGATTTCAGTCTAGCCAGAGTTTTGAGGACTCTCAATAACTCTCATTAAAGTCACTGAAGCTGTTTACACTGTGAAATGAATCTCTAAAGTCTGCACATAATTGTTTTTGGTCAGAGAATTCGGCAGAGAGAAAGCGATGACTCATCTGAACGCCTCTGATTGGCCACTGCATTCATTCGCTCAACAGCATTGTGCGTGATTGGTTGTGATGCAGCTATTTTATTTTTTTTCGTCTTTTGAAAGCCATAATCAAAATCCACTTAGCTCAAAAATCTGAGGTGCACTGGCTCTTGCTACGTGTTATTGAATAATTAAGAGAGATTAAGTGTGAAAAATATAGCTGGGGTGATCTCTATTTTTGTTGGTTAGAGCGAAAATATAATCTTTTTTTTTCTCATTAATTTATGCTTCCAAACGGCACTTTGCTGACAGTGCACGTGCATAGCCCGTATGTAGCCTACTGTTTATTTAAACTGTTTATCTACTTTTTTAAAAAGCTGATAGATTAAAAAAAAAAAAGAGTTATTTTTGCCCCTAATGAATTTATCATTTACCCTCATTTGTTTCGGATGACGTCGCCCAGTACACTTCGCGTTTTAATGGTGACGTAAAGACGTATAAATCAGTATTCTAAAAAGGATCACCTGTCTTCAGGTACACATACAGGAGAGACGTAAGGTAGGCTGTTTGACAACTAATTTGCACATATTTTTAACGTTTAGTTTTGTCAGTGTGAGTAAGATCAAAATAATTTGTCAACAGCATGTCCTCACCCGGTTTTACTGACATCTTCCATTGCGAAGACACTCAGCAGTCAAAGGGGCCATTCTCATACATTGATGATGGGCTAAATGATAGTTTGGATGGGTACGTTAATGGATAAATTTGTAATATTTTTGAAAAAATAGCCTATCAAAATAACTTTAAGAGTTTGTGATGTAAAAAAAAAAAAAAAAACACTCAGGGAAGCTTTTTAAACAGGCAGTAACGTTAGGCTAATTTGAGATATTTGTTTCGTATGTTATGAAAACCAAAACTGTTTTTCAGGAGTTCAACCGAGTTGACTGATGTTTTTGAGGAGGATTTCTGTGAAGGTGATCTCTGGATTCCTCCAAATGATGATTTGACACACAAAATTGCTGCCCAGCTGGAGAACTACCTTTCTGATAAGAATCTGGCCGATGATGCTTTTTTGCTAAAACATGTCCAAAGAAACAAGATGGGTTATGTTAGTTTGAAGCTGCTGACATCTTTCAAGAAGGTGAGATCAAATAACCATCATAAAATAAACTGTGAAAATTCACATGATGCATCAAAACTCATCACAAGTAACTTTACATTTAGGCTGAGAACAATAGATCCTAATATATAGAAGGTGCACAGTGTTACACAAATATAAGATGCCATCAAGGTAACATAATTCATTGTTGTGTTAATTTCACACCATGAGATGTAACCTAAAACTTTAATTTACATAACTAATAAGAAAAAAAACAAAGCCAAAATATAAAGTGTGCTACATAGGGATATCTGCAGGTATTTTCCACTGTAAATAAGATGACTTGTTCTGGTATATAGTAAGAGAACATAACATTTACCAACCAATACTTGTGGTAATTATTAAAATAACCTGTGTGTGTGCTTTGATTTCATAGATTAAAGATCTCACACGCGACTGGCGCACAACCCTGGCGGCAGCAAGAAGGTCTCCGCAGCTGGAAGTGAATGAGATGGCAACCAAGGTGCGACGAAGGACCCCGGTACCTGACTGGCTCCTGTGCATTCCCACAAGCAAGCTACTTCTGGCCTGGAACTTCCTAGATGGTGTAGGCCCAGTCAAAGACGAGGTAAATGGCTCACCGGGTGTGGAGCAGCTAGGTATCATGGAAGCCGCAATGCGGGTGTTTTCTCCCTACGGCACCATCTCCTCTCTCCGCATTCTGCGGCCGGGAAAAGAGATCCCTATGGAGTTGAAGCGCTATACTAAGAAGCATCTGGAACTGGGGCACAAAGTGTGTGCTGTGGTGGAGTACGAGTATCTGGAGGGCGCGCGCAAGGCCTACGAAGCTCTGAAGGCAGAAGAGCAGCAGCAGGGAGGAAGGGGCGTTTGTGTGGTCCTGCTGGGAAGCCGTGGCACCCGTAAGCCAGGATGGAGCCAGGGTCTAGCGGAGGAAGAGTCCGAAGAAGGCATTGATAATGAGAGTTTGAAAAAGCCAAACAGAAAGTCCAGGCGCTTCCTTTATTCTCTGGAGGATTCGGCTGTTTGCAGCTCGTCAGAGTCCGATTTTACCCCTGCTTCGCCCCGGCCCAACCGCAGAGTATCCCGCCCTCAGGCCCTCTATGGCAGCCCCCTCGCCGTCCCACGGGTATCGACTTTCCGCTCTGACCCATACAGGAATCCCCTTGCGAGTCCCGTAGGAAGCCCTCTCCTGCCTCGTAAGCTTTTTCCCTGCAGTCATGTGACTTCTCCTCTGGCCACTCATCCTTTCAGCAGCTCGCCCGCTGTAGCTGGTACATCCTCCTCCGGCAGGTACAAGGGCTCGGGCGAGCTCTCCCCAGACGACTTGGTCTTCACAAGCAGCCCTTGGGTCCAGAGACGTAAACATGCCGCCCAGGTCATTCAGCCCGAGATGGGCGACTCTGTGGCACACAATCAGATAGTGAGGTCTTTAAGTGTCTCAGTTGTTCGCCAGCCTGCTGGCCCTGATGGGACCAAAGGCTTTCATAACTGCATTGGTAGAGGGAAGGTGCTGCTACCACACTGAAGGTGCATTATTAGGTCTTTTTCCTCACGGAGTCCGTATGAGAGCAGTGCAACAGAAGTACTTTTAATGCAACATGATTACTGACCTGCTTATTTGTCCTATTAGTGAAAATGGAAATAATGTAAAAAAAAATAAAAAAAAGTCATTAATTATTGAAATAAAGATGAATTTGTACTCTAATTGTAGTGAATGTAGTATTATTTTAATGAATACAGACATTGTAGAATAGATGATTTACCATGTTTGTAACACTGAGCTAATCAGGCTTCAGGATTCATTCATGGTCTGTTGTAGTCATTTTTAATGCTTCTAGGTTCGCTTTTAATGTTCAGTGTGAGAATTAAGTCACCTCATCGTACCCAGTTTTTGAAAAATGCGTATGGCTTTCATACAGCACACCTTTCGCAGGGAAGTTCTTCCTATAATTTGCGCAGAGTGTCAGGAAAAAGTACACGCTTGAGATATTTAGCACTGAAGAATAACAAAATAATTTATTATGATTTTTCAGAATAAATAGCTCCATTGAACGAATAACCATCAGTCTTTTAGGCACTGCTTTACTTTATCTGTAGAGAAAAAAAAAAAAAAGTTAAACACACTTCTGTGCAGGGCACTAGCAAGACAAATATGGCATGCCCCGGTATGTAACATGCTGCAGAGCAAAACCCCATGTAACTCTTAAAACGAACACGAAAAGATTGTGTAACCATCACATGTTTACAGATACATGACACGCTGTACATGAATAATGCCCCATCATCAGTACACTCACTCACTACATTATGGCTCCCCTCCATATGGCAAACTATGAGAGGCTTGCATAGACTTTATTTTGCTAGGCCGAATTAAATCAACTAAATGAATTTGGAGAAAGGCCTATACCATTGGCATCACATTAGAACTGAAATAACATCAAATAGGACAGCTGATTTATGTATGTAACATGATTGATTCAACCCAGAAAACGACTATACGATTAAACATTATTCTTACACTCTTTATGATTCTTCAACCACGAGTCTGTAAATGCTCGGTTTATCTGGTGATGTTATATTTTAGGAGCTAACTATTTTATTAAGGGATGCTCTCAGAGAACAACTTCACTGCATAGATCATTTAATTATATACATGCACCTTAAATTACAGCGTACACTTGGTGTCCCACTGTCACTAGCAGCAGCCTGGAGTCATGTCTGATACTTGAGCGTTTCCAGCACATATTTTTTTAACATCAGCAGAGGAAAACATTTTTACAGTTTACGCTAATATATATTTAAAAACTATTAGTATTAATAAACATCATAAAGGCTGTAAAAAGGTTCTTATTTATAATACCTAATGCATTACCAAGCCTTACTGTAAAGTTATTTTATTGTCATTTCCTTAAAAATATGTCATAGTACTCGCACATGTAAGGAATGCACAGTTAAAGGGATAGCTCATCCAAAACCCAAAATTTAGTAGACATATGTAAGTGTTATTTTATTTATTAAACTTGTGTATATATGTGTATTTCTGAGGAACAATACACTTCTTAGGTATTTAGCAACTGTGATTTTTTTTAGGCACTGACTTCTCTGTAAGTAAGAAAGTATTGATTTAATTCACATTATAGTCCAGTGACTTTCCCTCCTCTGTGGAACAACAGAGAGGGATTTTTTTTGTCATCCTCTGGACTCTTAAAAATAAATGCTGTGAAAGTAATAGAAGTTCAGAATCTGTCAGATCGTGACATGAAGTTGAGCAAATGACAACATTGAAAAGTTTGGGTGAGCTATACCTTTCCAGCATACAAATGCAAAGTATTGTGTTGCAATTTAATATGGGAGTTTGAGAGCAAAGGTCAAATTTATGATATAAACCTTTCTGTTTGAGACCAATGCACGGCATGCAATAGATAACACTGGGTCTAAATCATCTAAATTAAACTCCTATGGCTCTCCTGACCAAGAATCCATCATTTGATCTTTGACTGCTGAAGTTGCTCACTGAGAGGACCCACAAAACAGTTAGAAGAATGCAATGTCTCAGTACATCACATCTTCAAGACATTTCCCCAGATGCTCTTTTTATGGTAACAAATAAAACTGCAGGTGGACTGGATGTAACAATTTCAATGCAAATGTTAAACACATTATTCATGTAATACAATAAATCCATGAGGTACAAACAGAGAAATATCAAAGCATATGCAAACTTTAAGTTGAAAAGGAAAGAAAGAAATTACTAGTCATTTTATTTTAAACCAAACCTACAGTGGGTATGGAAAGTATTCAGACCCCCTTACATTTTTCCCTCTTTGTTATATTGCAGCCAGTAAAAAAGAAAAACTGAAATATCACATGGTCCTAAGTATTCAGACCCTTTGCTCAGTATTTAGTAGAAGCACCCTTT
>JAUCMU010000013.1:10062202-10078644 GCA_032275025.1 Enteromius treurensis
CGTTTTTATCCGATTAATCGAAAAAATAATCGCCCAACTAATCGATTATCAAAATAATCGTTAGTTGCAGCCCTAGACTCAATGTGCTTCAACTGTGTACCAGATCAGTAAGAAATGACATTCACAGCCTGTTTGACTTCAGTAAATGAAACTTGACATTAGAGTGAAATGTGACTCCAGTCTTGATTGTTTTCTATCTGTTGGGAATTGGCTTGGAATGAGAAAAGGGCTCTGTTTTTGTCAGAAGTCAGAAAGGGGGCAGGTCATAACAAAGCTTTGCACAAGACTAATATTGTTCATCAAAAAAGTAACAAATGTCTGTTTTGGTTTCATCTTGACGACTATTGTTTTCTCCTCCTTTTTTTTTTTTCCCAGAAGAGAAAACTGTGGGGTTTCGCCTGAAACCCCCTACTCTGATCCATGGCCAGGCGCCCAGCGCTGGTGAGTCAGCGGTCAAGCATCTGCTGTTTTGAATCTGTTGATGGATGTGTATTTGTGGTGCTTTCGGAAGATCGTTTATTTACATGATTCCAGAGACAGTCTGAATTTGAACTTTCCTGACAGAGTTAGCTTGAGAGATGTCTTTGATCGATTCGTTTCAGGTGTCCCCAGCCCGAAACCCAAAGAAGCCCAACGCAGCATCCTGCGACCTCCAGTGCTCCAGCCCCCTCTGACTCGATCCCCCCCTCAGAACAGTGAGTACTAGGACACTAAGATAACGGTTTGGAATGTAAATCAGTTTCGAAGCTTTTCTAAACTTTGGTATGTTTGCGGTACAGCAAGAGGGGAAAAAAAGCAAAAATTAAATTAAATTGCTTCTTTTCTATATTTCTTATTAAACTCTGGTTTATTCAGCAAATTGTGGTTCTGTCTCTAAATCAAAATATCTGAAGGATATGATAAAGGATATATTAAATATTGTAAACTGTATAGGGAACCCAACTGCTTGCTTGCACAATACTATAAAATAAATGTTTGATTTCATCAAAAATACCTGAATTTGTGCTCCGAAGATGACTCACGAGGTCTAACCACATGAGCGTGAGTAATGACAGAATTTTAAAGTTTTGGGGTGAACTACCCATTTAAGACAATGCTATATGTATTCACATCTGAAAAAACTCAGTACGAATGTATTGTTGCACTCCCAGTGAATACATGAGGAATATCAAGCTGTAGTCTGTTGTTTCCCCAGACACGAGCAACAACAGTTCAAACGGAGCGAAGAACCTCTCCGATGGAGGAGTAGAATGTGAACTTAACTCAGAAATGTCTGCTGCTGGCACACAGGATAATGACGTGGCATCGGTAAGTCATGACTGACAACAACCCATGTTCTAGACACCACTGTTATGTACTTGGAAATGATTGGCACAAACATCTCTTAAAGGGATAGTCTTTTTTTTTTTTTTTTTTACCTGTATGAGTTCTTATCTTTTTTTTCCTACTGACCGTACAAGATGATATTTGCTATGAAAAGTCAGCGGGGACCCACAACGGTTTGTGTGTTCAGCAGAGGAATTTGTTATCCTTTGGGACTTTGGGAGTCAATTGATTAATACTTTTTGTATTGTTTTGCCTAAAATGTGCATTTGTGCAATGCTTTTTGTTTGATATTTTGTTATATAACACTAGGGCTGGGAAAGAAAAAAAAGATTTTTCGATATATTGTTTTTTAAAATGTAGTCGATTCAAAATCGATTCTCAATGGACACGTATTGATTTTTTCAGTATTTATTTACACAAGCATTAAACGTCAGATACCACAATCGATACCCAGCCCTATATAACAGAGATTCACCTTCATCTTGAAGTGTGGCTTAAGTGTCGACATATTTTTTCGGGAACAGTATGTTTGAACTCTTGTTTTTTTTTTTTTTTTTATATATATTTTTGAGATTTGACAAATGTTAGCATGTTTGAACGCAGCATGGGCTATGGTCCAAAGGCGAGACAAGTCTAGTTTTAGTTTACATGGCTGTGGTTTCCCAAAAATACTTTGTCATCTTGTTCTGAATGTCTTCGTTTTGTTTGGCTGACCCCGTATTTCCAGTTGAAGCTTTTACACATAGCTATAGAAAAGTGAACAAGATATGAGTAGCCTTTAACTTGAATTAACTTGTGTTATTTCTTTTAAGGTAAAGAGCAACAGCACTTTTAGGCACAAAACAGAAGACAAAACTGAAGGCGCCCCGATTGAGACCAGTTTTGTGTTTGGGCAGAACATGAGGGACAGGGCAAAGGTTTGATTCATCTGTGTTGTTGGCATTGACAAATGTCTCTTAGGGCTGGGTTATACATTGAGTATTTACAGTATAGTCAATATAAAAATGACGAAAGTTTTTCTACATTTTTAGAAGATAATCGATTAAATAAGTCACTGTAAAGATATTTAATCATACAAAGAATTTAGAAAAACATCTCAACAATTTACCTGTATCAGCCAGCCTTAATTCCTAATTATTCTGTTCTGGCTTTGTTTCTGTGTTGGCGTTTTGTCTTGTTGATGGAAGGTATAATTGTATTCGCTGCAGGTGGCCAACAGCTGCGCTTCATCCAAAGGTGGTGATTCAGAGGAAACAAATTACTTTTTACAGTATATCACTTCTAGGTACTTCATCTGAAATGTTCATGATCGTTTTTATAGACGCTTTTACAGATTTCCTCAGGCAGAAACTTTTTTTGGCATTAATATTGTTTCTCATAGTGCTCAGAAACCTGACAGCAGCATTGCCAACAGCGTGAAGTTTGTCTTTGGGCAGAACATGTTGGATCGTGTCTTGGTAAAACAGCAAGTTCTTTTCTAAACCTTGTTATGTTTGTCATGATGATTTTGCATGGTCATGTTATCATGTAGGTCACAGTTCTTAACATGTTTATGTATTGCATGCTTGTAGGCTATGCCAAAATTCAGCACCGAACCTCCAGGGGGCAGCAGAGAGCCTCAGTCAGAGATGGGACTGTTCGGCCAGATTTCCTCCTCACATGATCAAACCGTGGAGAAGAGTATGTGTTCTTTGACTTTAAAAGCATAAATACATACATACATATGTGTCGCTAGACCACAAAAACAGTCATAAGGGTCAATTGTTTGAAACTGAGATATGTACATCATCTGAATAAATAAGTAAATGTTGGGATTGGGCGATACAACTATTTGAAAATTTGGCGTTTAAGGGTGCAAAATTGAAAATTAAAGTGTCTGAATCAAGCTCTTAGCAATGCATATTACAAATCAAAAAAGAAAGTTTTCATATATTTATGGTTTGAAATGTACAAAATATCTTCATGGAACATGATCTTTACTTAATGTTCTAATAATGTTTGCAAAATCAACAATTTTGGCCCATACATTGTATTTTTGGCTGTTGTTATACATATACCTCAGCGACTTAAGACTGGTTTTGTGCTCCAGGGTCACATATATGTTTGTCTTATTAAACAAATAAAATGATCACATCAAAAATCTAATGTCACGAAGGTTTGTATCCGAAGTTCCATTCAAAACATTCTAAAACCAGGAATATTGTGAAAAATAATTACAATTTAAAAATACTGTTTTCTTTTTGAATATATTTTAAATTATTTAAAAATTAAATTATTTAAAAATTTTAATTATTATTTTTAATTATTTTAAAAATAGTTTTGCTGCTTCATATTTGCGTCATATTTTTTGGAAATCTGGATGAATTTTTCTTTGACGAGTAGAAAGTTCAGAAGAACTGCATTTATTTGAAATGTGATTCCTGTCTTTTTTTATTTTTTTATTTAATTTAATGAATCCTAGTCGATTCCTTAATATACCATAACATTTTATTTAAAGTTAATGTGAGTTATGTTTTTTTACCTTTTATTTATCCTAATCGGCGGCACTAAATCATTGAAGCTTATGCTGTTTTAAAAAAACTGATTTACTGTGCTGTAGGTGACAACATGAAAGAGTCTCTGGAGGAGTCTGCGGCACGACACGAAGCACACAAACCACAGAAATGTTTATTAGAGCGGGTGGAGGTCAAGACAGGAGAAGAGTCTGAGAGCAATGTTCTGCAGGTGAGAGCTGCTCAGATCCACACTGACCAGCTTCAAAAACACGAGAAGATGACGCTCTTTCCTGTTCGTTTTCAGATGCAGTGCAAGTTGTTTGTGTTTGAGATGACATCTCAGTCGTGGGTGGAGAGAGGATGCGGAGTGCTCAGGCTCAATGACATGGCGTCCGCTGATGACGGCACCTTACAGTCCAGACTGGGTAATGCAATCATTTCTCATACCCCAAAAGTGAAAGTTTTGTCGTCATTTAATCATAATGTAATTCCGAGATCATTTTTTTCTCTGAAACAAACAATCAAAATAGGAATAAAAAATGGAATTGGTATAGAATTGATCCATAACTAACATCTTCTATAGTCGTAAAATATAGCATTAATGTTTCAGAAAGAATAAATAAAATAACTGTCTGTTTTTGTTGTTTTTTGTACGTTTCTTTGAATTTCATGAAAAAAGAAAAAAGTCAGATGAGTTTAAGTTGAACTGAAGGAGAGTAAACATTTTTGGTATTAGATGAACTTGCTTCACTTGCTTGCTTCATGAAATATTTATGCAGAATTTATTAAAAAACAGCACATTTTTAATACTATAGACGAATCTGCTTGCAGGTTTTGTAACTGACACAAGGGGGTGCTAATGCTTCTGTTTTAGCAATGTTTCAAAACGGACCAATACTGGTCAGCTCATTGGTTTTTCCTATATTTATCGGACTTTACGAAACTTTGCACAACACTTCTGTTTCAGTCACTCGTTTTGAAAGAACATGGTGTCATTTATTTAAAAAGAAACCTCTCTATCGTTCTTGTTTACTGATCACAGTGTTTGTTTTTGGCTTGCAGTCATGCGGACTCAGGGAAGTCTTCGAGTGATCCTCAACACTAAGCTTTGGCCTCAGATGCAAGTAGATAAAGCCAGTGAGAAGAGTCTCAGAATAACAGCCATTGACACAGATGAGCAGGGCGTCAAAGTCTTCCTCATATCTGTAAGAATGCACTGAAAGGTCGTATTATGTGTAACTAAATCTTTTGTAACCCTTTTGTAAAAGAGGTTTTACATCTCAACAATTTAATTTCCTGGCTGAATAAGTCAGTCAGTCAGTGTTGTGTTTCTGGTCTCATGTGGTCTCGTCTGATCTCTCAGTCCAGCTCTAAGGATGCTGCGCAGCTCTTTGCAGCCCTGCACCATCGTATCCTGGCGCTGCGGAGCATCAGTGGACAGGAGTCTGATGACCAGCCGGTCATCCGCTTCAGCGACGACGACGAGTCCCGTACGCCCCCCACCGCAGAAACGCCAGCTCCTGGTAATATTGCATATTGGTATCAGGTTTATGATTGTTATCTGCACTTATAAGGAGCAAATGTAACAGTACATTAAAAATGCACACACGCTTTTGTGTTTGTTATTATCCGTGCTTTTGCTCATTTTTATTTTTTTTTCAGCTAATCCAGAGGCAGATGTGTGCCCATCCACAGGTGACACATAGTGTTGAGCCTGCTTCTGATATCTATCCCACAATGCCTCACTGCAGCCCTCTGATCCGCTCAAATACTATGCAGGTGTCTTTTCTCCATACTCCTTCTGGCGTGCTGTAGTCATGTGTTCAGCCGGTTTTATTTATTGCATTTTAACAGCAAAAAAAGCTCATCTCCAGGACTGGACACATAACACCCTTAATGTCATCATATTGATGAAAATGAGAGGCTATTAGTGTTTTAGTGAACCGATATTCCATGCTAAATGTGAGATTTAATTACTCCATTCCCTCCTGAGTGGAAACAGTGCGCCCAGAGTCAACAGAAACCAAATGCGGATGTTTGTTGTCCCGTCTCATCTTCCATCACAGTTCTGCTCCGTTTCAGCGGTGCTCTTTAGATCTCAGAATGACTTCAGATGAGCCATGGGATGTGTAAGCACTATTTAATTTGCTCGTATAGTGCTGTAGACCAATACAACATTAAAAGAGAGCTGATCGTCCATGTGACCGCTCTTATATTTCAGAATCAGAAACTTTCACACTGCATCTTTTAGTTGACCTCATTATATCACATTTGTTTAGTCTCTTAGAACGCCTTTTGTAGAGTATCTCAAAGATATTTTTGAGTATTCTGGCTGGGTTTGGATGCGTAAACAATGACAGAGTTTTTTATTTTCGGGGTGAAATGTTTCAGCTTTTACATATCATTGCAGTGAGGTTGACCTCAACTAGCAAACAAAAGGAACCGTTGTACAAATACTTCCTGTAAATTATTCTCCGGTTTCAATGCAATAGCACCTTTTCACACAGTATATTTTTATGAATATGTCCTGTAAATTGAGTTAGTACTGTACATAGCTGAGGATCAAACGTTTTATAGCAAAATGTGTGGTCAAGGATAATAATTACTATCATAAAATGGGTTCTGTATTGTCTGTTACTGAAGTAGTACTATATACAGTGTTTTTCACCTATATATTTTTTGTTTATTGAGAGATTTTTGTCGTTAGATTAGTGAAAGGTTCTGTGCATTTTGTTACAAGAAGGTGGACGGCATATTTTCTGTTTTGTGCTTAAGCAGCTGTAGAACTGGAGCTCACACTACGATGTGATCATTAAAGGAATGGTTCAACCAAAAATGAAAATGTCCTGCATGAAACGCAGAAGGGTTTTGTAGCATTGCATCCCTTGCTTGCCAGTGAATGGGGGGCCGCCAGAATGAGAGTCCAAACTTGTTAAAACATCTTGTTAAAAGCTGCATGTTTGTTAGCAATAAATCCTTCAATAAGACATCTTTAACTTCATATCCATTGCTTTCTCCAGTTAAAAAACAGTCTTCACTAAATCAGAAGAGAAGGAAGGAAGTCTTCGATTATTTTGGACAGAAGGGACAGTTTCAAGTTAAAATGCCTTAATGATCAGTGTAAAGCTATTTCTACAAATCTCTTCCAGTAAAGAAGTCACTTTTATTGTTTGTGAGACCTATTCCTTTAAGATGGTTTGGATTGTGATATTATTTTTCTCAATAACTATTATTCAACCTCATTTTCAGCATAGTTCTCTATTAAAGGTATAGTTTACCCAAAAATGAAAATTACCCCATATTTTACTCACCCCGAATATAAATTGATGAACGCATTAAATGTATCCTGGCTCTTTCAAGCTGGGTAATGCTGGTAGATAGTGGCCATTATTTGGAAGCTCCTTAAATCAGATATATCCGCAAGTACAACGTGGTAAAACTAACCTATACGCCTCCGGGGGGGTTATCACAGATCGATGGGTTTTTGTAACAAAAATAATTCTAGTGTAAATAACGGACTGAGTGAGTGCTGAGTTCCTCCTCCTTGGCTGACCTTTGACTCGATGTGTGATGTTTACAAAAACCAATCTGCTTTAGAGGACATGTGGTTACCCCCCGAAGGCAAAACGGGTAATTTTACATCACAGTACTTACAGATATATATCCGATTTATGGAGCTTTAAAATAAATCCACGATATCCACGATAAAATTAGTAAAAATCTCGGACCATGTTCACGTGAAAGAAGAGTCATATTAAAATTTTTGGGTGAACTATTCCTTTAAATATCATTGTAATGCAAAAAATAAATAAAGAAATTTGTTTTACTGCTTTCATTTGTGATAATTTGACCAGACCGGATGTTTGTAATGATTGTCAATTTATCAAAACGTTATCAAATAATATCACAATGCAAAACGTGTCAGACTTAAATTAGGCTTAATTTGCGCTATATTTTATATAAACCGTTCAATAGCATACTCTATTCTACAACTATTTTAACAAATAATTAATTTGGTCAATTCATTTCATTCATTAATCAATAGTAAATTAAATTTTAGAGTGAAATGTGGCATTTTTGGTGATTTGCTGTTTTATAGTTGAAAGTGTTTTTACGAGGCAAAAGCTGATTCCCAGAAGACCGTTTCTCAACTAGTGTACATTTAATACATAATAGATATTTTGTAATATAAGTGAATACAATATGCGATTATATTACCATAATTGTAATAAATAATCATGTTTTTCCTTTGATTTTACGGTGAAATGTGATTTAGTAGAGATCTGAGATTTGCTTAAGTTCGTCAGCTAATGTGGGCCGGAAATCTCACGATAGACACAACAAGCAGAACCCTGTGACTCACACAATGTAGTTGAAGAAGAAGGGCTTTTCCCACTCTGCTGCTGAATATCCTCAATACACTGCCAGTGATAGGTTCTCAAGTGTAGCGTGTTCACAAAACGTGAAAATAGAAAACAATGTATGGTACATGGACTGTTTCTGTCCACACATGCTGTAATGTGTCTAAAGGTAGAGGATGCATTGCTCTCCATCCTGCCGTTCACATAAACATACAGTAAAAGAGCAGCATGTGTAGTGACTGACCAGGTGAAAAAAAGACTAAAGAAAATAATGATATATCTCTTCAAATCATGTGTTCAGACGAGAGCAGGTTACATTTAGTCATTTTATAGCTATTGGAGCTAAAACAACTTTTTGTCCTGTTTGCAGAGGCTTTAGTGCTTATACCAACCATAGCACTTAATTGTTTTGTGTTCATATTTGTGTTGTACCTGTTTTCCTTTTACCAGCACATGCTGTTGTTTTGCTTCAGAGTTAGATGTTTCCCATCAATATGAAAGCACTAGCTGAGCTTAGGGTTTACAAAAGTGCGTGTTGATTGCTGTAAATGTCTGTAACTGTTTACATTCAGTGTGTTTCAGCAGATGTACTTTAGGACACACTCCTTGATTTGTGTAGACCTCAGAAAGACTGTGAATGCACTGGTGCTATTTCTGGTCCAGGCCAGCTCAACTGCACTGGTCTTGTGGTTTAAATATACATTTTTGCCCTGGTGGAAGCGTTTAGAGATCATTTAGAAGGGCTAGGCTGCTTCTGGACTGTTGATTTCACAGGAATAATTGCGTCTTTTGTTAACCGTGATGTTGAAACATGTAATGGTGGTCAAATGCTGATATATATATATATATATATATATTTGGTCTGTTCTGTTTTCCATCGACCAAGTTATAAAACCCTGGAATATGCAAATAATATTGTCATTTAATTTTTTTCCTTCAATGTTTTTTATTGTTATTCATTGTTCATCTAGCGTCCTCTTTTTCCGAAGTGGTTCATTTTTACAATTAAAGTTAACTAATGCACATCTGCTGATTCTAGATTAGGAAATATGATGCTGCTTCTAAAGGTCAAGTCGTTCTGCACCTGTACCACCTTTGACTGTTGTTTCATAAAGTCTCTTCTTCCTTTGTCTGCACTCTGTTTGCTGTGTGTGATTGTTTCTCATTTGTCAATATTTTGTTCTGAACTGTATTAAGTGGACATTAAAAAACAGTCACATGGTAGGGTTATGAAAACGGTCATCCAAAAATTTGTGGAGAAAATTTATAAAATATAATACTATACTACAAGTTTAGTTTAAACTCACTTCAGAAAAAGATTTTTAAAATATGTTTTTATTTTATAACATACATGTGACTATTTAAAGTGTTTGTGTAATGTGTTTGTCTTCTCCTTCCTGGATGTAAATGTAAGCATATAAAACAGATTGTTTAAAGGAGAAGAGGAATTGAATATACAGAAATAGTTATATACACTTATACTGGGCACAGGAAAAGAATGCATGATTTTTTTATTTTTTTTTATTAATAAAGTTAAAATGAATAATGTTGAATGTAACATTTGAATTATTTAAGCCTAACCCTAAAATGTTTCAGATTCATTTTTTTACTGTTTAGGGACTCTGGTGATAAAAAGAATAGCATCTACTACTATGATCACAAAGATTTCAGAGAATCGTTTTATAAAGTCAAAAGTGTGTGAGAGTAAAATTTAATAAAATATTTAACGCTTTAAAATTGTGACGAGTTACTTTTCAAACGTACATTTATTAATTAGTTGTTGCTTTAATACGTTAAAATTTATAATATCTAAATTTAGTTCAGAAGATGAAAGTTGTGGAGTTACTTATACGTAACCATGAGCGGCGCCGACAGGATCAAGTGGAAACCGCTTACAGTGCTCTATTCTAAATATTTGTGTACAGTCACAATAAAAACAGCTGTGCTTTTGTAAATAAAGGAAACCATTTTAATGACTTTCTAAAGAGCGCATCACTGAAATAACTGAAATTTTGCATATAAGCTGCTATTTGTTGCAGTGTTTTTTCTTTCATTTTGTTAATTTGTTATTTATTTAGAAAGAAACATTTCACACGTGGGCCTATTTATTTCTTTAATGACTTTATTACGTTTTTTCTCTGTTCGCGTTCCGTTTATGCTGCAACCCCCTTTATAGTCCCGGCCCACCTGGAATATCACTTAGCCCACGCTGCATCTCCTATCTGGAGCCAGGCCTGGGTCAAAAACATTTTGAGCAAGTTATTCTAGCTAATAGATGTTTGGAAGACTTTTTGTAAACTAATTATAGCTTCATTCATACTCTAACTACATGGTTAAGAAACACAAGCATCTATCTACTGTTGGCTTTGTTGACTAACACAAATAACCAACTGAATAACAACAGATATTGACTGCATTCTGTTATTCTGACTAACTGCAGGTTAAGTGAATGGATTTAAATGTTTAAGCACTTAGCCTCCTTGAGATCTTATATTGTTACTTTATTGTTAGTTCATATGAAAAGTATTTCGACACCAAACAGCGCATGAACATATTCCACTAAATTTTGAGAACCAAAAAGACATTCAGAATTTGTGTGTGTGTATGAAATGTTTTGTTTAAAACATGTTTTCGATATCTTTGTTTAAACTAAATCCTACTTGGTTTGATATTTACTTAATACAGAGAAATTCAGACATAAATTGTTGGGACAACTATTTCTGGAGTCATTTATCCTTGTAATTAAACCACAATGAAGAAATATTGCTGGGTTGCCAGTTGCGTTTACATCCCTCTAACCTCATTTTCATTCACATGATCTGCTTCACTCTTATACATGAAAAGACAGTTGTAATTCCCGCTTCATGTCCACTCTGAGGTAACATCGTGCATCTTTTTTTATTTTAAATCCTCTGTTGTTTAACTCCTTGATTACAGTTAATTTGGAGCACTAAATGTGTAACAAAAACAATGGATCAGATCAATTCTGTCACGAAGGCATAGAACCGGTGAGTGGAACATTTATTTGCATCTGTAGATCTTCAAACCCCTTTTTCTTAAAACAAGTCTTTTTTCTCCTGCACCGAGATAAAAATCAAAAGCAGCACTTAAAAGCTGGATTCCTATTTATATTCTGAAGTATTTTTGTATTATTATTTGCCTGATTTTTTAATTTTCTAAACATTGCAACTTTGTAATCCTAAATAAATACAGTTTTTTTTTAGAGGTTGTTATAGAACAAAATGAAAAATGAATTTTGAAGCCGGATTTTTGATGTAGAAATGTATCCAAATTAGTGCATATTTATGTAGACGATGCATCATTTGTGTATTTAAGCAAGGGTGTAGGTTTGATTTTGACATTGGTGGGGACATATAGTATGGTGGTAGACAACAGATGTTCAATTGTTCGACAAAAATTATTGCCAGGAACAATTGAGTAGATCTTGGTAGAGACATGTCACGGCATCCCTACCTCTATTTAAACAAAAGATTTGTGGTTTGTTCACTGGTCATGATCTTCTTCACGCATCCACTAAAAACACCTCGATCCCAATCAAACCAATTTTGATATTTTCTTATTTAGTGCAACAATGTCTTTTTCAACCAATATAATTTCTTTCTGAAAAATAACAATGTAGTGACTGAAAGCATGTACACTACTAGCAGAAAGTAAACAAGGAGGAATTATCCTGAACTGCTTGGTTTGATATGTGAAATCATCTTTGTGCTTCTCCGCTGGGGCGTTTCTGTAATTTTCCACAGCTCTTGAACTCGTCACTCATTCTGGACAGCTTCAGTTGAGTTTATTTTAACAGTGAGGGTGTGATGTATCAGCTTTGGTGGGCTGTGAGGTCTGTTATCGGCCTAGAACCTCCTTGCATGCGTGAGGCCATGAATGCAAGCAGCACTTCAGACGAAATGTGACGAAGACTTTCCTAGAAACCTTTCAGAAGAAATAAAATCGTCTCCTGTTAACAGCTTTAAGACAATAAACATCAAGTTCTAAGTGTAGAAAAGCAAATTCCTCATAAATATACAATATATTACAAAATTCCCTTGCCTATTTCACGTGTTGAGTTTTTAAATCCATGTTGTTTTTTTGTGTTACTGACATTAACAGGGTTTCTGCAAGCCTTCTTTCTCTGACACAATCTTAACCCTCCGTCTTCCACAAATTAAGGCCTTAAAAGATCTTAAATCTGAGACGAAAATCTTAAATTCATAAAGTCATGGCATATGTTGCATGCATTGCTAAAATATAGAATAGATATATACTTCGCTGTAAAAACTGTACTGTAAAAAACTGCAGCTGTGGTTGCCGTTAAATTGAAGTTAAATTTTACTGTTAAATACCGTAATTTTATTAACCGATATAACGGTAATATACCAACCTATTAAAGTACTGAAAACTGTTTAGTATCTTTTGAAACACACTGATAAGAACCAGATGCAGGCGGTGATGAGGGAGTCTCATGATAACCCAAATCAGCTTTTAAATATGAAAATTAGAAAGTGCGCAGTGTCATTCACATAAACACTAATCATCATGGTGAGACTCATTAAATTGAAATATGCAGTAAACATCAATTTAACAACAATACATGCAACATCGTAATAAACATAACTAATCAGAAAAAAACATAAAATTCAAACTAAATTCTGGGAATGTTAGTTTAAGATATGAACTGTTCATTAAATCTCAAAATGAAGTGATTTTATGTAAACCGTTACAAATACTTGTCAGTGGGAAATAAAAACTTGTTTTTTTACCTCTGGCATGTATTTGTGTTCTTATTTTGAAAACTTGCTTCATAACGATCAGTTTCACAGAAAACAAGACTCGTGTCATATTGCTTGTGTCACATTTGTACATTGATTTAGGAATCTTTTGCATGGGAAACTTTTCGTTATATGGTTTGGAGCAGAGCTATTCTAACCTTAAATGAATGAATTGAAACTGTTTATAAGCTTCATTGCGTTTTCTTTACTTGGTTTTAAGTCGTTTTAAACGTTCTCATAAAGCCCAATGAGCCTTTCAAATATTTCTTCTTTTTGTTCCACAAAATTTCAATTTCTAGCACCTTATTTTTTGTTCATCCAGACACAATAAGCTGGTTGAAGCCTCAGTGCCACATTTTGCCTCTGTCCCAATGTTTATGGCTAGAGATCGTTGAAACGTACGTTTGTATACATGGACATAATCATCTCTCTCTCTGAGTGTAATGAGTACGTGTGCAGCATCTCTCAGCACTGATTGTGGGTCTCCTCGCTGTTCCCTTTCAAAACAAATGTGGTCAACCACAGAAAATGTTCCCTGGATGAATCACCGACAGCGATGATGATAATTACCCTCTCCATTAGCATGCATGTGGTGGAACTGGTGGAATCTGTTCAATTTTTCACATCGTTTTATTTGTTCGTTTTGGATTCTTATTATGTAGACTGTTCTCTACTGAATCATGTAAATGGGGTATATACTGCTGTAATTGAAATTAATCTCTCATTTAAATAAATCCCTATAATCCCGCTCTTTTTCTCAGCTCTTTGTTTTATGAGATGTGGCTCTTGTTTGGTTAAAATTCCAAAAGCGGTTTGGAATCGTTCTGCACTAATCGAGCCATCATTTCATCCTTGATTCACATGCTTAACTGAGTCACTTCTAATCAACTAAATATTAGCAGACATGCACAAAGCTGATTCTGAATATTTGTCAATGTTATGCATAATTTGTCAATTATGTTAAATGCGTAACAGCATGCATGACCCTTGCTTGATAAATCACTTGTATTGGTCACACAAGCACAACAAATTTATAGATATTTTCTTGCATGTCTGTTTTAGTGTTTGGAGTCTAAACAGAGAAAAAGAAACAAAAAAATTACCTTGTACAAACTTAATTTAAACTAACTTTGGAAGTGTTTTGGAGCTGAGATTTCTTACTGATTCAACTTGTTTTCCACAATGTGACGTGCTGTTTATACACCCCCGATGCTGTTTGGGTATTTTATTTTGTTTTGTTTTATTTTTTCATTTTATTTACATTTTTAGAAATTTAGGTTGTTTTTTCTGTAACCGGAAATAAATAAGAAGCAAATTTCATAGTGGACATGTTTGGTATTGCCTTCAATCTAAATCTTATGTTGTAAGCTACCCGATCGCAAGAATGTGCATTTAAATAGAATGCCAAATTAAAGCGTAAACTTGTATAAATACACAAAAATGGGCTTTGACATGTTATAATTATACATATTATATATAAACATATATAGATGTTCACACCAATTTTTGTGTATTAGTAGACCGGCTGGTTTGGAAACATCAATTTCATATACAATTCAAAAATACGTATATTTTTTGTGCATAATGCATAAGAAACGTCAACCGTCCAGAGGATTATGCGTTACCAGTCAATGCTCTTCTTTGGATCCTGTTTAAATGTCCTACCTTCAGCAATATTTGTCACAGTTTTTGTCACATTTGTGTGCGACACTGAAACAATCCCTTGTCCTCACACAGAAGTATCATGCTTCTAAACTTAGGATTCATTTGTAAAAGCACTCAAATATAGTCTAACCTCCAGTTTTCAAATGAGACATTCTCATGCGCAGCACAAATCAGAGACAACATGAGAGGAGAACTGAGCACCAAGCCATGATTTCAGGTAATCGAGACCAGCTCCTTCACCGGAAATAATGACTCACGACGTGTTTAGTCTGTCTGGCTTCACCCAAGTGACCCACTCAGATGGCCAGTGAGATTCAGACATTGCATACTGATAGAATAGAGTCAAGGGAAAAAGAAAGGCCTGGCAGTGATAGATGATGTTTGTGTTGAGGAGATAACGTAACATACTCGCGGGTCAAAGTGGTTTACCATCCAAATTAAGGTGATCGATTCCTCAAAGCAGAGCAGTATTTGCTTAGTGTGATCACCTTGCAAGTTTGCCAGGATAGTCCCTGTACATGATCCTCATTTCAAAGTCAAAAAAGCCCATCTATGATTGTGCAGTTCTCCCATAGTGGACAACAGAGGGCGCTCAGCACATGGCCAGAACATCACTGACATAAGCTGTTTCAACTTGTGCTTTAAATGTTTGGAAATAAAGCCTGGATTGGTTAATTTATATTATAGATTACCGGCTTCATTGCATTAGACTCTTTTAGCACACAGCAAAAACCGCATAAGGGAAGGAAGAAATCTAATCTTATGGTTAGATACGTGATATAAAAATAGAAAAGTCATAAATGAGTGCTGAAAGGCTCTTACAGGCTTTAAAGTTAAATCACGACTGCCTTTTGAGGAATCTGTCAGGAAACGGTACCGCTGTGCCTGAGCAAACTTTGAAAAAAAAAAAAAAAAAAAGGAAACAGTTTTTAATAGGATCATTATTTGGGGTTAAAGGGTTTTTCTGCAGGTCTGTCAACATTTCATATTTTACCATCTCAGACCAAAGTAACATGGTCATAAACATTTATTAACATCAAGAATTAATCTTTAAAAAAGCGTCATATTTTAATTTAAATAAAAGCAAAATGTAGTTAAATGCAACTTCACATCTACCAAATGAATAAGTTACAGTCATTTGGCAACAGGGACACTGAAATATATATAACAATATATGTATTGTTAAAAGTGCTATATAAATAAAAGTGACTTGACTTGACAATGATAGTAATAATGAATTGGTTTTAAATGGCCATTTACAGTTTTTCCCAATTGTTTCCACACATTTTCTGAAAGCATGCCTCATATTGTCAGAACTCTACACACAAATAAAAAAACACGCACACAATGAGTCAAATGAATAGACATTTATAAGAACCAGTTGATCACTGATGTGCTTAATGTAAAACAGTATGACTTACTGTAAGCCTTTTTTTGTTCAGTGTTACACTTACTACAGGCAGTACATACTGTAGGCCAACATAAGTGCATGTATTTCAGAATATTGGTTTTATTCAAAACGCACAAATTCATGGTACCAAATATATTTTACTGTATTTTTCCCACAAAAAACAATGTATACAGTGTTCATCCCAACCAACTCAAAGTTGCACATAATCTGGACATACATAATCCATCAACAGAAGTATTTACTGAATAGTAAATACTCAAGTCAAGTCACTTTTATTTCTATAGCTCTTTTAACAATACAGATTGTAGCAAAGCACTGAACATTACCAAGTAGAAGAACAGAGTGATGGTAATGTATAATGACGAGAATTAAACTTTATTTATCAAATGCAGAGACGGTCTCT
>JAUCMU010000013.1:10078744-10111735 GCA_032275025.1 Enteromius treurensis
TTACAGTGTAATTCGGCTATACATCCGCGCTAAATGTGAAAGTCACCATAGCTTGTAGTATAGACTCCAACCCAACTCTGTAAATAGATTAACGGCGATATTTTTTTTATCGCGCGATAAGAGTCTCGCGTTAACGCCGATAACGGCTCACCACTAGTATATACATATAAATCTGTCTATACTGCGCAGTGAATTTCTTACTTGCATCTTGTTTACTTCTTTGGTTATAGTTTTTTATGGCCATACAAACTGACTTAATTGTCTCCGATTGGCCATTTCATTCAAAAGCAAGACTGTGATTGGCTACAGTGCTCAACACTTTAAAATCTGTTGTAATTAGAAACCGTTGACACTCCAATTAAAGCTCACAGATATGCACAGATAGTAGGTATCAAATTGACTCATCAGAAAATACAAGTATCGACTTTTTACGAACACGAGAGAGATTAATAATGTTCTAAAATAATAACTTATAATGACTAATAATTTTGCCACCGTGACTAAAGTGTTATTTATTTGTGCTAAAGGTCGAACTGACACGTTGAACTCTGCTACACATGCTGTACTTTGCGATTCTCCGTAAATGTCTATTTGTGAGAGTTTACACAAAGTATTCAGGTGTGGTAAGAGGGAGCGTTTGGGTGAGGTGCATTCATCTATCCGTATCTAGAATCCTGCGTTAATAGAGACACACCAAAGCCCAAACAATCCAGAGAATTCTTGCGCTGTTTGCAACAATGCATAAAATAACAGATAAGTATGTGGTTACTCAGTACTTGGAAAGAACTTTCCAAGTTGGGCAAAAGCCAAGGCAAATCCTCTCTTAAAAAAAAAAAAAAATCACACAGCAGATTCTGACATTTCAAAGGCAGCTGCAGGTCAGAAAGAGTGAAAGGTGAGAGGTCGCACTAGAGTACGAAGACAGAGCTGTTGTTTCCTGTCATGTGAAGCAACTGCAGCAGAAGACTTTCTTAGGAAAAAAGACTTAAGATACTGGAGTCTTCTCCGAAACCTGTTTCTCTACAAAGAAAGGCACATTCCTGTTCTTGATATCAGGATCCTGGTACTGATGTGAGTCACCGATCTGTCCTGGTATGCCTGTGGGTGGGTTTTCTAGGTGGATCCTGTGCACATATTGAGCAAAACTTGACACACAAAAGAAATAAATGTAAGCTTCACACGCTAGCTCATCTATAACTGATCTCGGCTGTCATCAGCCAAGAATGCTGAGCATATGTTTGGATCCAAAACCTTTAACATGGGTGATGAACAAATGGCAGTTTAACCAAACAATCCAACCACAGGTGTCTAATGAATGATAGTCCACCTGTAAACACCTTTCGCACACTTCAAGAGATCCTCTGACTCATATAGTACTTCAAGGCTAAATTTTAGTTCATTGCAAACATTCTCACATAAAAAAAATACTGATCAAAAGGTCTGCACACAACGTTTCTCAGAACTGGCCAAGTGAGACAGACAGCCTCCCAATGTGATCTCCATCACTGAATCAAATTAGTTTTGGGCCCTTCTTCTTCTTATTATTCCATCTTACAGTATATAAAATGTTTGAACAGAAATCAGCAAGCAACAAACTTTTCATTTTTTTAATAAACATCTTCTTCTACAGTAAGCTATTATTTCCATGTAGGATTTTATTTTTTATTTTCTTTGCTGTATGGACCCCCCAGGACGAATGTTGATATCAGGTTAATATAATATCTATGACATTACAGTCACTTAATCAGAGATCAGAAGTTTATTCGGCCAGAGCTGAATTCACTTCAGTGCTGAAACTACTTGTTCTTTGGTGCAAAGATGAGATTAGCTGCTGGCTCCAGAGGAAGCCATCTGACAGCAAGTTACCATGCACTACATCTCCAGCAACAACGTGTGTTTTTAAGTGTGTGTGTGAATATCATCAGGAGGATAGGAAGGACAGCACAGGAACTAGGCTGGGGGATTTGATTCTCTCTCCTCTGATCTGTTCTCCTCCCACTCACACTCTCCTCCATGTCCTGTGCTTTAATGAGCAGGAACAGGAAGACAGTGGTGACACTGGGGCCTGTGAGGGTCACAGAGCAGAGCTGCTCACCTCATCCTGACCCCCCCAATACTTTCACTGCGATGCAGAAATCCAGTGATCGTTATCAATATCAACCTCAGTGATTTTAGCCATAACTACTGCAACGTTTTCATTATTTTAATGTTTTAATTATATATCTTATAACATTGCACTGTTTTTTATATATAAACATTTTTCTATTTTTAACTGTTTTATTCTAATTTTTAATCTTTTTAAATCTTTTTAAATATTGTTTTATTGCTGTGATTATTATTCGCAATTCGAGGCTAAACTTATCAGCAAAATAATGAAAGAGTTCTATCAGGACTTATATTCCCCTGAGTGTTAAAATACTGTAGATGCTAGGAAATTGTTTCTTGATATTATTAACCTCTCTATATTATCAGAGGAAAGCTGATTAGATCGTTGCAGTCCCATTAGGGCGCAGGAAATCTTAAATGCAATCAAATCTTTACAGAGTGGAAAAGCTCCAGGCCCTGATAGGTTTGGGCCAGATTTTTACAAAAAAAAAAAAAAAATGGCTAAACGTTGTGTCCTTTATTAAAAATGTATGTACAGTAGAGTCTCTTGAGAGGGGCACACTTCCACCCACCTTAAACCTTGCCCATATATCCCTGATCTTAAAGAAGGATAAACCTACAGATCAGTGTACATCTTATAGACCTATAAGTTTACTTCGGTGTAGATTGTAAGATTCTGTCCAAAATTTTATCTAGACGATTAGAGGAGGTTCTGCCAGTTCTGATAAAGCCTGACAAAACGGGTTTTGTCAAGAATAGATACTCCCGCACCAATGTACGCCAACTTATAAATGTTGTGCAGTTCTCTCAGAACACCAATTATAGGGCTCTTGCAATTCCATTGGATGCTGAGAAAGCGTTTGATCGGGGGGAGTGGGAGTATCTATTTGATGTTTTGGACAGATTTGGTTTGGGATCTGAATTTGTCAAACGGGTCAAATTACTGTATGGGGCACCCACTGCAAGGGTATTGGTTAATGGCTCAGTCTCAGAGGTTTTTCCACTGGGTAGAGGAACGCTGGGTAGCGTCATTCTCCCCTATTGTTTGCGCTTGCATTGGAGCCACTGGCAGAGGCTATAAGAACTGACCCTGAGATCTGCGGGGTAACCTTGTTGAGTACTGAATACACAATTACATGGATAATGTGTTGCTCTTTGTCACTAAGCCAGAAACATCTATTCCTACACTGACACATATTATTAATCAATTCAGCCTTTTTTCAGGATATAAAATAAATTATGATAAATCTGAAGCCTTGCCACTGGGTGATGGGAAGAGGTGGGATATTCCTCCTAATTTTCCTTTTAGGTGGTCGTCCACAGGTTTGACATATTTAGGTATTAGGGAGTCTTCAGACACAACAGAATTGTGCAAGTTAAACTTTAAACCAGTTGTGGCCTCGATCAAGAATGACCATAATAGGTGGTTTGATCTCTCCTTATCTTGGATGGGTAGAATAAGTTTAATCAAAATGAATGTTTTACCCAGAATATTATATCCTATACAAATGTTACCTCTCAGGATCAACAGAAAAACATTCTCAGAGATTGAGGGATATCTTTCTAAATTTATATGGCATGGGAAGAAATCTATAGACTAAAGATGCAGATCTTACAACTGCCTACAGATGAGGGGGGCCAGGCACTTCCTAACTTTCTGTATTATTACTGGGCTTGCCATGCACAAATAATTTCAGGGTGGTTACATTCCTTTTTATACCAAGGTGAGCCACCGGTAGATACTTGGTGCTGTGACCCTTTTTCACCAATTAGTCTTTTATCTATTGTCTCTGAATTTTTTAACCACCGATAAGTCCATGGTTCGGTGGGAAACCGACCTTGAAGTTCAGCTTAGTGCAGAAGCATGGTCCAAATATTTTTTTATTCGGTGTAGTATTTATATGGATATCAGCAAGTATTAGATTGACTCAGTAATGCAGTAAAACTATCAGTTTTACAGACTAATACCTGGATCAGCTGGACAATCAAAAGAACCTATCTGAACTGCATCACGATACCCAAAATCCTGCAAATATGACACAGATTTAAAAAACCCAGAAGGTTAAAGCACATCCCCCTAGCTCCCCAGGACACATGCAGAATGCGTTGATGATCAAAGGCGTGATGAGGAGAATGACATCTATTACAGCAGAACATGCATTATTGCATTGTACAGCCAATGCAATACAACAACGTATGGATAAACGTTACACACAAAACCCTTCTCCAGTGGGGCAAATACTACAGGGTGTGGGAGCCTCGTGCTGGAATCTGCACATACTTTCCTCACGAGTACCACATGCTATTCTATGCACACTCTGGACATGTGAGTTCAGCATGATTCGTACAGAGAGGACTTCATTATGTGAACAACAAGCTCTAAATGTACAGATCATCCACTTTCCCACTGCACATGCCATTAATTTCAGCGGACACACACAGGACTCCCTCTCTGTTTCACACACACTTTTCCAGCTGCTGCAAGAGGAACAGAAAGGAAATGTTTCCCAGAGCTGTCAGCAGTTCTTCTCTCTCAGCTGATATAAATCACTCTCCCGGCTTTTCCCCCCACCACAAGATGCATAAAAAGGCACGTGAGAAAGTAAGAGGTAATGTAGGAAATGCTTACGTATCAGTGCTGGCAGCAATAGAGGGAAATCAAAGTCGTTTTTACAGCGCATAATTTATACAAGGCCAAAGACAGAAACTGATAAAAAGAGCTGGGTAGATTTCTTACACATTGTGGTCTGTTACTGATTACAGATTACATTATTAAAACACTGTAGTTGATGTAATCAAAGTTACTTATTTTAGGTAATGTATTCCGATGTATTCTGACATACCATTAAACTACCATATCTTTAGAAAAAGGAAGAGAGAGAAAACTATATATATATATATATATATATATCCATATATATATATCCAGTCTTTCACTCTGCCTCAATTTGAGTCTCGTTAAAGATTTAAATCCCTGCCGTCAAGATGCATCTCTGTAGGTCTGGGATAATGGAAAATGAAAAAATATTTATTTAGCGCTTTCTTTTCTGGTTTTTATTTACTGTATCAAAGCATTGAATCTTCGACTATTCGAGGACACCCCTACATTGTATTAATGTAATGCACGAACTGTTAGAAAAAATCACAAAAATGTAACAAAATAATTTAAATAACTTGGAAAGAATTATAATAATTAGGGAAAATCAGTATATTTGTAAATAATTTACTACAAATGTTTAAACATGTGATCATGTAATCCATTAAATCCATTAAAAATGAATTGTTTTCTGATCTAGTGTTTTAAAAAGGAAACATACTCTAATTACTAATCTGATTGTGTAATTTAGATGCAAAACTTTGAAGTCTGTTGTGGGTGTTTGTCAGGGTTGTGCGGCTGCTTAGTTGTTTAGGTGTTTTGTGTGGCATTGATCTATAGCATTGTTGCTATGTGGTTTGCTGGGGTGTATTAAAATAACGGTGATGCCTGCCCCGTGACTGCTGTCGTCCAGTAATGTACTCTGCTAAGCAGATAAGAGCCTTAAATGCCTTAACTGTCAGTCATTCACTTAAAGACCCAAGTGCCAGGCCTTCTGCTAAAAATAGAAGGGAGGGATTCCCTTAAATGTGTGAGAACTGTATGCAAAATGAAGCTCTGTCCCGCCCACAGTGGCCAAGAGCGATGACTGAAGCAGTGTACTAACGCAGGTAACAGCTTAAGGGCAGGAACTTCACGTCACCGGTGTTATCTCAACCAAACAGGGCGTAAACAGGATTCCCTACGATAGAACGTTATTTTTACGCATCAGCAATCCTTCGTGACTCATCAGTGCAGAATTTGAAAAAGATTGAAGCAGCGACTGTGATAGAAATGTAGACAGAGTGCATGGTATTCAATGAAAGAATCGAAAAAATGAGACTACGTTGCTTGAAAACAATGTTTTACTATACGCCAGAGTCTGCTGAATGAGTTTAAGCATTAAAAGGTGTTCAATTAAGCTGAGAGCAAACTCGTCTGTTGTTAGAATAGGAATTATGTGGGGGGGGGTTTCCTATGGAAATTTCAGCTGGTCGTGGAGGTACTGCGTGGGCCTGTTTACAGACGTTGTCATCTGAAGGAAACTGCCCCTGAGCAATACCGTGGAAAGGTTTTGGTTTCAGTTCAGCTTGTTTCATTTGCCGTTGTTTTTTGTGAGTGTGTGTGTGTGTGAAACAAAACCCAGATCTTAAAGTTTAGAAAATTCCCACTGGAAACCTTGGGTTTTAAGGAGGGTTTGTTTGTGTCCTTTCAGTCCTCCCGCTTTCCCGATCCAAATTCTCACAAACATATTTCTTTTTCTTCTGCATTCTTTATGCCTCTGTTCTCATTTAATCTTTTCTTTCATGTCTCATACGCCCTCATTCCCCACTCTTTTCCCACACAGCCCTGCTGTCGGTGAACCCACAGTCTTGGCTGAGACAACCAAAAGTTGCTGGGATGTTATAACTATATTATAAGACAATTTCAAGGATAAATTCCCACGGACGAGTACTGACACATCAGCGCTGAACGTACAAAAGGACATATATCATAAACAGCAACGCCCTCTTGACCAACAACCCACACATGTAAAAAGCTGAGTATGCCTGTTGCTGTGATGATTTGGCAGTCCTGAGTGCTAACTGTGCCTCAGAAATTGGCCAGATCTGATGCTTAGCTTTGATAGTTAATCTCAAAAGTGCTTTCAGGAGCATAAAAATGTCCTGTATTCATTAAACAAGAGAACAACTATCAGTTGTGTATGTTTCTTCAGCTGAGATTGCAATAGAGTGGTCATCCATCTGGTTTTAACACAACAACTCTGTCTATCAGCACTGATAAAATGTTACTTTAACTTAAATTCAAAACTGCATACTAGCATAGTCTTGCTATTTATTTTTAGAATATTTTGAAGAAATAGCAAGAGAAAAAGTATACTATGCCGTTCTCAATCTACTAGTGAGTATAATTTTACATGTCTAAATAGTGTAAAAGCATTCATGTCATCTTTGAGCTGCATTAAACAGTTTTTGTAAATACATCTAAATTCCACCTGAAGTGCACCTTCTGCAATGCAAAAGTGGATGACATTGATTTAATTAATTGTGGGAGCCCTAATGTCTCAATTGCAATATTAAATAAATACATCAATTTGCATATAAAATGATGCATAGATTTAACAAAGCTGAGAAATGTATAAAAATGTCCGTAAAAATCCATTCACAGGGGCAAATGCCATGCTTTAATAGAAATGTTTCTCTTATTTGTCAATGTTTTATTACTTTTTTAGTGTTATAGAAATGGCCATCATAGCATAGAACATGGAAAAGTAATCATTTAACAAAGATGATTGCTCCAAAAACCAGTCCAAACGTACTTTATGTATATGTGATGAATTAGTTGAGTGTTTTCAAGTCTATTATCTCTTTTGCACATTCTATGCTTTTTCTGACATAGTAACAGTGACTTGGGCTGCTTAGCCATTGGAGTAAAAAAAATAAAAGGTTCAAGATAAAAACACTGAAGTCGTCCAGCATGCAATGACATTCACAGATGTGCTCGGAGGATCTTAGATTAGTCAAATCAGCACATGTGTCCGTCACGAGGAGCTGTAAACACACCCTTATCTTTCTCCAAACAGGTTCCCAGTCTGTCTCTAAACAAAGTGTGCTGAGTTAAAGAGCAAAGTGCTAACTGACCCTGATTTCCTGGAAGACAAGTATCAGGGTGGGTACATAAGAGAATGTTCCCCTGGAGCAGCACAAGGTCTCGGAGTTCATTTAGATAAACCGTATTTGGAAACATGATCTAGTCCTAGAAGGAGATTAATGTAATGCGGCAGGAGTATTAGGTTTTTTGTTTTTTTTTAAGGAAAGTGCATGAGTGATCATGACCCATCATTGGGTTTTTAGCAGCAACTGCAAACATTATGAAGATTTTCTTCAAAATGTATCATTAAATTATCTAAAAAAGTGTTAATTATTATTATAATCATTTTTTAAAGATTTTTTCATATACATCATAAATCATTTAATCAGAATTTTTCTACAATTTGGGATGTCCCAATGTCATAATGAAGTATAATTTATTATTATTATTATTATTTAATATTTATGAATTAAATAATGATCATATATATATATATACTCTGCACATTTCAGTGATTAACAAAATTAGCAATTATTAATACTTATTATTTATTTATGCTAATTCATTCACTTTATTAAAGTAAGGATTTACTTATTTAATTACAGTTACTCGAAATGAAATTAGACCAAGAGAACAATTCTATATAAAAAGTAGTGCAGTAAACATAAAAATGCAACATCTGGTACATAAATGTGTTTAATGTACATTTCTCCCTTTAAATATTTTGGGTGGTTCCAGAATAGTTTATGCAGTTTTATATTATTTATTTGAAATAATTAAAAGAGCATTTTCATGTATATCCTTGTATAGTTGAGGTTGATAGGGGTCGAGGATTTAGAATATAATTATTAATGCTATATTTTTAGAGAGAGTTATTACAGTACAGTAATCTAATTTCAAGTTTGAAGATGGAATTAAAACTAGTTATTTTGGTTACACTTTATTTTGATAGTCCACTTAAGACATTAACTATAAGTAACTTTGCAACTGCATCTTAACTAATTCTTTGCAACTAACTCTCAGAGTAGACAGTTAGGGTAGGTTTAGGGTTAGTAGAGTAAGTTGACATATACTTGAAAAGTTTATGATAGCCAGTAGGTTTTATGTTGTGGCCCCATCAAAATAAAGTGTTAGAAGATATCAAGCACACTAGTTTAATAGTCTAATGACTACTAGTTGACATGTAGCTGCAAAGTTACTTAGACTGTCTAAAGTAAACTATTAAAGTAAAGTGTTACCATTTTTTTAAGGGTGCCTTATTTAACACTACATGCATTTGATATATAATTATTCTCTATCTTGCTAACACAGTTATTGGGAGTTCAAGCATCTGAATTCTGCTAAAAGGTCAATTTGCATAATTTATTTTCACCTTTGTTTCACATTAACTTCACATCACAAACTTTTACTGAAAAAGAATGACTTCCCGATTGTCACTGCATATCCTTGTTTGTGTCCACGATGTCACCTGTTCAGCTAAATTGACCAGTGTCCTGATCTATTGCTAAGTGGAAGCTGTAAGATATTTTTCACATGGGAATCATTTGTCTCTCCTCTCGTCCTACAGTGAGGCTACGGGACAGGAAGTGAACATGGCTCACATGACAAAGGCACATTGTCCCAGTACCGACCCACAGCAGAGGGCAAGACCTGAGAACAAACCGGCCGGCCAGGACTCAGCATTGACCAGCATGACAATGAGCCACACAGAGCCCACAGATGCCAGAGGAAGAATGGAGAGCGGAGGCACAGCCAAGGCTAGCCCACAACCTCTCTGCATTTCATTATGATCTCCCCATCCTACAGGAAAGAGGTGCTGGCTGTTCTCAGAGCTGCAAACGAGGGAGGAAGGACAGAGAATGCTCCCTCACAAGCTGATCTAGCAGACAGAGGGCAATAAATATCAGGGCAAGAAGGAGAATGACCTTGAGGTTTGATTTGAAACAGAATTAAAGCATTAAAACTCTTTTACTCTGTTCCTCAGTCCGTATCCAGATCAGATGGTGTACCAGCACAAAGAGATCTTCATTGTAACACCTAGATGAGCTCCGTGGACAGATCGCTGGATCCAGTTGCACACACACGCTATAAGTCCTTACACAATCTAACATGTGTTAAATTGAACTGGAAATTAGGTGCTGGGCGTCCGGCGAGAGGAGAACTGGACCCAACTTAGCCTGGTTCTCCCAAGGTTTTTTTCCCCATTCTCTCATGGATGGGGTTTCGGTTCCTTGCTGCTGTCGCCTCTGGCTTGCTTAGTTGGGGACACCTGATTTCCAGTGATTACCGTCATCTTGACTACAGAGACCGTCTCTGCATTTGATAAATAAAGTTTAATTCTCGTCATTATACATAACCATCTGTTCTTCTATTTGATAATGTTCAATGCTTTGCGACAATCTGTATTGTTAAAAGCGCTATAGAAATAAAAGTGACTTGATTTTTAGCAGGCAAAGCAGGAATATGTAACTTATGCAGATCTACAGTCGTTATAATCCAGTTGACATGCAATGTACAAAGTTAAATTAAAGTGCAGCTATTCATAACCTGAGATAGAAAGGTTGCTGCCTTGCATAACTTGTGCTGGAATCATGCCATGACTTTATAGGGAGAATGAATTTCAACCTCTGTTCTAATTGGAAGAGCATGGCTCTGACTTCAGACTGGCACATGACATGCTAAAAGCAGAAGTGCTCATGCTTTTTTCCTTTCCACCCAGTCATGCACACTACTCCATTATCCAGTTTCTTTTATACAACTGTTAACATTGACATTTTTAAGCACCAAAAAAAGTGCAAAATATGCACTGCACCTCGGTAGATTTTTTTGCAGTTAATTAGTCATTCAGGGTTGTTGTGCAAACAAATGAAACCTGCATGGCCTTAAGTGTCATTTAAGGACTGTTTGGGCATGTGGGAAATGATCTCCGGTCACGACTCTTTGGGCACATCACGATGCGACGGGAAGTCTGATCCCAGACCAGCAGCGCAGCGGAAACGCGCAATGCTTAACCCCGAATATCCTTCACATGACGGACGCATTGCGACGCCGCGTATCAGTAGCGCGCAAATGAACCTGTCTAGAGATTAGTCTAATTCAGAGCTCTAATTAATATGGGCGCCGCAAGATTAGTCTTCGTGTTTGGGCGCCGATTATAGGCAACGCTCTCTGCCCCAATCGCATTCGCGTTATGCGGCTAAACAGCTGTGAAGGCGCTGCTCCACGCCGCAGACAGATGGAAGATCCCGCTGCGTTCCCATGATCCACCGCCCGCCTCAGCTGCTGTCACCGCTCAGCACAGCCATTCTCACGCATCCTGCAACACGAGCACTAACATCATGCTCGTTTCCTCTTCACTGCAATACGCTTCAGTGCATTACCCTAAGATCATGTAAACAACGTCCAATTTCACAGTAAAAAAAAAAAGCGAATAAAAAATGTTCACGAAGAGCAATAACTCAAAAATATCTATATATCTGTGTTTTTCTTCATCTATTTTTTTATATATCTATCTATCTATTTATTTAAGAATCTTAAATTATTCAATTACATACAAAATAATTAATTAATTTTTTAATATGTTGACAACTTGGCAACCCCTATTCCCATTATTGCAATAAATCTTAATAAAACGAAATATAGATAGATAGATAGATAGATAGATAGATAGATAGATAGAGCACTGATCCAACTGCACAAACATAGGATCATGTTCATATGTCTGTGTGCCTCCTACATGAATCCATCAGGGTTAGAAGGAAAATAGAAGCTCTCTGTGTTTCTATTTTGAGAAGGATGACACAGTCCTGATTTCAGTCCTGTCTCTGTAATAGTGAGGTCAGAATTCAGGTATGAAAGGCTGAACTGAGAGCAGTCATGACAGGCGTTCATGTCTGGAATGCACTGACAGAGCAGCAGAGGAATGCAGGTTGAAGCGGGTGATCTCACCCAGCCAGCACATTCTGATCAGGGTCCAGTGCCAGGCAACTGACTTCAGCTTTCCGTGGACAGATCAATCTGTACTCACTTAAATCCCACACTCTACATAAAGCAACGTGAAGACAGGTCACTGTGGCTGCTATAAAGAGTTTTCCTGGACACATGCAATGCATTAAATTAAATGTCACAGTGACATGTTAGTCAAGCTTGCCATTCAAGGCCTTTCAAACTGCACTGCACTGCTATCAAAGAGATTGTGCGCGGTCGGATAGTAAAGATGAGTGCAGAGTCACCCAGCTAAAGTGAAAGTGCAAAATGCATTGCATTCATGTCTAGTTTTAACTCTTTGTGTTTACTTCGATGCTCTTGCAAACTATCAATGCATTGATTTTTATCTGGTTAAATAAAGAGTTGAAAAATTAAAATGATACATATACTTTAATTATGGGTATACAGGAGCAATTATTAGAAAACATGACTGAAGCATGAATGTGGAAACGTCAGTCAAAATAGCCGAACACTCTGTATTTCTGGCGCCTCTACATAAAAACACCCAGTTCATCTGGATAAATCACTGACTGCCTGGTTAGACTTAATCAGATGTTTGTCTGCAAAACCGCCAAAAGAACAAGTTGGTCTTGCAAACTGCTCTTTCTGTCCTTTAGTTTAGTGCCTGCATGCTCCTCCAACCCTTCATCTAGTAAATAAAGTTCATAGTATCCTGGAACGTTCTGTCTTCTTCCCGTCTCCCTCTGTTCGCTTTTAAGGCTTGAGGTTACAATCAGCCAGCCCCAGCCAGTCGCACGGCAGGTATCAGCCAAGAAAGACATGGTAGGGAGGGCCGACCACCCTAGTCTGTGCATAGGCCACAGATATTGTGCAATATCCTGCAAGAGGAAACAATAGGGGAGTACTGTACTGCTTTGTTTTAAGACTTTTTTTGTTAGTATCCTCATGTTTATGCACAAGTGAACACACATGCATATATATAGCTGTGCATGCAAATTAACTTCTCTGCAGCCATTTACATCGCGCTTCCAAATTTCCACTAATCTAGAAACTTAAAGGTTCCCTTTGTAAAAAAGAAGTGTGCTTAAAGTGCATTGTATTTCAAATCATAGGTATGTATATTTTTTTTTAAAAAGCCCCTTAAAAATTGTAATCAGTTACAAACCTGTATGCATTTTTATAAAGATATATATTTTAAGGAATGCGGCAAACACTTGCTGCTCCCCAGTGACTTCCATAGTATTTTCCCCCACACTATGAAAGTCAAAGGCTTCCAGTCAAGAATATAAAAGAAACCACTGCGATAAAAAAAAGACAATTTAAGTTTACTTAAAGAGCTAACACTTTCATGTTTCTTAAAGTGCACTTTGTAAAAATGTTACATTAAAAGTGTAACACTTTATTTTTCGGTGTCCATAATACGGAGTAATTACCAAGTAAGTACTTACAGTTTGTAATTATGTAATATGCGGCTACTTCTACACATTTGTAACAGACCAAGTACAGCTACTGTATTGTGTTGCAGACTTCACAGCATAATTATAAATTCAAGTACACAGGCATAAGCTACTTAAAATAAAGTGTATCATGATTGTACTTATAGGTGTAATTCATGTTTATCTATACTATAAATATTTTCTAGCTGAACATTTGATTTAACCCATTAGTACCCAACTTAAATACATATAATTCCTTTCTAATTACATTAAAACTACAGAATATTAAACAGGCATAAATACTTAAAATAAAATGTATCAAGATTGTACTTAAGTGTGAGTAGCCGTGTTACAGACTCTGTCTGTAACATATGTGTAACAGTAGCTGTGGGTTACATCTACATAATTACGAACTGTACACAGGCTGTTCCATAAAAAATACATTTTATTTCATGTTAGTACAATGGCTACTACTAAGTACCTAATTAGGTAATTACTGTATTATAACACCTTAAAATAAATTGTTACCCTCTCATCTATTAAGGCATACATAGAAGTACTCATATAAAATTGGCTGTCCTTTACACTTGTTCCATGTTCTTACTATTATAATAACCGTTAATTATGCAAAATTACATGTAAGCAACCCTAATCCTAACCCTAACCATATACATGTTGTTAATTAACATTACTCAGTACTTAAATGTATAATTACACTTTAACATGGAAACCTTCAAATAAAGTGTAACTGAAAACTGAATAGAAATCATTAAACAAAATACGTCAGCTGTAAAAAAGGAAGTCTCGTTTTTCAGTTAAACCTTAATCACCTGTCTGTTTACTACTTGCTAAATAACCAAACTAATGATACTATTGTTGCATTTATGCAGCATTGTTGTTGTCAGATGTGGATGCAAATTATATTAAGTTTGCCAGTTACTATATACAAACTTTGCATGCCTTTAGTTTTTTTCATTGCACTCGTATTTTTAAAAACAAGTGCACGTAATTACACCTAAGTCATTTCTGTAGGTACATCTGTAATTACACCCTACCCCTACTGTTTTAAACCACCCTTAAACGTACCAATACCATGAACCCTGTCCTAATCGTAACCATATTCCACCTCCATAGCAGTAAACATGTTTAGCACTACAACATGAACACGTACTTGTACCTAACAATTAATGTTTGTTTACCACAGTAAAACACCTCAGAGTTTATTGCTCATGTTTCTGAAACATTATCTTCTGGAGGTTCCCCATTCAGAGAGGAAAGATTTGCACCTGTATGTCCGTTGCATTCAGAAATGATCTGCCTAAGGCGTAACCAAAATGAAAATGGAGTTGTTTGGAAGTTACTTTACTGTGAAAAAGACATTTGTAGGTTGACTTTTCACACAATATTAGTATCTGTGTGTTTCCAAAACATCCCCCTGTTTCTTTGAAGTACCTAACCAGCCTGATGTAGTAACAGTGGCTTAACCAATGGCATGTGTTTGAGGCGGGGCTATTTGTTTGTCCAACCAATGACAGATGGGGAAGCTCTGGGTAAACAATTCTGTGGATGCGAATGACAAAGAAACAGCACACTTTACCTTTAAGAAATGCTTGGAAATTGAGACAAAGTGTTCTGGGAGGAGCTTAACTAACGTGTACCTTTTCCAAGAGAACATGTCTGTAGGGAAAAGTAGGTCACTGTGACATGTTTTGTTGTCGGTTTTAGCAAAAAATGAATAGTCTGATAATTTGCACCCTCAAGACGTCCCAGACAAATTTGATTTTCCTGTCCGAGGAGATATTTTGAAAAATTATAGCTGCTGGTCCCAGTTGTGTGGAAAACATACTAAGTAGGTCCATTCTGCTGGAAAAACTGCAATAAACAGGATTATTGCATTTGTTGTGCTTGCATACATGCAGAGTTTAGTCTATTAATAGCTAACGTGGACAGCAGTGGGTAGTGTGTGTGTGTGTGTGTGTGTGTGTGTGCAGAGTTCACGACAGCCCTGAGGAAAATATCAGTAACATATTGCAGCAAACAACACCAGCAAAAAATAGGCAGGAAAAGGTGAGAAAACGAGAGAGATGGGGAGAAAACAGGAGGGGTTTGGAAACAGTTTTTTTTTTTTTTTTCGTTTTCCGATTTTTTTTTCCTCTCCCAGAAAAAGTTCAGCATATGGGCTTTTGTTTTTGAAGCCTGTGAGTGGAAAAAAAAAACAGGACACAGTGTGTTTCTGCCTGTGGCAATCAAGTATGCATCAGACACACACATCAAAGCACTCTTTGTGCTTTTCTGTACTTCGGGTTAAGAACCAATCATACTGCTCTGCAGAGAATAATTAACACAAAACATTCCATTCCAGTATCTTAGTGTACTTTACTGCTTATGAAGAACACGCTGTGGGCTATCTGATACCTATGTTTGACATCAACAAGAATTCATGATAGTTTTGGGGCGTGGTGGGTGTCATCCTGCAGGTGTGTTCTTGGAAATAAAGACACTACAATGGATAAATCAAAGTGTGTGTTCATATGAATAAGACCAGAGAAGTGGGTGTGCAAAATACTGTTTGAAGTGTGTACAGAATGTAATTGTGCATTCCGTTCAAAGTTCCCTACGATCTTTAAAGATGCCACTGTCCGACACTTCAAAGGCGATGCATAATGCCTTCTTTGCAGTTAATGATGCTGCTTTGCGTTAAACTTACACGCGTGCTTATTTTTCAGTAGTGCACAGTGACAAGGGAATGCGTGAACATAAGAAAAACTTGATGTATGCAAGCACTTTTCAAAGCTGGAAGTCCTGATGAAATTAAAGACAGCATAAGCATCCCTTTGAATGGCATTCATTGCAGTTCCATCCAGAGAGGCGCAGAGATATCAGGAGCTAAAAACAGTGCAGGATGACAGACCGTAAGGCTGGATTAATTCATTCTGACACTCAGGGTCTTAACGGTCATTTCTGTCAGTTGCAACATCCATGTTATTGAGGGCAGCTCTGTTACAAAACCTTATGAGCTGCCTATTACACAAACAACTGCTTTCTTAGGTATTATACTAAATAGAATCAAATACAATGGATTAAAATATTGGCTAAAAAAGTCAATTTCATATAAGACTTAATGAACTCCTCTGGAATTGTATAGAATGGTATTGCATGCACTGTAAATACAACACAACATTAATTTTGTCAGCCGTCATTTACGTATGTATTTGGCATTGCATTAAACACACCCATTTTATTAGGAATCAATCCCAATATCCTTGAAGATTTAGGTCCTGCTGTTTGAAAATTAAAGTGTCTGTCCACTTTTTTCCAGAAAAAAGTATTTTTCCCATTCATTTTTACATAGTCATCACTAAAGAGTCATGAACCAATCAGAGCAAAAAAAAAGACTTTTTCACCCCACAGGAATGCAGTACACTCTAAATGCAATGTCTTCTCTCTGCACTGAATTTGGCCTACAATAGTTTCTAGTAATGCACCTTCAGTAAATGCATGCATGCAAAAGCCATTAGATGTGAAAATGTTGGCCAGAGTTCTTGAAATACCAATAGATGAGCATGCAATAAGTACTGAAAAAAAGGAATTCTTAATCTAAGTCATGCATCATTAAACCACTGACGTACAGTCACCAAGGGACACCCGGAGAGAACAAATGCATCAAGCAACATCAAAATATACACGCCTTCTTCTAGAATGCACGTTCTTCTCTTGTCATTATGCTATTTTTCTGCTTGATATTTATAGCCACTTCCCAATGGAAAGACGTACTGTACCGTACCGCACAGACTACTGGCTGCCACCCAAACAGCCTGCTGGAGACGGAATTTGACCCCGCCTTCTCTCACTTTTTTCATACGTACATACAGTACAGTCACTTTCACACACATTACTAATTATATCTGGGAGAACTACCTGAATTCATTGCACTATTCTTAGACATAATGTTTGTTTTTTGGAGCAGTTTAAACTATGGAACTGTTTTAGCAAACTGATGAATCACACAGCTGTTAAAAGCCGCTGCCAAATCCAACTCAGCTGTATTAATTCCAGCTAAGATTTGCAACTTGATCTCTCTAATCTTGGAATCTATTTATTTATTTCCTTCTTAACACCATTCCAGCATCTACTGTAAAGCTAGAGTATATTCATGGCGAGAACCAGTCCCAATCTTGGAATCTTCAGTATGGGTAGTTATTACTGGACATACTCTGTAAAAAGTTCCAATGCAATTTTTAAAGTTATTGTTTAAAATGCTTTTATTTTGCAAGGATTCATTAAATTGATCAGTAAGAAATAATTATAATTAAAAAAAAAAATACAAAAATTGTAATGGCTATTTTAACTTTCTTAAATCAATGATATAGCAAGAAATAGGTCAGCAAATCAGCATATTAAAATGATTTCTGAAGCAATATGTGACACTGAAGACTGGAGTAATTATGATGAAAATTAAGCTTTGTATCACAGGAATAATTATCATTTTAAAACACATTAAAACAGAAATCAGTTATTTTAAATTATAATAATATTTCACATTATTACTGCATTTCTTGACCTTCTCAAACACTTTTAAACTCTAGTCAGTATCTCTTAAAAACAGAAACTTATTCATGTCATCTGTCATCAGGCATCCGACTTCATTGGAACAGCTTATTCAAAGAATGTTCATGTGATTAATTTTCTTTCTGAGGAATTACTGCATCTGTGTTGATCAACGGAGCAGGCCAAGAAGGCACTGTTGTGTGAGTCACCATGGAAATATAACTGTAAAAACAGAGTGAAAATAAAGCAGGAAAAAATATATCCTGTTCCAACGTTATAAGGCTGGATTTTGGAAGTCATTACTCTTGTAATCCAACACTTCTCCAGCCAGCCCTGTTTGTTATCAGAGAGGCTGACGTCCTGGTAACCGTGTTGTTTAGGGATGGTTGACTGAAGGAGGGGGCGACTGGCTCGGTCTGACTGGGTTTGTTTGACTACACCGGGGTTCCCTCTTGGCACAGGCTGCAGCAGGGGATTATGGGTCATGGTTTGAGCACTGTAAACTGTGCGTCTTTGGGACCTCTGAGTCAGACTTAACATTTTCTCCACTAGACGTCCCACTACAGTCGCCCCACTGTCGACTGGCCCAGTAACCACAGAAACCACACATACAACAAAAAGTTACATGGCCACCAAGATTACACACTTGGTGTCCAAGGTAACAGTCAAAATTATGGAACTCTAACCTTTTATTTTTGATTCTGAGTCTTGTGATAGAATGACAGAGCAGCATGAGACTGTGATAGACAGTATGAGTAACATTTAAATATTATTTAATAAATGAATGAAATAATCTATCTATCTATATTCCTCATAAAAGTCTATCTATCTATCTATCTATCTATCTATCTATCTATCTATCTATCTATCTATCTATCTATCTATCTATCTATCTATCTGTCTGTCTGTCTGTCTGTCTGTCTGTCTGTCTGTCTATCTATCTATCTATCTATCTCTTTTGGTTAAATTCTAATTCTAATTAATATCTCTAATCTATCTCATTATAATCGATCTATCAGAACAGACTGAATAGAATGAATAGAACATAAATCTGATTTTAATGCTGTGCTGTACGTAATATTTTTTCCCACAAGATCTCCTGTACTGTTTGTATAAAGTCGAACAGGACGGTGGGATCTCTCCACTGAAGCTGCTCTTCAGATAAGGAACACAATGTGTGTGTGTTTATCTCAAGAGGTTCGCAAAGCTCCTGTAGTGTGACACTCACTGTGACATTTATGTACAAAATAATAAGGGAATAAGAGAAATTTGATCACATACTGACAACTGTCTCTCCACAGAGCTATACGAGCAGATCTCACTCATGTCTGCATGTGGTAACAGTTGTGTCACAGGGGTCCAAAGCACACGCTTTGTTTTAGCTGTGCTTATGTCTCTTGCTATTTACATATGTATATAAACTTTCCCAGCAAGAAACACATGCATGACCACACATACAGTACACACTCACAATCTAATCACCTCTAAAAATTAACGCTTGGTTACGTAACACTAATTCAATAACTTGTCCCAGTACAATTTTAAATCTTCTGAAGACACAGCAAATTAGGTTAAGTTAGACTAAATAATAATAAGAATGCAGAGTCAAATTTGGGCCTAACTCGGCTAAGCTTATTCTCAAACACAGTTGAAATATAAATGAATATAAAAATAAAAAATTAAAATACATACATATACAACAGAAATTTTATTTAGAAATATATAAATTCCTTCTGTCTTTCTTTTGTACATGATAAAAAAGTTCAAGTGTTTAGTAAACTGATCCCATAGGAACCACTGTGACCCAAACAGAAAGCTGCACGTTCACAGTGCTCTGTAAAATGACACACCATAGACTGCAACACAGTAACACCTAATGCCAGAGACTATAAGGCAGGTGAAATCTCTCACCTGTCTTACCCAGAATAACCCCTGTAACCCAGAGTGACCCTCAAACAACAACAACAAACAGCAACAAATACAAGCAGCGTGGAGACTGTCCCCTCAGAAACACATAAAAAATGAACATAGTAACTGCAGACACTGTTAAATTGTTGATACTGCATTTAATGAGGCTTGTAAAGAGCAAATATGTCAGGGCAAGGTGTAAATATCTAGTCATGGTGAACAGATGGGAGTTGGGAATTTGACTATGGGTGTAAAAGATACCTAAAATAGGGTGTATAATTATGCAAGTTAATTTCCCAAGATCTGATCTATTTTAATATGTCTCTATTACAATTACACCCTCAAGAGCATGAGTGTGTGACATATGCCCACATCTGTACACCCTAATCTTATTAGATCATTATGTATTTTTTATTTAATTGACATATTTCTGTTTTATCTTCCATGTTTTGGTGGGATAGTATGTCACGCACTTTCAACATACTGTACCTAGAAAACAGTTCCTCCCATTCTGGGTGTACCTACCAATTAGCAGCACACACTGTGAAAAACATGCTTGTATTCTTCCCAAGTGTGTAAGCAGTGCAGAAGAGGACAGCTGAAAAAAGGCAGCATGCCGCATGCAGAGAAATAGATCAAAATCCTCAAATCACCTCTGAGCAAAAACACCTGCGTTTGGGGTAAATTCGGTTCAAGGGCTAAATCAACAGACAGAATAGATTCTGAAAGGACCAAAGACTTTTCCTCAAGAAGCCTAGAGCTGCAAGGCATGTAGGTACATGTGTGAAACTGGCCAAGGCAGATGGCCAAGAGAGGCTGTGTGTGTCTATGCTAAATGCATGTAATTGGGCCAATACTCGACTGGCCTCATTTACAAGCACTATACAACATAATCAGACTGCAGCAGGCTACAGTACAAAACAGAGCATCATTGGACTGAATGAGCCATTACAGAAATTTTAACTACATATAATATAAAGTAAAATAATTATTGCCCCAGATCCATTCAGAGACTTCATTTTCCCCACTCAAAAATTGGTACAATTTTAAATACTACCAAAAGGTTGTGGCTTCAAATCCCAATGAATTCACAAAAAAGTATATATTTTATGCACTTCAAATTGCAAAGACAAAAATTATGTTAGTGCCATTTTCTTCCAGCATATTTATAGAGCAAGCCATACGTTTGCAAAATGTGTAAATGCAACATCGGTTACAGAGACTTAACCCAAAAAGATTGTTATAAAAGATGATCCAAACTTCTATCCAAAGCAACACGTGAAGGGAAAAAATATTCTTGTTACACGTTTAGAGCATTTGTACGAGAATTACAATAACAATAAATTGGGTCCCAGTAAACAACACAATATAAGTCTATCTTGTATGAACTGCAGATTGCTCTGGATAAAGTGTTTGTGAAATGCATACAGTAAGTGTGACAGCTACAGCTGAGAATTAACCCAAAAGACCAGACAACACATGTTCACACTTTTATCCAAAGTGACTTGACAAGAGACAAAAAATGTTGTTACTGCCACAAAGTATCATCAAAAAAGTGATTGTGAAGTGAAATCCAAGTACATGCATAAAACAGATATTGTATGTGCTGCAAATTGCAAAGAAAAGCTGATGTTTGTGCTATTTTATGGTAGCATATTTATAGAGCAAGCGATAACAACAACATCAAGGTTGTTGGGATGTTATAGTATACTGTTATCTTGTATGCAATGCACATTTCTCTGGAGAGAGGTTTTTGCTCAATGCATAAATGTTACATGCAAAACAGAGAATTAACACAAAGGATTAGCTATGTTGCTTGCTAGGTAGAAATGAAAACATTTATCCATACTTTTAAGTAATGAAAACATTGTTAGTGCCAACTACAAGCACACCAATTCATTATAAAACAATATCCACGACAATGGGAACACAACGGATCTATTTTCAGCTAAACAGCCATTTGGTGACCTTTCTTTTAGGAGTTTTCATAGCATGGACTATTGGCGGTAAAAGAGATTATCTCTCCTGGCCTGAATAAGCAGCCGGACATCTGCAGAGAACAGCTAAAGAAAGGCAGCGCTCAGGATCAGTTAAACAAGCTTTACTTATCTAAATTTCGGTTGAGAAATGTTTTAAAACAGCTCTTGGATCGGCATGTAACAATACTTGATTAATTGCACGCCCTCATGAATAAGTACAGCATGTCTGCAAGTGGAGTTATATGTTTGAGCATGCCTTTCCCACAGAAACCTTTTCCAGGTAAAGGCCTGTGCTGTGCAAAGGTTCACAGTATTCCTAGAGCGATTCCTAGAAACTCTCCCTATCAGGAGTCAGCGTTCGCTCACACATAAACACGCATGCATCCATAAAGCACTCACTCACACAGCTGCAGGAAAAGTGTATATCTAAACTTGATCTACAGTATGCCCTAAACTAACTCCAGCACACGAATGTTTGGAGAAGAGCCAGCGTTATGTAAGAAAGCACATGCTTCCATTAGCCTGCAACACTCTTCCCCCTGAACCCTGTTCTTTGGATTAAAGTGAATGTTCATACTTGATCGGGACTGGCATTAAAACTGTACACGTTGTGCAAACTGTACAGCTTAGTTCGTACTGCTATCATTGTTGTCCTCAAATAAACCGCTTGATCTTTGATCGCACTTCCCCTCCCACATTTTATTCAACTCTAAGAACAGGATATCTTCTCATTACAGCTCTATTAAGAAAAAGAAGGACATGTGCTGGTATCGGTGCAGACTGGCACGCAGGGGCAGGAGATAAACGCATGCATGCAGTCTGTCCTCTGCACGTGCCACTGGGTTCTGAAAGGTCAGAGGTCACTCAGGCCATATGCAAATTTGCTGCTTCGTTTTTTTGCACTTTTTTGCATTTAACAGTGTGCACACATGGCAAACAAGTGTGTGCAAAGAGGGCGGAGGGCGGTGATAAAGACTTTAGGATGAATTTTAAGGGTAAACAGGGGGAGGACAGTCTGAGGCAGGATTCACAGAGCCGTTGCAGACACACCTGTTTGTTAATGGGGTTTAGCATGCTTGCATCACCAAATCCCTGCTTCCAGTGAGTCTCATTACCCAGAAGCAAAAAAAAGCAAGCACTTGGGGTATGGAAAAGGGTGAAATTGGACTGTAGGAGCTACAGATAAGATAAGACTCTTATTCTCAGTAAAGATGTACACAGGCATAAAGCTGCAGAATAAACGTTATGGGTGTTGTATGTGTGTGTTTTGAAGGTGGATGAAGAACAAGTGTTTGCAATTGAATATTGAGGTTTTTGTCCGATTTTTTAGCCCATATAGTCCTTATGTGGACTTTGTGTTGCAGTGGGGAAAAGTAGGTACATTTAAAACCCACATTTGATATTTGATACATTTTAAAGTCTGTTGTTGTGGATTTTTTTTTTTTACTCTGAAAAGTCCCTTTCTACAATCTGGGGAGAAAGAAAATACTTAAAAAGAACAATTATCGCAGAAATACATTAAAAAGGACTTTAAAGTGATTACTCACAGAATTTGGATTTAGAAAAAAAAAAATTTTCAGTCGCTAACAAGCGCTTACACATAATTCAGATACTTTTTCTACTCTACTCTTAACACAGACTCACACCTACAAAACACAATTGGCCAACTGGATAATTTTCTTCTGGAAAATACATTTTGTTAAATATATACTAACTCTTCCCTTCAAAATAGAAGACATCTTTCTCTGCACACACTAACTTTAACAAAACACTGGAAATCAGTCAAAATGAAATGCATGTACATGCAGTCAATCAGAGTACACCAGGTTTCAAATTGTTGAAATGACCAAATAAAGCATAGACTTTTATGTTTCAGTTTTACAGGTGCAAAGCATGCAATCCAGCGTTTTGACACAAAATTTCTTGACATCCATGGCTTCAAGGAGGGACATCTGGTCATGTGGCTGATGGTAATAAACCTTCCAACGCCACGCATCCTTAAACCTCTACCTTGCCCTCTCACTGGGCCTTCTCTTCTCCCTGGGCCCCTTGCTCTTACTCTTCCTCATCCAGACATTACAGTGTATTACAGTCTTTTTTTGTTTCTGTTTCCAAAACATCACTCCTCAAAGTCCTCCTTTTAGTGAATAGGTGTAAATGTCATAGAAAAAAATAACCCCTGCTGGGTTTTTACACCCAGTGGAGATAAATTGATTCACAAAATAAGTCTTGTTTTGAATTAAATGATTTGCGAAATGTGCTTTCAAGTCCCATTTTTAATCAATTGATTCATAAAACGTGCTTTGAAGTCCCGTTTTGAACCAATTTATTTGCAAAACGCGTTTTGAAGGCCCGTTTTGAATGACATGATTCACGAAACACATTTTGAAATCACGCTCTGAATCATATGATTCGCGAAACGTCATGCAGTTGGAGCGCTTCGATTCTGTTATGCAATGGACTTACTGTAAGAGACAGATTTATCATGTGAGTTGTTAACAGATCATATTAACATTAGGCTAGGCTATAACCTTATAACTGTTTTCAAAAGTATTCAAAATAGATCTTATAATTGAGCATTTTTAAAACCAATATTCTGCACTGTTTTCTGTCCACATGACTTCTCGTGCATTTTAGTGGCTGGTTGTGCAGTATGCAAAAGATGGCTATGATGATGCTTGTTTTCCCGGTAGATCTTTGTGAATATATTGTTGAATCAGCTTGTGATCATATGGTCGCTCAGTATGACTGAAATTACAATAAGAATACAAGGTGTACAAGAAGAAATTCATCACAAATCTTGTTCTTTTAAGTCTTCCAAAGCCTGAATCAAATTCTGCATAAATCGCTCTAAATCTGACTAAGTGGGAACACTGATTTGAATGTCGTGCCTGTCATATGTGACTTTCAGATTTAAACCCCATCTCAGAAAATGAATCACCAAAGCAGATGATTTACTATCAGTCTTGTTCTGTACTGGAACATGCTGGTTCTGCTTGAGTCTAGCGCGTTTTGTACCTTTTCATTCATAAAAGAATTTTCCTGAGGCTGAATGTATTCAAATGCATTCGAACAACATCAGGTGCTCAGTAAATTATTCAGGTGCTGTGAGCGTGCATGTGATTTGTGACTGTCACACACACTGGAGCGCTCTGGGCAGAGTGACACGACACACATGGTGTTGCTGTGACTTTGATTTGCAATGTCACTGTGACCAGTACTCATCTCCCTTGTGACACTGGCTTACTTTCCAATACAGGAAGCAGTGAATGTGTGTATGGTTATGGTTCCACATGTCTATCACGGGTAGTAAAAGAAAACCATACTCTTCTCTGGCGCTAAGATGTTTCACAGAAAGAGGATATTTCATCACCATTTTGCAACACATCTTTAGTTTCTACAATACAACTATGAGAAATGGCCTTTTAAAGCTGCAGTGTGTAATTCCTACACCACTAGTGGCACCAAATGGAACTGCAAAATTACAACTCATCAACTCATTAAACACATCAGATGTAAAGGAATTTTTTAATACATCAATATATATTATGCACATATATAGAAACATATATGTATTTTAAAAATTCTCATTCTCTGAAGTATATACATGCACGTGTGTATATTTATAAATACATTATCACTAAATACAGTGTGCATACTTATATTATGTGAACAAAAACTTATTTTAGATGTGATTAATCGTTTGACAACAAAAATATTTATATATATATATATATATATATGTGTGGGTGTGTTTGTGTTATATTCTGTATTTCATATATATTATTCAACTGTATCATCTGTTAAATGTATTATATATATATATATATATATATAATGCACCAGCTTATCAGTATATAGTACACATTTTTTTATCAGTTACTTGTCTTTAGCATACTTCAAAATAAAATCATAACTGAATCCTAAAATAAAGAATGCAATAAAAATGAAACAAACGGCAACAAATATTACAGTCCTAGTCCAAATTTATGCAAATGAACATTGATGCGATGCATCCATTAAAAGGTAATGCATGTTGCAGTAGGAACACGTCCTAGAAGCACAGAGCAACGCTGAGTGATTTAATCACTGTCGGTGTACACAGGGCTTTAGCAAGCACAACCTTAGTTATTACATTTGAGAGCACTTTCCTGTAAATTAAATCAGCATAAATGTGATGAGCAGATCAGTTCAAACCTAAAGTTCGAACATCTGGAGAAGAACAGTACGCATGTCAGGTGCTTTGTTTTTCATGAGCTCATCTTGACTCAGCATCACATGATAGCAGCTCCTGCCAGCTCCTCAGAACTGATGTCACACTGTCTTTCATGAGTATTGTGAGTCTTCGTGTTCGGTGCTGGAAAGCCCCTCCATTTGGAATGATTTGTTATCATTTCACAAAGAACTGCTCAATAAATGACCATAAATGGAAAACGAACGCATGACAATGAGGTGTTAGTGCAGCAGTCCAGTAAAGCAGACAATGAAGTCACTTCAGAGGTCCACACACCCTCACTCTCTGACTTAGTTGGCTCAGGCCACTTACTTTTCCTGAGCTGAGATCAGCAACACAAAATGTAGTCTGACCTCATGGAGGGAAAAAAGGTATTGGCGCTCTTGCACACACACACACTAAGCCTCAATCTCTGCTCCCTCTCTCTTTCCCGGAAGACACTGTGTTATTGGAAGAGGAGACAGCAAAGCAAAAGCAGGAAAGGGAGGAGTAAAAACAGATGAGGGGTTCCTTTTAAAACATGTGATCAGTGAGTCAGTGCATGAGCTCAGTGCAACACAAGATCTCCTGATTGGTGGACAGTGATGTGCTGATCCGATCAGGACAGGGATGTGCTGAGCCTAAAAGAATAAGAACTAGCTGCATACGGGCAAATATGATTATGCTAATTTAATAAGAGTTTTGTGCCATTTTATTAGACAACTTTCTGAAGGAAATATGATCATGCTTTTAAAGTTGAAAATATCTGTACAAATGTGCAGGCTAAAACAGTGTGACCCTTATCCTTTTTATCCTGAATGTTATATGCATTAAGATGTTTAACACTTAACGTGATGCTCAACATGTTTTTTTTTGTTTTTTTATTAGTGTGCTTGACATTACTTTGCAAAACAATAATGATCAAAAAAAGAGAAAATAACCTATGCATATTTTTGTATTATATTACTTTTTAATTTTGTGGGAAAACTAGATATCCAGTGCTCTGAAGATATTAGTGCTAGCAAATTCTAGATTTCTTCTAAGACATTGCTAATTTGTGACCGTTTTTCGTTTGCAATTAAAATGCAGTACTTTTTATCAAAACTTCTCTGCTCAATGGTTGTATTCCACATCTTTGACATATAAACCCTGAGCAAACCAAATTTATAAATCCAAATCACTATAAAATAATACATTCAGCTTTGAAGAGCACTGAAAAATAGTTTCAAATCTTTGGATAACAAAAAGACGGCAGGGGAAATTTCTAAATATTTATTAAAAAGTTTCAGAATGCTCATTACCGCAACAACAAGATTATGCTACTGTAGCTATTGCTAATAATTTTTTTTCTCTACACAGTTTCAAAATTTAATTACTGCAAGTTCAGCAACAGGTCATTACCACTACACTACTAATATTACTTTTTTATTTTGTTTCCTATGATGGTAATGACAATGTACAATGTTGTGAATTTCTCAAAAAGGTAAAAAATGTGGGTCAAAGAGTAAACACATTCCTGGTATATAACTTATATATCTGTACTTAAAAGAACACACATATGGACGTATGTTTGCATGTGTACTGTATGATCTGCGTAGGCATTTCGAGATTTTGATTCCCAGTTTCTTCTTGACATCACCTTTGGGCCCGGTGCACGTCATGTTCAATGCAATGTTTATACAACAGACCCCCAGCACGTTACCCCTTCAACAGACGTCACAAACCAAACACAAACACAGCCAGCGGCCTGCGCAAGCACTATACCGTGGGAGAAGAGTTGAAAACAAAGGTGGTGGTGCAGCACCATCATTAATATTCCATCTCACTTACACAGTGGTAGTGAGGTCACCGTATAACAGCTCTCTGAAGTGCTGTGTCATTAGAGGCGCAGCCTGGATGATATTTCAGCTGTGCACAACTACACTATCTCTCCTTCAAAATAAACTATAGGGATTCAGCTTGAAAATGCAAACTCTTAATTTGTAGAGTGCCAGGCAGGGGAAATACTAAAAAAGGACTTGGCACTTTTACTTAATGTATGCCAACCAAATCTTATTTAATTGGAAATTAGGTCATCATGGTGAGGGAAGCTGAAGGTTGGTCCTGCAGGAACATCTGTGTCCTGAAATGATTGCATCAGATCAGATTCCCATTAGAAACCCATCAGGTTTTTAATAAGTACACATGCTGTCCTTCTCAAGACTTTAGGAGTCAACTTAGGACATTAATGCATCAAAGCTGACTCTGAGGAGAAACTAAATTAAATATTTCTGCTGTGAAGCAGGGCTCCTGAGGAGATTATTAGTAACTGAAAAGCAGTGTTGAGGAGAAACTGTGGGTTGCATCAGGATACATGTATTCAGGTGAACTGGCTGTTATACAAACTCTCAAAGCAAATTAGGTCACAATTTAAAGTTCAGTGCTTAAGTGGGATAAAAAAAAAACTTTTTATAGGTGACACCATGACTAAGGTCATAAATAGGTTTATCTGGATCCTAAATCATCTTCTCGTGGATGAGACATCAGACGTTAAATCCAGGGCTGGAGGGTAGGGATCAGGTTTAGGTAACAATGGTGGCAGTCCAATGGAGGCTGTTAAATCAGAGCAGTGTGTTAAACATTCAGCAGGGCTGGTTAATCACAAACACACTCAGATCCTCAAAAGCTAGCAGCTCACTAACCATTTTCTCATTAACCTAATTTACATAAGTATTTGAAAAATGAAGGGAGTTGGTGCACACAAAGGTATTTGTGAGAAGTTAAATACCCAGCATCTCAACTTCCTGCTGAGTTGGCCCTACCAACTCTTCACAGCCTCAGGGAAGGATGAGTAATTTGGATTTTTTTCTACTAGATTTAGTAGGCCGTCTTTCATGGCCTTAGAATTGAATTCCAGGTCAAAGTTTAGCAGAAAAGCCATGGCCTATCAAATACATTCTGGTCCAAAGTTTTTGACGTATTTTAAGCTTGCAAACAGCAAGCAAACTCTATGGGGTCTGTACACACCTGTACAGGAGGTGAACTCCACAGGAAGGTAGTCCTCCAGTCCCCGTTCTCTGAATGAGAGGGGTGTCCAAACCTGTTCCTGGAGGGCCACTGTCCTGCTGAATTTAGTTCCAAAGTACACACCTTAAGGAAGCCATTCAAGGTCTTCACTAGACTCAGGCCCTGTCCCAATGGCCCACTTCATGTGCACTTGCAGTCTTGCGGACTTACATTGCCTGCTGTTTACACATAAACCATACACCAATGGTTTTTAAACAATGTGCTCTGCACATTTTGTATGTTTCCTTTATCTGACACACACACAGCCTGCATACCAAGGTTCTTACTATCCATCCTAAATTCTATCTCATAATAGTAATATTCAATACTACATGGAATTTTGAATAGATAGAGCTCTTTGTTAATGAACTGATGATCTGAATCAAGTGTGTTAAACCAGGGAGACAAACAAAATGTAGATTGAAAACCACTGTCGTAGACCATGACTGCAACAAACTTTCTACCTGACAGTTATATATATTTATCTAGCCATTATATCATAAAAGTGTGGACTCAGAAGAAGACTGTGAGGGTTTATGGTAAGATTTGGGACAGGGCCTCACATTAGCCCTCCAGGAGCAAGTTTGGACACTTCTTGTTATAAAGGTTTGCATCATCAGCCTTCATCATTGGCACAACCATGATCTAAAAGGTGGTGATCAGATCCTACTAAAGCACAGACATCAGGCCCATTCTTGTTTCCCAGCAGCACCTTCACACAGCTTGAGTCATGTGAGCTCTTATATAATTTCAGCTCTCACGGTCTTCACACTCAGAGTGGCTGACAGAAGTTTCATGCACCAACAGGAAAGGAAAGACCCTGAAATACCCTAAGATTGTATATTTGTTTTGAGCTCTGGGCTTTGGGTTTTAATTCATTGTTCTCCCAAAGACTTCAGCAGATGTTTTTGCTTCTGCTGTGTTTTTTGAGGGGCACAAAGTGGGTGTGAAAGAACAGAGCAAGCATGAGATTTCCCACCACCTGCAAATGCAACATAGCCTCACTCAAAACAGGAAACACAGATGAAAGCGAATGATTCAGAAATAAGCAGCTTGGACAGCACCGACCTTAAACCAGAAATGAGTATTTTATTCTCTTTTTGATTTTTTCAAATGAAAATTTTCAAAAAGAAAAAATGGTTTCTGGTGTTCAGTTTGACTTGCTGTTGATATTACAAAGGCAATAATGTGCTGAGTACCTTTTCTCCATTCAGAAGTTTCATCTTTTTGTAAGCAATACTTACCTTAAACCTCTGACTTTAGACGTGTTAAAAATAAACAAGTTTGAAACATCTCTGAGCAATGAAAAAAAGGCCTCTAAGCCATCTAAACCCCTAAGCCAAAATATTCTACTTTTTTGTTTATGCTACAGATCAAATCAAGGGAAGGTCACATTAACAATTTATCTCGACAATTCAATCCAAATCCAATTATTGCAATAGGATTTTGTGCAGTCAGAAATTTAGTTTGAGAATTCCCTTGCCTATTTTGCATAGGTGTCAAGATGGTCGCAATTCATTTTCTGCACTGACCAACAAAAAGCAGCCTGTTCCTTTGTGCATGGACATTTTTTGACAGCAATATTTTGCAATAATGTTACCACGATTGTTGCCTGTCAGGCTATAAAAATAAATGAATTAATTAACCATACTGAAGGACCTGAATAATGCTGCCTTCAAATGCTATCGTAATTACGGTAAATATAAGGTTTGGAATTTCTGTTTATAAATGTTAAATCATTAATTAGACGTGAAAGCTTCTCAAGTTGTATTTACTACTTAGAAACACTGAAATTATTTAGATTTACAGAGTTGGACAGCATTTATATTAGGATGGACAGATTAGAACTGACAGGAAGCAAAGTAGGAGAGAGATATGGGGCGGGAAAGGTCTTTAAGTTTGGATTTGAACTTGGGATGCTTGTAGTGCATGCTGTATGTTAGTGTGCTGTATGCTGTATTTTGACATAGAGCAGTCGCTTAACAACCAGAACACCCTAGCATTGTGGTCTTAACTTTTTTTTTTGCACTGGAAAGCAGCACTCACATTTTCCATAAACAACATTCCATAAAAGACACATTTACAGAAACTGCACCTAAATTGTACATTGTGTGTTGCGAAGAGGCGCAAATACCAAGCATATCTAAGCATTAATATCCTTTATAAATAATGACAGCAGTTTTGTTTAAAGTAGGGTAACAGAACAGGCCTGCTGAGTTAAACAGACATGGAACTTTCTGTATGTTACAGCAGGAGTGAGATGCATTCTTTTTCCTCTCACACACGCACATGCATAAGTCCTCCACTACCCACAGGACTTCACAAACAGGAACGAGTTCCTCCGGGACTGGAGCAAGAGAAACGGGTCAAGCAGGCCAGGCAGAGAAAGAAAACAGCTCAGGTTGATGAAGAACTCTCGCCCGCAGGCAGAAACTACATGTCCCCGCCTAGAAAGAGAATACTGGGATTCAGGGAAAGCTTTGTTCCCTATGGAGAAAAAAAAACGAGTGTGTGAAAATGTACTTCCATAAAAGTGTGAGAACAGAGGCTGGAAGAACATGCTGGTGCATGCAATTCCCAGCCTGATTTCTAATGGACTGGGTTATCATTATGTGTTGTGCTGCATTTACCAAAAATCTGCTTCTGCTGAAAATCTTTTATAGTTTGATTCTAATGAACCCTGGAGGTACATTTTAAAAAGCGTGTGGAAAGATATCTCCCATTATTGTCATAATATATAATATACATAACAAAAAAAACTGTCATTGGGTCAGTGCATTTTAAAAACTGACCCATTGTTAATTTGCATAACTACACAACTAAATTTCCCCATGTGTACTTGTGAACTGTAGGAGAAAAAAAGGATTTTCTATGCAAATATCTATCCCAGACTTTTATGCAAATTCTTATCCTTTGGGACAAACTTTTATGACTTCTTTTGAGGAAGAAAATATCCCCTTGAGCAGGGAATTTGCATTTGGCTTTATGTGGATCACTGTGAGATCTCCAAACACTCCTCCTCTGAGAAATGTTCTTCAAAGGAAAGCAAATAATTTCAGTGTTAGTGTTTTTAGTTAAATCACATTAAGACAGTTCTTCGCAAATCTTTGCAAAGCATCAAACTGTTTCTGGTGTGCCAAGGATCTAACTCTTCAAACAAGCTCATGCAGACAGATCTGCCATGCAGCAGTTATCTGAGCTGCACTCTGAGAACACTCAGTCTGTAATATTGCTAAGTGTTGACCCGGGCATAGCGCCCAGTGTTGTTGGAGGAGGTGAGAGACAGTGACTCTAGAGCTGCCAGCAGGGCATGGCTCTAAAAACAAATCTCTTCACTTATCTTTTCATTGTCTGTTATCTCAAGGTTGTACATTAGTGTAGTATATGTGGTGTTCAGCGATGTTTAGTGCAAGTCATGGATGAAATGACTGACTTGTCTGATTACTCCACAGAGCCTGTTTTGCAGGAGCATCTGTAACCTTAACAGCCCAGCTGTGTGGTGTTTTAAATCAGGTTATTTGTAATCAGGGTACTTGATGTATCTGATACAGACAGGATCAGTCTCTCGTCTTTTCATTTCATGTTGGTACGGTAAATATATCATGTGAACCATTGGGTAATAGTTGGCTGCACTTAGAAAGGTCATTAAATGGGGTAAAAGGTGACATTGCGTGAACTTTGGCTGCTTGATCTGTGTGCAATGCAGCAGCAGGGGTGACAAGCAGCTTGACACTTTCATAGAGTTCAATGCACTGGAAGCTGTTAATATGAGTCATGTTAAGCATACATGCACTGTTTACTACATCTCTGAGGCTGCATACGGCCACTAAATAGAGTTAACACAGACCAATACAACCTCATTCACCATAAAAGCTTCTTCCTCTTGTATCTCATTTTCATATTCATCCAGGCAATCCCTTGTATCTCATTTGAATCAGAAAACAAACATCAGCTGTGCAAATGAGATACCTGGAAACCCAGTGTTTGTGCATGTGTGTTTGCATACACGTAGGCTTTTAAAGGTCTCTTTTACCGGAACCACAAGAGCCATCCTACACTGTCAGAAAAAAAGGTACCGCAAGGGTACAATTTTGTTCTTAGGAGAACAAAAAATATAATGGTACCTTTAAAGGTCCACAATAG
>JAUCMU010000013.1:10111835-10128717 GCA_032275025.1 Enteromius treurensis
CCTTTAGGGTACCACCCCAGCGACGGCGACTTGTACCTTAAAAGGTACAGTTTCATACCTTTTTTTCTGAGAGTGTAGAGTCCCACTCAGCAAGTGGGCGATGCTGATGGGCAGTGTAGGTGAAGAGTGTTTTAAGCAGGTTATGCACAAAATCATAAATGGAGCTCAGACTGTGATGCGGTAGCCTGGCTTATAACAAAAGTCCAGAGAACGGTGCGTTTGTGATTTTCTAAAATAACTCTCGCCCAAAAGAGCATGGTGGAAAACACCAGAGATGAATTACAGAAAACAGATTATTGACTAATCTTCATATTTGACATGAATTACTCATCCCTACTCACCTTTTTTGCTCATTTCTTGAAGGGCATGTGTGACTACATCAACACTATTGATAATATTTTAACATAGCTATATATAAAAGGCATGCCTGTAAAAAAAATGCATAGAATTTGCAATGCAATCACTGCATATGTAATATTATTGTACATTTCTAACAACTACTTACTCCATGTGCAATTGTGCAACTAAATACATCAATAAAAAATGAGTTAAAAATACAACAGTTTAATTTGCATTGGCCATGCAAGAAATTCCCCATGTGCAACAAGATTCTCTATTTCACATTTTTATGCAAATATAAAAACCAGACCTTCAGGGTGAACTCTGGTGACCTGCCATGAGAAAAGAAAAGAAGAAAAAAAAACGTCCCCTTACACTACTGCAGTGTGTTTCTTCTATATGCAAGTGAAGATTTGTGTTTGTTTTTTTGTTTTACCTCTATACTTGAATTCAATAGCACATTTTTAAAAATGTGTTAAGTAACATGCAAGTGCAGAACGGCCTGTACAAAAAAACAAGCAGTCGCTTGTAAAGGCAGTCCATAAGAGGACAGCCAAATGCTCTGAGAACAAAAACAGTGTGGATAGGAGATGGGGAGGGGGTGGGAAGGAAGGAGCTGCATAATTTCATCAGTGACGCAACATACATGTTACTCTCAACATTGACCATATTAGGGCAAAGGCGGGGCTTCGGCAGAAACCAGGAAGTAGGGGGTCCTCTAGTGGAAATACCACATGACTTCCAGTACAATCTCGAAATATCTTTACTCCCCCCTCCCTTCTGCTCTGTTTTTCTGTCTAACAAAATGTGCTCTCTTCTGTGTCATTAGGGCATTTATTGATCAGTTAAATGTGAAGCAAGCAAGCAAAACGCTGTAATCTGATTACTGGCATTTACTGCAACAATATTGTGCAAGCAAGTGCAATTGCACACAGGTTCATAATATACATTCAGGTAAATAAGACTGATGCAAACTAAACACAGCTGCTCCTTTAAACTTATAATATATACCTACAATAAAAAGCTGTTTTAAAAAAAACAACAGGTTTTCCTGTGATCTCTTTGGTTATTTATCTATATTTATATTACAGCATAAAGGAATGGTTTAGTGTAGGTTAGTTTACTATATGCCATATATATTTGATATGTCACTTTTATTTATATAGCGCTTTTAACAATACAGATTGTAGCAAAGCACTGAACATTATCAAATAGGAAAACGAATTAAACTTTATTTATCAAATACAGAGACGGTCTCTGTAGTCTAGACGACGGTAATCACTGGAAATCAGGTGTCCCCAACTAAGCAAGCCAGAGGCGACAGCGGCAAGGAACCAAAACCCCATCCATGAGAGAATGGGGAAAAAAACCTTGTGAGAACCAGGCTTAGTTGGGTCCAGTTCTCCTCTCGCCGGACGCCCAGCACCTAATTTCCAGTTCAATTTAACACATGTTAGATTGTCTTTAAAAAGTTGCAAGTATGCAGCTTGAAAACAAATACTGGTCATTCTGAAGTAAAAGAAACAAATTCAGTGCCAACTAAATAACAATATTGAGAGTTGCACTTTTAGAGTGCATACATATACAGAACAGTTCCGGCAGAAAATTAAACATGTAGGCTACTGTGAATTTGGGCAAACAGAACCGGATACACTCTATGCTACATTGCTGAGAATCTACCTAATATTGGTTCCAAAATACTCTTCGCAAGCACAATTTCATGCATTGCTTCTTTATGAATTGTTTCAGGAGATTATGGTATATCAAAAATGCTAATGAAGTTATGTTTATTATCTATCAGATGTTTAGTATCATAATTAGCGATGGCAGATTGCAAATTACTTTTATGCTTTGGGTCTACAGAAATGTACAGTTTGAAGAAATTGATACTAGTTGTTAAAGGTCTTATTATTGTTATGTTTTATTATTTCAGTCCAGTCATCTGAGATCATACAATACTGATATTTTGAACTGATTTTAGAACACACATTGTTTTTATGTCACCGCTGTTTTTCCCCTCTCTAACTGTTTACAAATTCAATAAGTCTTTGGTCCTCAGGATTAACATTGTGTTAGGTTGTGTAGTGTATTCTAGCCTTAGAGTCAACATGTTTAAAGCAAACTGAAATATAATAACACTATACTTTATGACTATGGTATTGGAACGTCAAAATGTTTATATTAAACACAACATTAAAAATGGAATTAAACTCTATGAAAACCAGTGGACCATTATAACTGACTGAAAGTATCTGTCTTAGGGAAAATCTTTCGCCATGTGTCAGGTAAGTTACACGTCACGAGTACAGCACAACCATAATCATAAAAAACAGAGACTAGTACCCTCGCACCCACAACACAGACATACACAAACCTCTGGAATCGCTCCCTTTACCTCAAACAAATACCAACCCAGAGGTCAGAGCAGCGCGACAGAGCGGCGTTAACCCACTCTCAGCGTCATGGTAACCGCACGAGAATGTTCCGCTACAGAGCGCGCTTGGCTGTTTGCTTTTTCGCGGTCTCAGTTTCCCGCCCACTCGCGAGGCAATCCCCCTCAGCAGCGATCAAGCGTCACTGTCACAGCCTACGCCCACACTAGACGCGGCGAGATTCTCCGCTACGCAACACGTGGGCTAGACAGTGAACTTAACACACTGATGCACGCAATGCTAACTGTTAGACACTGAGGAGGACATAAGTGACACTGGACCATAAAAACAGTCATAAGTAGCACATTTGTAGCAATAGCCACCAATACAGTATGGGTCAATGTTTTTCTTTTTTTATGTCAAAATAATTCAGCAAACTTCATGTTTCATTAAGAAATGTCCTACCGTAAATACATCAAAACTTAATTTATGATTAACATGCATTGCTTCATTTAAAAAAAAAAAATATTTGTATATTTAACTTTTTAAATATTTAACAGATTAGTTGTATATCGGCCTATCCTATCCTATTGTCTTAGCCTAACAAACTATACATCAATGCAAAGTTATTTATTCAGCTTTCAGATGATGCTATCTCAGTAAAAAAAAAAATCACCCTTATGACTGGTTTTGTGGTCCTGGTTTCATATATTGACTTCAAAAATTTGTCAAATTAGAATACATTTTGCACAAACATGATATGATGCCTGCAGCACATCAATAGATCGAAAATAAACAAATGAATACAGACAGTTGATCACACTTATTAATTGACCCATAGTTAACTGCACTGAAGACTTGCATTTCATATGATTTACACCAACTGAGATACAGTTTATTGTAATAATAATAAATTGTGTATATACTTCTAGGATCATTGCAGGTCAAACTTGTTCAAAACTATGCAAAAATACAGAATTTCTTTAGAAATACATTCAAAAAAATATGCGTGTCAGATAAAGGTCAAATAACAACAGTTGCTAAGGAAAGTTAACGTTTCTTGGTATGCGAGATGTGTGCCTATAGAATGTCTAGGGAGAATGCATATTTATGTTTATGTGTCCGTGTATGTGCAGCTGTGAATAGCTACTGTTATCTCTGCAAGTTTTACTAAACATGCACACCATCAATAAAACTTGAGGAGGGCTGTTGCTGTGGAAACCACTCTAGGTTTTGTTCTATTTTATTGTCAGGGTTACAGAGAGAATATAACCTTAGTCTGTTATCACAGTTCAGTCAGCTGTGCCATTAACATGCTAATTAAAGCTCATCTCTCACCGATGTGGCAAATCAAAGGAGTTTCTTGGTTGAATTGGAGGGCTGAGGCCCATGAGCCAACCTAAATGTCCGAGTCATTACCGTGCTCTCTGGTGCAGTTTGTCAATAATTGTCAGTAGTATGACTTTCAGATATAACACTGCAATTAGCCAGGCACCAGGGTTCTGTTATAGCTGCTTTTACACGCTGAGATTTAATAGGACTTTTATGTGCAGCTTATCAACAGTTTGTCTATTTGAGCATGTGGAGCTCTGATATGTTCTCCAAAGATGAATCCTATAAAAGAGCCTCGGGGTAAGGAAGAGTGGGGAGTGTAAGGGGGTGTCATACACCCTCTTACTCCATCTTAAAGCCTGACATACACACAATCAACCCACCTCTCATGAGACCTGCAGTGATGAGGTCAGCAGGCCCACTCTGATGTCACCACTGCATGCGTGATTGTGCTTGAGTGTTGTTTTATTGTTCGCCTGCAGTGAGTGTGACTCACATCTGTGAGACCACTTGAACTCCCAGAAACAAACGTGAATGAATGTAGACAATAAAATAACAAAAGAATACTGAGTTGAAACAACAGACCCTATGAAGATATTTGACAACGAATGCAGTTTTAAGCAAAGTTTAAATTTGCACTACTTTTGACTAAAGTAATAAATAATTGACTAACAGCAAACAAATACTTGTTATGTTTGATGGCTTTAACAAAACCACCATCAGAGCTGTTATGGTTTTGGAAGGCTACTTGGCAGAGCACGCTCTTGAAGGGTTGCCATGTCCACTTATCATAAGTGACACTTATTATTAATTATTATTAATAATATTATTAAGCATCTTCTTCGGGCTTTGATGTTTGGGCTCGGCTCATAAAGCCATCCAGTTTCTGGATTTAATTATGTGGGAAGGTGCGGGTCACTATAATTTCATAAGTGGTTTATTTTCAAGATATAGCATTTGGATTTGAGTTAATTAATTTGTCAAACTTAATGAGGCAAAATATACCCTGTAATTTCTTGCACTGCGCATAAGAGTGCAACACTCTGATGCAACACTCTTAAATACATCATAATTAGTTGTCTTGTTTAGTTTTGCACACACTGCATTCAAATTCAGAATGGCGTATAGATTATACTTGATTTATACTATAAGGTGAACTGGCAACAAATTTAGTCTTAGACTGTCAGACAACTGTACATTTTTAAAGGTCAAAAATATGGCACTTTGGATATTAAGGATATAAATGTGCAAAGGTTAGTCAAATTGAAATTATCACTCAGATGAATTGTTCTGCAAAATTCAAACGTGGGGAAAATAATTGCACATTAAGGCAATACTTCAAAGATAAACTTCATTAGTTCCTACAGTGAGTGGCGGCCCAAATTGCTCTTCCTCGCTGAATCGTCACCGACTGCACTCTGAAAAGACGTCACTGAGGGGCAGAAAAGTTTTCAATTAAAACTTCCCAGTTAGCAATAATATAAGCGTGAATCATTAATGATAACGTTCTGCCGAATGCACCTGCTGTGATAAATTGAGTTTACTAATATCGCTGTTACAAAGGTCAGAATGTTATTTTCCAACCAGATAAATCGCTCTGAAGGAAACAAGATCAAGAAAAAGATGTTTAACTTGGTAACCTGAACTCTGTCTTGGAGGGAAAAAGAGTAAAATAGAGGGAAACCGATGGACGGAAGGAGGGCTGCACTTACTCAAATAGCCTTAAACCATTTTGAGCTGGCAGGTGGTGGGAAAGAGTGAGGGAAAATAACAATAAGGAAGAAAGTGAAAATTACCAGTTAGCCTGCAAGGCAAATACAAGAGATTACCTGTCTGTGTAAATACCGAAATTTGGTCTCTTTCGCTGCTCTTAGCAACCGGCGATAAAAACCTGTAAACTTAGAAGTGTTGCAGACATGCCAGTGTTCAAGTGTTTGGATACACAGCTGCATATGTGGAACACTGGGTCAGTGGGTTTTGTACTGTGCGAACACGTGCCTGTTTTGAATTCATTTTATTTTCACTTGCAGTATTGATAATATCTTGCGACTGAAGTATTCCCCCTGAAGTCATTCATACTGAAATGAACTGATGTCCAATAACAGAGAGAGCTGTCAATCATCGGCATCTGTGCATTTTGCATTTGTTTTGTTTACGAGCTTAAATGCTGCTCTTGTAAATCTCTCATTACGTCATATAATCTCTTCGTCAACTTGTCAGATTAGTACTATTAATCAGTTCCAAAATCAAATACAAAACTTGTGCTAAACTGACAAGATAAAACTGCTAAAAAAGACTGAACGCAATATTCGGAAAAAAAAATACAGCACAACAAGAATTAAATATGCAAATATTAAGGGCTATTTTATTAAAATCATCCAACGAATTATCAAATTGCATGAGATTTCATGCACTGAATATGCAGCACTGGTAAAATACAAAAAAAGTAATCTGTAATTGAATCTCTCCCTCCTGAATGGAAGTTCCCTTTACAATTCTAATGAGTGATGTTGAGACGTTAAAAGAGAGTCTTCCAAGATAACGAAAAGCCCCTGAGCACTGCACAGAATGGACATTTTCTGTCACCAGGTTTTTTGATGTGTAAGACTGAAAAATCAATGACTTTCAGTTTTTGAAAGCTGATATTCTGTTCTCAGTGATGCTTTCAGATTTACTCTTGATATGAGATGTTTCAAATGACCGGGCCCCCAAGTTACCGTAATAATGAAAATGTCATCTGATGTTGTGTCAGAGAATGTCAGGGGAAAACAAGGTGCTTAACAAAAACCTAACTTCAGAAGCAGTGGAACTTCTTTTCTAAGCTGATTAATTACAGTTATGCAATAACAAAATTCTATTGTGTGGGTTTTGTACTGTAAAAGTGCATAGCATGTGAAAACTGCTTTGTATAAACGCCAAATTTAACTTTCTTGTGTAAGCCTGAGGAAATTGGCTCTACATCTGCTGCATGCAAATAAAAATCCAGATGTGTGGACTGACTGCCACAGTGGTCTTGTTTATCAGAAACGGAGGGCAATAAGTGAGCGAAAGTGAGAGAAGGGGGAGAGGAGAGGCCTGTGGTTTTGCAGCATCCTGTACCCGTGTGGGTGCAGAGAGGAGGGTTTTGAATGCAGGCTTTGTGCATGCTAGCGGCGCTGTGTGTGTCACTCCGGCTGGTGGAGTGAAAAACTCGGCTGAGTCACCATGGAGACCGCAGCTATAGAGATGAGTGTACAAGCAGATCGGTGGATTGCTTCTCCTAGCTACTGTACACATGCAACCTGCCCACTGACGCCCCTGCTCACACACACTGCCCACACACACACTCTGTCCGTCCCGCTCACCCTCCCTCTCTCCGGGTCTGACCTGTTCTGCAGGTTCAGTTAAAGAACATAGCAATTAAGCCAGAAGAGCATCAAATGTCATGTGGTGTAATCATCAACTCAAAAGCACAGCTATAGCCTGCACAAATTCACATTTTGTGGTTTAAATAGATAATTAGGGTATTGTTTTTCAAAAACATACACTGCACATGCAAACCCATTTTCAGGCCCCCCAAAACACTGTTGTTGTGTAAATGAATGGGTAAAAGACATAATGTTTCTGTGTTTAGTGCTGTGTTCAAACTAATTCAGCGGACCTGTTATTACAGCTTACAAGGTTAAATTATATTTTAAGAGACTTCGACACACAGTTCTCTATGATATCATTTTTTTGTTTTAGCCCTTTATTCTCTGAACCCCATGACATTTTTAGTAGCACCACATGGCACTAATGTCATGGACAACATTTGGTTTTGTTATTTATTTTCTCTAGGAAATAAAAATAAGCCAAGCTACCTAATTTCTTTTCAAGATAATAAAAATCTATTTTAATAATGCATACTGTTTTCACAATAATGCATTTTGTTTTTACTCAAATTGATCATATTTTATAAAAGACATGCAATTATGAATGAATTCGTTAACATTTGTTTGCTTGTTTAAAAATTAAAATTCAATGGATTTTCTAAACATATAATTCCAAATATTATTATTATTTTTTCGTTTCACATGATGGAAGTCGATGGTCTTTAAAATATTTAATTATGTGATTCTCGGAAGGTAAAGAAAACGTCAGTTTTGTGTGAGTAAGTGATGACAGATGTTTAATTTATGGGGCGAACTGTCTATCTAATTAACACATAAAAAATGAAAGTCATGTCATTATCCCATGAGAGACCATAGTAAAGCTTCTCCCTGATAGTCAGTTCCCAGGGGCTCCTGATTAAAGGAACTGGCTCCCAGCATCAGACGTTTATTTAAGTGTTATTAGAGCAGCGCTCGACCTCGGCCACTCAGCTGCAGGAGTGTGAAGTCACATTCACACCTCCCCTGTCTCCAGCAGAAATCACTGTCAAATCATTATTTTGACCACAAGAATGTACAATTGTATTGTAGCATAAATTGTATTATAGTTATTTGTTCTATGCAATTAAACATTATTTTCCTACATTTCCTGATTCTGATTCATTCAAATCAAATATTTCATACATAATTATCTATTTATTTATAAGAAGTTTTTTGTATTTATTTATTATTTTGTAAATATAGAAATAAAATAAAATACCGTTTTTGGCAGTATTACTAAATTCCTTGTGTGGCACTTTGATGGTTTTTCATTTTTTCCTTGTTTTTCTAATCAAGTTTTGTGTTTGTGTGTAAATCATTTTGTACACCTACTATGATTTCCTTCAGTTTGTGGAAAGGCTGCCTTTAATGCACCTTTATGGTGGTTGTCAGTGTATTATAAATGCACAAAGCAGATTTTAGTACTTCTGTAAGCTAGCCTGTAATGCGAGTTAATGAATTCACTGCATATTTGACCACAGCTGCCATTTTTACCATAGATTTAACAGTTAACAATAATTCATTAGTTAATTAATCCATTAGCGTTAATATATTTATTTGGTAGATAGCCATGTAATAAGCAGGATGTTTAGTGTTATTGCAAATAAAGGTGCATCATGGTCCCGATAACCCTGTCGCGTGAGATTCAATCCGTTCTGTAACAAATGTGTCATGTAAATTCAGTTTCTTTCTTTTAGGATCCCCAGGATGAAAGGAAGAAGGAAATATACTGTTAGCATCTTATTAGCCTGATCTAAACATGAAATGCTCACACCTCTAAACTACACTGATAAAGACTTCAGTCATCGTGATGCAGGTGAGATGTCAATAAAATAACCAGCGGCTTTGCTGTGAATGCTCTCACCTCTGCAAAGAAGAGTCGTTTCTGTCAACTCTCACATTAAGAGATAAACTGAGGAGGTGTATATTCCAACACAGCTACACAGACTGTGGCACATGGCACGTCTTCTCATTTAAATTTGCCTTTAGTATGAAATATTGCTCTGAGACACATGGAGTCCACCTTTAGGGGCTGTTAATTTAGTCCCTAAGTGCATGTTCTTAGATTTCTTAGAATTGTCAAATGTGTGGACTAATGATCACAGGGTGGCTGGATAGATAAAGAGCGTCCAAGATATGCAAGTATATTTTCCAATGAACAGGACACTTTCAGCTCAGGAAGAATGCATGTGGTAAGATAACAGGACTATTTAAAAGTTTTGAGTTGGTCCAATGTTTTTTTTTTCTTTTCTTTTTTTTAAAGAAGTCCCTTATGTTCACCGGAACACCTAGCAACTGCATAGCAACACAATTCAAACGGATTCCAACACCCTGATCCTGATCACTGGAAAACACCACACTTTCTCAAGAAAATGTAAAATTCTAGTTTAGTCTTGGCTCCCAGACAAGAGCTTCACATTCACTGGGACTGTTCACAAGTCATGCAAATGAGTTTATGTAAGAGTACTCTGGTCCAAACATTATGTAGCCAAATGTGAGCGTTTGAGCTGTTCTGCAACATGTTCCAATCATTGGCCATCTTTGAAATGCTGCACGTCACCTCAATGAAAAGAAATTATTTTTAGTGACGGAAAATACACTCAAAAAGATTCATAGCAGCTGAGCTATTCTGGTTCCGAAAATATTTTGCAGAAATGTGTGCATGTTTGAGTTGCTGGAAGGGGAGATATGATTTGAATTATTTTATTGTTGAATAAAACATGAAACTGCAGAAACCATTTAAACTGGTCGTGAGCCAGGTGGTGTATAAAGGCAAACATCAGTAATGTAAGTAAATATAAGTTGCTATCATAGATAGAGATGGTTCTGGTTGGTTCTTTGTATTAAAAAAGATGTGCAACATGTCCCTGGAACAACATTGTGATTAACCAGATTTGAAGAAACTGTTTTTGTGAAGTTTAGGCTTACAATCAGTGTTTGGTGCTTGTACATCAGTGTCAGTCATCTGATTTTAGGCATTACTCATGTTAAAGGTTAGGTTTAGGTGTAGAGATATGGTCAAGACTATGTTTTGGCATTAAAATGTTGTTCCAGGGTCAACAAAATATGTTGACCTAGGGACACATAGTACTTTGCAAAATCAGGATGTGTGCAGTGTAGGGAGAAGAACACAATAAAATGATATAGGCCTGTGTAAAAGGAATATAATAAATAGTCCTAAACAAAATGTATATCCCTTAAATAATTTAAAATAAATCCAACAATTGTGTCTGAGCATCTTGTGGGAAACATTTGTTATTCATGCTGAATAGGCTTATGGTTTCTTGTTAGTTTCTATAAAGTAGGCTACATTCATTTTGGCTAGACTTTTTTATAGTCGTTATAATGAATGTCATTAGTCTATCCTTTTTTTTTTTCATACAGTGACCTCAAACTGTTAAGCTTTCGTGACAAAAAACATTTAAGTGGTTAAAAAAATCTCTTTTTTAAGTCACACAACCACATATTCTAACGGAGAACCTGGTAGGCTTTCATATAATTCTATACAACTTAAATATCCTTATCATATACTGCAGCAAATGGACTTAACGACTGAAAATTCTTACTTAGCTAACAAAAATTAAATCTAAGAAAGTTAGAAAACTAGCTAAAAAAATTCAGAATGTTATCTGAACATTCAAAGCTTGAAACTTTAAGGAACATTCCATTGTGTTAATTTTGGAGCGAATATTTTTGAATTTTCTCTTAACGTTCTGAAACAAGTTGCAACATAAAAAATCAAACAAACAACTAACATTTTTCAGAAATAATAAATCATATTTTGTGCTAGGGATTTGAGAACATTATTAAAAGCATTATAAAGACTTATTTGCCCAAAAAGCAAATAAGAAAGCACTATGAATGTTTGTAAGTAAGTAAGTGTTAGGCTATGTTTTGTTTCGTTATCTCTCTCCACAGGGATTCTCATGGTTAATAGGGAGGCTTCTTGTCATTATGGAGTTCGCACCTCAGCTAGCGCATCTTGTCACTTGTACTGCAGCCAGGGATCAGATGAAGTGGATTGGTGGGAGCTAAAGGTGGCGGTGGCAGTGTGTGGAAGGTGTTAGATCTGTCTGAGGGGGAAGAAGCCTCCTCACTGGGGGTCCAGATCCCGAGTTGTTGACACCTCCACCACAGGTCATGGGAGAGTCTCTGAGAGTTTGATTAGTGAAGGTGCAAGAGATGCAAGTCAGATTTCATGTGCTTTCCTCTGAACAACTCTAAGTTGTTAGTTAGTCAGTTGTTTCAAATTAGTGTTTAAATGTCAGTTTTGTTAATTACATTTTTGGCTTATTGTTATAATATGTAACACAGTTTTTTTGTTTTTGTTTTTTTTAAATATATTAAATAAACTTGAAATACATTTTAAGGACTAGTTCATAAATGACAATTTACAAACAATTTACTCACCCCCAGGCCGGTCAAGATGTAAATGAGTTTTTTTCTTCATTGGAACAGATTAGATTTGTAACATTAAAACACTTGCTCATCTTGCTCATAAAACCAAGCACATGGTCCAACTTGAACACAAGCAAAATTGCAAAACCTCAAATCGCTCAAGACTATTTCCCTTAAGCAATTTAGCTGAGCAACAATAAATAATGTATGTATCCAAAAGTTAATTATGTAATTTATGTAAATATTATTCATTCGATGTTGTGTCAGTAAAAAACACAACAACAATCATTCAGTACTGAGTAACTGAAACTGAGAGACAGCGGGAGGAAGAGGTTGAAGAGAGTTTACAGAGGTGACAAAGGCTCAGTGAGAAGTGTGGGAATGTTTGCCCTGACTGCGGCCTGAGAACACACACAGCTGAAGCACACTGAGTTTATGAGGCTCTTTCTGCTGTCTGTGATGATCGAACCAGAGCCAGTGACCCGAAGACACCAAACGAGCCTTCTCTGAAAAGAACAAGCGAGAATCTGAGCGAAGACCTGGGGATTTGTTCTGTTTAGATTTACGTATGATTTTACATGCCTGCTGTTGATGAGATAGAGGAGGAGGACTATTCTGCTAGTCACACGTATCATTGTTAGTCACTGCAATATTTGCAATGTTTTGCAAAACATGAGTTAAACTGACCGATGCTTTAGCTGCCCGGACGTGTCCACGTGACCACTGTATACAAGATACAGGCTGGCACACTTGCTGTTAAATTGCAAATAACTGAGACTTATTCAAAGTTTACTAATGTTTGAAAATGTTTACTGCAAATCAGTCATGGAGGGGAAAAAAAGGTGAAAGGAAATCATGGTCAAGACCATATCAAGTTCAGTTGAATTTTAAGAGAAACAATTTTTGAATGATCTGATCTACTGCAGTATCAGTTCCTAGTCAACACAAGCATTCTTGAATTCAAAAGGGTTTTCGTTTCCTTGTTTCTGAGGTGTCATCGTTCATGGGAAGCAGCATTTTTATGAGAAACAGGAAGGACCGAAGGGTGGACAATAAGATCCAAGCCCAGCCTCTTCTGGTTAGTGTAACTGTATGGACAGACACACACAGAGCGGTGTGTGTGTGTGTGTGATTGTACAGACAGCATGTCTCAGTGTCGCTCTCCATTCAGCTGCTTTATCATATAGTTACATTCCCAGTCTAGACGGAAATCTTTGCAAAGTCTCTCTGACCCAGATCCTAAAAATCTCTCCTAAATTCTATTAGTCCAAAATCCAACATTCAAGCCCTGAAACCGGTTGTTCATTCTTTCCATGAATATTTTTCCACATACCTCACATTTCTATTCAGGGAGGATGCAGCTGCATTCCCAAACTATTAGTCTACATTTTCAAAGCGAACAATAACAAAGTATGTCTGCCGGAGGGGGGAGAGCAGAGCGTTCAGTAACCCATCCGGAGGTGGGACGCTCTGGGGTTGGATAGAGCGGAGTGTTCTGTAACTGAAATTTATTACGAAGAGGAATGTCAGTAATGTGCCTCTACCTTCCCGAGCTGTTTTGGTACATACGCCTCGCTGCATGGACAATATGACATGTCATTTGAAGTATGCAAAGCAGCTTGCTGAAACAGATTCTCATGTTTGAGAATGTGCTGGACATTACTGGTTGTGCCTGCAAAATGTCTATTAATATTCATTACTGCTGGGAAGTTTGGGCAAAAATAACAGTGATAATGACTGTGCGCTTATTTAGCAAGGATGCATCTATAAATTGTTCAAAAGCGACAGTGGAGGCATGCACACCTTGGGCAGAAAACCAGGATTTTAGAACTATTTCCGAAGAATAATGTGACACTAATAATGCAATAAATTCAGCTTTGCACAGGAATAAATCACTTACAAATATATCATTTTAAACTTTAATAATGTTTCAAATGCAGCCTTTGTGAGCTGAAGACACATCTTTCATCTTTCATTAACACCAAATGAAAAATTTGAGATCATGTTTAATAGTGCATTTGGCAGATCTAATGTTCTTTTTTTTTAAGTTGAATTTATTGTGCCAATAATTACATAACTCTGGATTATTACACTTGCTCTTATTCTAGAGATGCTAATATGACATTTTCATTCTGTTTTCTCGTGATTGTGACCCCATGATAAATATGACTTCTGCTTTTTTTTTTTTTTAAGTACTGAGATGAAGCAGTCCAAATCCAGCAGCCCAGAGCAACTTATCGAGATGATGATTCACATGCTGTCAATAGTGAAAGGTCAAGCGAGTAATCTCCCTTGTTTCCCTCGCAGGAGCAGAGACCTCACTAAAGGTTAGACCGCAAAACATCCATCCATCCATCCATCACACACACACACACACACACACACACACACACACACACATGTAGGTTGCAGTGTGGGAGGGGGTGCACTTGGGTACGAGACACTGTGATACAGACATGAGAAAATGAAAGTGTGAGGACAGATCACTCCTCCTTCAGATGAGAAAGATGACAAGAAAACTTGCAAAATGAAAAGCACTTTTTCAAGTTAAAATGAAATCATAACTGATTCACTTTCTTAATACACTTTCTAGATCTTATCGCGTATAAGTCATCAGAGAATGCAGTATTTAATGCATCAGTGTTTTGTTTTTTGTTATGTCTATTATTTTATTACAAAATACATACATTAATATTTGTTTGAAATAATTAATTGCTAAATTGTTGTAAAAATGCGTTCTGATTTCTTCTATGATAAGCATGTTTTTCATTTCTACTTCAGAAATAGAAAATACTAATATTAAAATGAAGCCAAGTGGCCAATCCAATATTCACATATCATTATATCATAGCGAGGGCCCATGTTGGCCCCTAAAACTAGTAGTTAATATTTTTACTGTGAAAATATCATTTTATGTTGTTTATTTATTTTGTTTGTTTGTTTTTTAGGAGAATATATTGTTTCTTTTTTGCTGGATGGTTACACCAAATGACATCTTCGAGTAAAATATTTCTTGTGGGCCTACATTTTTTCCAAAACCTTGAATACACTTTACATAACATTTCTAATAACTTGGCACATGCGCTTTAAAACTATATTTTTAGCATTTTTCTGTTCTTCGTTATTGTCACTCTCACATGTCATCGACCTGCAAGTGATAGTTCACCCAAAAATGAACATTCTGTCATCATTTTCTCACCCTCAGGTAATTCTGAACCTTTATGATTTTCTTTTTCTGGAAGATACAAAAAACAAAACAAAAAATTTTTTTAAGGAAGAAACAAACTCAAGTTTTCTGTACAACCTTGGCTGACTTGATGTCCTCAAAAGTGTGTGATGTTCACAAGGTGCCCTATTTTCTCCATCAAAAACATGGAGAAATGTGCTCAAAAGGCCAGTAGTTTCCCACAAGCAACTCACACATTCTGCCCTTCATTTTTTTCTCCTTGAATATCCTAATTCATTACGAAAAGTCACAACAGGGCGGTAAAATACCAACCTCATACTGGCTTTTTGACATGTTTGTGTCCTGCTCAGTATTGTGGGAAAGATACCTACAACATACATACATACATATTCAAGCTGCTGTTTATTGTGGTCTCTGTCTGTCTGAACTAGAGCAATACACCACACTGCAGGTGACAGATTGTGCGTTTTTGTGGGGAAAGCACCACATGAGGCAACCATTCTGCAATCTACCATGTGCAAAGAAAAACATCCCCAGCAAATCAGCCCCGGCATTTCTCAATTGTACACAAGTCCCCTCCCTCTCCTTTAGCCCTGCTGGACGGTTTGTTTTTGAGAAGCCCACACGTGATCAGCTGGGAGGGTGGTCTCTCTGTTTGCCTGATGAAAACAGGAACAACTTCCCAGCTCAGCTGCAATTCCATCAAAACAAGTTCAACATCATCAAAACATGATCTAATTTTGCTTTGCCTTTCGGAGAAGAGACCAAGGGAGGCAGTGGGGCAACATGGTTGTTGTTTTACAGTGTGTTTTTGTCCTTGCACTGTTTCTCAACACAGGCTAGAAAATGCCATGCAGTCCTTACCTAAGTAAAATGAAACGAGGAATGCTGAGTCATGGAGAAACGGGAGAAACAATGACAATGCAAAACCTCGCTCTCTTCCAGCGTGGAACTAAATGGCTGGAACAGATTAGCATGGCGATCAATGGACACAAGTCAAAAATCAGTGACGTGTATTAAACTCTTTTTCTTTAGTGCATTGAATGAGTTTACTTAAGATAACAGCAGTACTTGTATGTTTTATTTGCATTGAAGATTTTAAATGTATTTCAAATATAAGCCTCCATTCAGTCTACTGTATATGCAAGCTTGCTTTGCATTGTAACCGAAACAGCCACAGCAGCCTAAACAAACCAAGTCTGTGCCCAGTTATTGTCTGTCTGTAACAAAACTCATCTACTAACAGTACTGTTTTATCAGATTTGAATAGCCAGATACATCAGTATGCTGGGAATCTAGACAGTAGTCAGTCGTCTGGCCGCCCAGGCCCGCCGGTTTCCTGCAGAAGCTCCTAGACGAGATCCTGAAAATCTCAGACTGCTTTGATGAGTCAAAGTCTGCTGGCGACCTGATGTAACAGCAGAGGAATTTACCTCAGCCACCCCTGGCCGTCTGCCCCGTTCAGCAGACTAAACAACAGAGGACAGACGCGGGACCAGCCGCAAACCTGGTCTTGTATCGCCACCTGCTGTTCGGTAACGGTAATGCAATGTGCAGGATGCCTCGTAAACGCTTTTACTCAAGATGCTGTCAGGTAATTGCCTAATAAACCAGTTTGTGTAAAAAGAATGTGCATTTTTCATTCTCTTTGACGCACATTATTATTATTTAGCTTGGGTTGAACAAGGGCTGTACGGATCGGTGCAGCTTCTGCAGTAATGCAGTCAATGTACCGGTCTGTCGTGGTGAAGTGGCGAAGCTCTCGATTTACCGGTCGATCTACGTTTGTACTCTCACCTATGGTCATGAGCTTTGGGTTATGACCGAAAGAACGAGATCCCGGATACAGGCGGCCGAAATGAGTT
>JAUCMU010000013.1:10128817-10152715 GCA_032275025.1 Enteromius treurensis
GACTGTAAAATTACATTGTTTTGGTCTTGGTTGAGCTTGTGTGTAAAAGAAGTTCAAGCATTTTAAATTTGTGTTAAGTATATGCATTTTGTATCAAAGCAACAAGAAATGTTTTAATTGTATAGCCTACAAAAACTGATGTTGTTTTAAAGTAAAAGATCTAAAAGTACAACTATGCAACTGGTACAACTGGTTTTCTATAAGGGGTAGGGTTGGGTCAGGGGATATAAAATATTTAGTTTGTTTATTCAGTTAGGTTATTCAGTCAGTCAAATTTTTAGCGGTAAAAACAGCTTTATTTAAAAATTAACTGTTTAACTTTTACAAATAAAGAACTGTTTTTTTACCAAGATTTAAGGTGTTGAACAATATTAGGATTTTAACTGAAATACACTGAATTTACTTGTAAGCGGTCCTGCAAAGTTTTGTAATTTTCTTCATTGCAAAATGTTTACATTTAAAAAATGAAATTGAAAAATTTTACTTCGAAATGCATACATTTTTTCAATCAGACTTTAAGCAGGAGATTAATGTTCCATCATCTCTCTGACTCTCTCTCTCACTAATCGTTTTATCCTTTGTAGTGATGCTTGAAAATGAGCTGTAGGCTTTGATTGTCATGCTTACAGTTTGTACAAGACCACAGACTGTGAATGTTCATGTCGCCCCATCTTTAGAATGAGGGGCCTTCACTTTGCAACCAGAAGCACATTGGAATGAAAGAAATGGAAGCAATGGGCATTTCTCTTACTCCATCTAAAGTCTTTGATGTGTGTCATCCCCTCCACCTCTGAATCCTCTGAGGGAGATGTAGAGCTTTCTCTCACCCTCACACTGCCTTTCCTGCTGAGTACAGATAAGGCCACCCAAATAAACAGCAAAGCACGGAGTGTGTGGGTGCATAAGTTATTCATTTTTTAAATAACCTTCATATTTACAATTACATCATCTACTCACAGGCTTATCCGATTTCAGCAAAATTATAAATGAAGTATGGTGTCCTTGTTTATGTAATTGTTAATTATGTAATATGTGCTTATAATATAATTCATAGTATATCTGAAGAGGGCAAGCTTTGGGACATACTGCCTTGTCATAAAATTGCGTTCTGCTAATCATTGGTCTCACAAATATTCCCCATTGTGTAGTTGGTTTTATTTATGTTTGTAGTTCTGACTATAAGACAAATCCTCCTAAATTTACCAGAAATGGTACACAATTTGGGGACTTTTGGCAATATGTTTTGGGACACACATATTCAAATTTCACACACTATTTACATTCTACTTGGTCTCATGCCAAAAAACATCTCTTTTTCCCTTTTTTTTTTGTGAGACATGAAATACGTACCAAGAAGTACATATTTTCATAGACAGTAGGTTTGTTCAGCAGCTCACGAAGTACAGAGATGTACTTGAGAAGCGAGGTGCTCTGGTTTGAATCCTGTGTATCTACGGTTAAACAAAATATCTTTGTTAAAGAAAGGGGAAATGGCGTGGTTACCTAGGTGGACCTAGGACACGCTGGAGGGACTATGTCTCTCGGCTGGCCTGGAAACACCTCGGTGTTCCCCCGGAAGAGTTGGAGGAAGTGTCTGGGGAGAGGGAAGTCTGGGCGTCCCTGCTTAGACTTCTGCCCCCGCGACCCGGCCCCGGATAAGCGGGAGAAGATGGATGGATGGATGGATGGATGGGTTGAACAAATAGTTTTTGCTTTTGTCTCTGCTACGGGACTAACATCCTGTGGTAACTAGGAATTTTAAGCTTGAGGCTGGACCCAGCCCTTAAATGATCTGATATGACCAAACAGCTGAGAAGAGATGATGTTAACCCTCTTTGAGGACCTCAAAGGATGCCAACCCTCAGATAACATACAGAACTACCTTATTTCTGCCAGAAATTAAATATATTAAGTTTCTACAATATATAAATGTATTGCAGAAACTTTATTTCCTGTAAAGCTTGCTTTGCAATGATTTGTATTGTAAAAAGCACTAAATAAATAAACTTGAATTGAATACGCTCCATAAATCTGTAGTTTACAGTGAATTTATAACAACTAACAACCTCATTGTGCCTAACAACACTTCTCAGCGGTTATAAATTCACTGTAAACCTTGGCTTCTTAGTGCTTATTGCTTTCTTTACATTTTTTTAATAACATTTGGACAACATTTTTCCTTTTTAGCATTTGAAAAAACGCAAACAGAGCAGTGGAATGGGGAAAAAAACACGGAAGGTCTATCAACATGCTTGGTCACATTTTAAAATTGCACATTTTGGCAAAAGCTGTGAAATGTGAACACATCAGCACTTTTACATACAAAAATCACTTCAGAATCCCTTATGCACAAAACAGATCCATAAAGTTTTACCCACAAAGTGCCATTTTTGTTAGTTTACTCACTCTCATGTCATTACAAACATTTAACCTTACTGATCTAGTAATTTATTTGGGCAGCATCTGTTGCATGCTATAATTACCACAGAATTATATTGACTGACTCCACTGTTTAAAACAAGCAGCAATCAAGTTTACGGTAATGCACCTACAATGTAAATTGTAGGTGTATTACCATAAACATGACTGCCGCTTGTTGTCCTTGAAAAATTAACAGAATTTTACAGATACTGTCAATAACACTGGACCTGTAGCCTACTGAACCGGTAATATTCCTTTAAAAGCAGTAAGTGCAATAAAGAGGACACATGCTGCAGAGCACCTGGTTTGAGTGAGTCTCATACCGCAGGGAAAGCTGAGCTGGTGCAGACTGGTACACAGAGTCTGTACAGTAATTCCTGTTTTTTCTGCTTGCGCTAAAAACAGTCCGGGAACATGTTTCAGTAACAAAGTGTGGGAGGTGGTACAGAGTACAAACTGTAAATGCAATGCCGTTCTGGAATTCTCCTGAGTTTCCCGGGACGTCTGACAAACATTACAGACCGTAAGCAGATCTCTGTGTCTCAGCCAATCACAGTGCCAGAGCTACTGCACACAGCCAATCAAAAGATGATTGCGTTGTGTTGTGTTGTGTTGTACACAGTGTGCTGCTGGTGTGTGAACGAAACATAGATCAATATTTAGTGTGGGTGTGTATGTTTGTGCAGTGACAGAGATGTCCCTGGATCAAGGCCAAACTTGTGTGTGTAGCTTTTTACATCTCAGAAGAGAGCTTTTGTTTGTATTTGTTTGGGACGGTATTTGAGTTTAGTGATGCTTTGTCGTTTACAAATATCGATGTTGGATATATGCTTTTTCTTTTTTTCTTTTTTAATAAATTTGCAAAAATGTCAACAATGATTTTTCTGTTAATATGGGGTGCTGTGTGCACATTAATGATTTTAGCAAATGGCTGCAATATAACAAAGAGTGAAAAATATAAGGGGGTCTGAATACTGTATATTATAACACTATACATCCGGCTGAGATTATTATTACAACTATTTGAAAATCTGGAATCTGAGGGTGCAAAAATAAATGCATATTACTAATCAAAAATAAGGTTTTTATATATTTACAGTAAAAACTTTTCAAAATGTCTTATTGGAACATGATCTTTACTTAATATTCTAATGATTTTTGGCATTAAAGAAAAATCTATAATTTTGAACTACACAATGTATTTTTGGCTATTGCTGTGCAACATAAGGCAAAAGATTTTGTGGGCCAGGGTTACATATGTCCTGTTCTGTTTTTAAAGCCACTGGAAGCTTATGCAATGTCACTTTAATTCTACATGTAAAGGCACTCATTTGTGAAATGAACCAGTGGAATCAGGCTGGTTGCAAAAGCGTTTGTTTCCAGGTGGGCTCCCCTGTGGTCTCAGCGTTTAACGATTGTTTGGCCACAATCAGTACATGTTTGAGAGGTGGGGAGCACACAGCAGCTATAGAGGGGTTTCCTGCATCCAGACAAGGTTATTGTTTTGTGGAAAAAGAACGATAGTTCAAAAGATTTTCCAGGCTGGGCTGAACTTTCCAGATTGATTTTTGAGTGCATCGTCAGTTGGACGCTGTCATGTGGCTGTTGTTGTCTAGCCCCTCAGTGAAAACAGTTCAGATAATACACAGCTGTTACTGATAACAGAAGATACAAATGAGACAAAAACAAGCTGCAAATTAATTAATTAATCAATAAAAAACATAAAAATAAAAAAGAAATCTATTAAAACTTCCCAAAAAACTAAAAATAACTACAACTATTAATGTGCTCTAGGACGTTTGGCTAATTTTGAAAACTATCATTTGAAATATAAAATATTCGAAAACTGCAATTGCCTTAATAAACAAATAAAATTTGAATTAGATTATCAGTACATCATATCATTCAAGAGACAGTGTGCTTACTTTAATTTAGAAATGCGTACTTTAAATGAGTTTACAATACTATAACATTTTGCAAAACTACATGTTTCAGACTTCACATTTTAACATACATTTATATAAACATCAAACAGCTCCCATAATCCAGCCCATAAAGCATGTTAATTAGCACATGATGGTCTCGAATAGTTCAGACCTCACTGCTGCAAGTTTTTTCATTGTTATAATAAACCTAACAGGATCATCCTCCAGAAAACAGGCTTGTATGTACAGTACAGGATCACAAAATTGCACCTTAACATGTTCGCTTGAACACATTTTCCATTGTGGGCTGGAGACAGCTATAAATGTACACAACATCAACAAGAAACATCTTGTGAGATTTAAACGTGTCAGTGAAAACATGCTTTGTGATACATGGGCCAAAAGCAATCATTCACTCAAGACAGGAAGTGAAGTTTTATCAGCCGCTCCTGTGACGTCAACAGAGATCTCCAGGGAAAAGGAAAAGCACATCGCTAATGACTAGCGGTCAATGCTGCTGACACGTTCCAGTGATACCTTAACCTCTGCAGAACCGATTCAATGGTGTGAAAATATTAAATGCATGGGTGTTTATGGCCTAAATGTGTATTTCACATTAAGCTCAGGTATAAAGTACTCAGACAGTGCAGACAGGTCGTGTCTTTATAGTCACGTGATCATAGGTCTCTAACTCAATGAGAAGTAGGTCACGGGATTACAGACACAGTCGCGTCTCAGCCAGAGGCATCTGGAACAAACAGGCCGAATACACTGCCAATGCAACAGACGTGTTTACAACCAAAACACTATAGACTGTACAAATCCAACAATGAGGCTGCGATGTTTTGACAATGATCCAACACTCCCCCACTTTTCTACCTCACAGAGTGGGTTTATTTCCAACACTGACCAAATGTTTACGCAAAGAAAGAAAGTGAAGCTGTAGTGTTGCTGCAGGCGCCATGTTCAGGAGATGCTGTGTTTGGTTGTGAAAGTTAAACTACTTTGTGCTTTCAAAACATTACAAAAGTAGAAATCAGTGGTCAAATTGCATTCACAACACTGCTCCAGAACACTTCAACCCAAATATTAGAGTGGGTTCAGCGCTTTCACGCAAAACGGACTCCTAAAAACTTTTGTGTCATAGCGCCGGGACGCAGCGTCACTTTTGGTGCTATATTTCCATCACACGCTTGAGGTACCCCCCCAATCACAACACACTGGATAGCTGGCCAATCAGAGCACACTTCAATTTTATTAGAATGATGAGCTTCGTTAAATTGACTTGTTTTAGAAGGCAAGGCTTAGAGGAGAAACAATAATGTACAGTACATGGAAAATAATGTGTTTTGAACTTTAAAACACATAAACAAATTTAATTACACCAAATACAACATAAAATTATTTAGTTTTTGGTTACATCACATGACTCAATATTCAAGCAGGGTTGACCCAGTTGGGTCAGTACCTGGATGGGGGACCTCCTGGGAAAACTAGGTTGCTGTTGGTAGAGGTGTTACCTTGTGGTCTGTGTGGGTCTTTATGCCCCAGTGTAGTGACGGGGACACTATACTGTCAATAGAGTACTGTCTTTCAGATGAGACATTAAACAAATCGTTAAAAAAATCCCATGACACTCATCGTAAAGAGTAGGGGTGTAACCCCGGTGTCTTGGCCAAAATCCCACTGGCCCTTGTCTATCATGGCCTCCCAATAATCCCCATCCACTGATTGGCTGTATCTCTCTCCTCTCCACCTGTAGCTGGTGTGTGGTAAGCGCACTGGCGCCGTTGTCCTGTGGCTGCCGTCGCATCATCCAAGTGGATAACAAAACAAAAAAAACATTGTTATGTAAAACGAGATGTACTTTTTTTATAATACAGTGCAGTACAACTTACTTATTTTAGACACAATAAACTGAATTAGAACAAAGTAATTTAAACCTGCCAAAATGTAAGAAGAAAAAATTTGCCTTGAACATGAACTTATGTTAAACTTCTATACAAAAGATGAACTAGCATGTGCTCCAAACTCAGACCTAAGTCAGTACAGACAGGGGGAATGTCCTCGCTAACCACAAATCTGGTTTACAAAGTGGGTTCAGTCAATTAAACTGTGCAGAGACTAATGGAGTAGATGGATCTATGATTGTCCTAGCAGCATAGCATCAAGAAAAAACATAATGAGGGTCACCTGTGGTTTAGGGCCCTTAAAATGAAACCTTTGAAAAAAGGTTTTAAATATTTTGGAAAACATTCACAAACTGAATGTGAAGTGAAGTGAAGTTGTAAATAACAAAAGAACCTCTGTGTAAATAACAAAAATGTGATTTTGTAAAAACGGTGACTGCATGCACATCCACATTACATGTTCAGTTTATAAGTGCACATGTGACCCTGGACCACAAAACCAGGCAGAACGCTAACAAAATAAATATTTTCATTGATGTATGTTTTGTTTGGATAGGACAATATTTGGTCGAGATATAACAATTTGAAAAATCTGTAATCTGAGGGGTCAAAACAAACATTTTAAACATGATCTTTCCCTAATATCCGAATCAATAATTTTGACCCATACAATGTATATTTGGCTAATGCTACAAATAATTCCAGTGCTTCCTAAGGTTTCGTGGTCCAGGGGTAACATATAATCATGTAGTGTTTTTTTACATCTCCAACTACTGGCCTAGCATAGATACATAATACTGCATTTTAGTTGTTTTTGCTAATACGTTTAAATGGGGATTTTGACAACACTGTCATATGTATGGATAGTACATATTCAAAACATGCGAAGGAAACACTTTTCTGGTTTTATCACATTATTTTCACGTAAACTTTATTTGTTTTTCCAAATTAGTAAATAAATTAGTTTTAAAATTGCTCCGCTCTTTAGAATCCTTTGTTTCAGTCAGTCAACCATTGCATTTAGTGCCTTCATACATGGCAGCACTGTAAGGTAACTGAAACGGTTTCTATCCCTGTCACGGTGCCATCTTGTGTCTTCTTTATTAACTGCAGTGAAAATGACCTCAGAGTACGTGCAGTTGGCAGTTGCATCACCTGGTCAAAATCAATCCCTGCTGGTAGATGGTGTAAACACACCAGAGGCCAAAACGTCTTTTTCTGATTTTGTAATGAAAGAAAAATTATAGCTTTTTGGTTGAGGTCTTACAAAAAGGACAATGTTTCTTGTGAAGGGCTTTGGGTACTGTGCACGTTCATCAGCTAGGATGACACTGACCAGCATAAGCCAGACCTGTGCAGCACATGTGATTGCAGAGCCTGAGGCTGCTCATTCAGACCTGGAGTGAACCAGAGGATTAATCCGTATACAGGCTCAGAGATCTGATGTGTCACGCTGACACGTAGCCTGTGCACAAGAGATCAAACATGTACATAAACAGGGATTTTCTTCTAGTGTTCCTCTTAGGATGCATGCTACATGGTCACGTCGTCATCTACAAAATTTTTCCACGGGGTTGATGCTGACTCGAGGCCCTTAGAGGGGCCGTGCCGCAAAACAACAATCCATACCCTGCACCAATAATTGTTCCGAAATAGCTTTGTGCAAGACATTCAAGTTTTTAGAAGACACAAGTTGCAAATCAATGAAGTCTTGTTTTTTGAAAATGGTTTAAAACGAACCAAGGAATGCTTAAAAAAAATCTGTTTAAATTTAATTCAAATTATTCCAATTGTAGATTTATTATTATTATTTTTTATTATTTTAATCACCATTAATTTTGTATATTAAAGTTGCTATTTTTTTAAACCTTGAGTGAATGTTTTATTATATTGTCTTGTTTTTGTCTTTTTGTGTACTGGCACATTATACTACGTTTCCCCTGCAAATATACAGGTAAAGGAAGTCAGGTATACACTATCTCAAATAAAATCAACAAAAGCTACAATCCTTTACTGCACTGTTATTGCAGCATCAACATTAACACTTTGTTCGAGCGCTCATAAATCAGGTTAACCTGGGTGAAATGCGAGTTCAGTCTAGAACACAAGCTCCATCATTTTAGAGGAAGTCATGGCACCTTGTGGTGACTGAGAGAATAAACTCCAGCACCATGAAACGTATTTTCCACAGTTTTAAATTTTATGTTAAATTAGTCAAAAAATACGCAGTTTTATACATGATTTACAATTCATTTACTATTGTGTTTCATGTCAATTACTAGATCAGATATCCCACATTTTGGTGAATTTTCCTTTAGTCTATTTAAGTTTGGTTGCATTGTGTTACAGAGAGAAAATAAATACTCCTAGTGAAAGTAATTTTTTGTCTGTTTGCCTCTCAAGAGTCCTCCCACTGCCTGCTGTATTACTCATCATGCTTCTTAAAGGTGTGCAAAGGTTGAACCCAAACCAGACCTCATCCCTTCTTGGGACCTTCGAGCCGCTAGACTCAGTCGAGCTGAAGTTAAAGTGGATGGGAGACCTGCATGCATTTTCGATCAGCGAGTCGTGCCTAGAATTCGGTCCGGCCTACTCTCACGTTATCCTGAGACCACGCCCTTTCGGGATCTGGTGGTGAGCTTGCAAGCACTGCCTGTACGCACCTTGCGCCTTTACATGGATCGCACTCTGAGTTTTAGGAACTTCTAAAAGCTCTTTGTTTGTTTCGGAGGCCAGCAGAAGGAGAATGGAGCTGTCTCCAAACAGAGGTTGGCCCATTGGCTGGTTGATACCATAACCTCGGCATACCAGGCCGTAGGTGAGCCGTGCCCCCTAAGGGTGAGAGTGTAAGTGAAGTGACCCATACTTGCAATTTGTGCTTTGCATTTAACCCATCCAACGTGCACACAGAGCAGTGAGAAGTGAACAAATCCCTGGCATGACATTAGTCATTAACGTAACGTCTCCAGTCCTGGTTACATACGTAACAGGACGTTTTGTGTCTAGAATTTTTAAAAATGACATGAAGGTACTGTTATAAGTGCAAAAATGATTGTAAAAAACTGTAAAAGCTATTCTGGTGGTTTAATTTGAGTCTACACCAGGCATAAACAAATATCACATCATACAACACTCAATGGTTCATCTTAATTTAATACATAAATGCTGTAAACCTCTAAACAAATAACTCAAAGTGATAATAGACAAACAGTGATACTGGATTGACAAAGTCCAAACCAAAAGTATAAAATAGTATATCTAGCTTGAGGTTTTATTTTCAGATAGACAGAAATCTGCTGTTGTGTTTTTTTAGCATGTTGCCAGTGTGTTCTAACACAATTATAACATTGTTTTAGCATGTTGCCACCATGTTGTCGTAAGCTATTATTGCTTTTGCAGAAGCTTTGATACAAAGCTTGTTTTAGAATGTGTGTTAGCATGTTTTAACATTTCGTTAACATTGCTGCTTTGACATCTACGCTATATAGCAAACTGATTGTTCGCTATATGCAAATGATCTTATCGCCCAGTTCTAAACAACTACATGTGGACAGGCATTAAGTTATAAACATAATCAACCTAAATTTCTGTTAAGCTTTAAAACAATGTGTATCTGCCCATTCTACCCTGCCCACAGACTGTTTTCTCTCCTGCCCTTGGGCCGACGCTTCAGATTACTCCGGACAAGAACTAGCAGACTGAGGAGCAGCTTTTTCCCCAGAGCTATCTCCTTACTGAACTCTGCCCCACACAGACTCCTTTGACCCACCCCCATACACTCTCCCCAAAATCATTGTTACGATGTGGTTGCCAGATGAAAGAGAACGTAGGAGTCGTTAATTAGAATAAACTTAAAGTCTTTACTAATAATAAAATAAGGGGTGGGCGCCCTAAAGGCCACGAGGGCAGAGTCAAGGGGCCTTCAGGGCGAAGCCTTGGGAGGCGGATCAGGAGCCTTGGGAGGCCTTGGGAGTCCCACCCACCCTTTCCAGGAGCCTATCTCTACTGTCCCCCCCCAAAAATTTCTTTGGGAGGCTCACCGACCTCGAAGACCCCGGTCTGTGGAGTGGCTCCACTGTGGTGATGTTAGGTGGGCGTTCAGGTGGCGCGGGCTCTGGAGGGCACACGGAAGGGCACACGGGAGGCGCAAACTCAGGGAGAAGCGCTGGTGGCACAAGCTCAGGGACTGGATTTAGCTCTCCTTGCCAAATGTCAATTACTGTCTCCGATGTCAATGAACTGGAATCATAGGGGAGCCAGAACTGTGGAAAAGGAATCAGTGGAGCGGAATCCACGAGGAAGGGGAGTATAAATCCAGACTTTGACTCATTGACATAATTTGTATCAGATGGAAGGAGATCTGCGGGGAATGTGATTAAATCCAGCACCTCAGTCTCTGGTAGACGCTTCCGGGGCTTTGGCTTTGGCCTCCCTCTCCTCGTGCATCCACGCGCTGCGGGTGTAGGGCAAAACTCTCTTGGCGCTGGCTCGTTGTAGCACTTGGGAAACGCTTGCCCGTCAATGCGCTCGGGAAGCGCGGGCCTGTTGATGCGCTCGGGAAGCGCGGGCCTGTTGATGCGCTCGGGAAGCTCGGGGTCAATGACGCACTCAGGAAGTGTGGGCTCGTAGAGGCGCTCGGGAAGCGCGGATTCAATGAAGCGCTCGGGAAGCGCGGACGAACTGAAGCCCTCCTGCCATGCGGGTGTTATGCGGTTCCGTAGAATCGCCAACCGTGATCCGGGAAGCTTGGGTGCGGTTCCCTGGAAGCGCTTTCCTGGCGTGGAGTAAGGTGGTAGCCCATGAGCGAGGTGGTGGAGAATAAACTCGGCCCAAGACATCATGCGCTTTTTCTGTTATTTGGTCAGTCAATCTGTTACGATATGGTTGCCAGATGAAAGAGAACGTAGGAGTCGTTAATTACAATAAACTTAAAGTCTTTACTAATAGCAAAAACAGGAGGATACATTCAAAGTAACACATTCAACATTAACACTGACTGACAAACTAGAACTCAAAAGACAGGGGATTTATACACAAAGACTGAAGTGAGGGCAGCTGGGGAGACACAGGTGAAGACAAATCAACTCATAATCACATCATACACAGGAACTACCAAATATGGGCACACAGGAAGGAAGACAGGAAGACATAAACTGAAACTAACACAATGAAAAAAAAAACAAACCAAGAATATAAAAAACACAGAGAATAAACAGACATGAAATGTGACAGCACTATTTACATCTTGCACATTTAATATTGCACATAATAATTGCACTACACGGTAAATACCCACTAAATGTACATATCCTTTGCAAATTTCTAATTATACATTTTTATACATATGTCAATATGTCTGATACAGTAAATAACAACCTGTAAAAATTGTTGATATCTACTGCATATTCATAACTACTACAGCAACCTGAACATTGTTCATCTATTTGCAATTTCTGATTACAGTTAATATATGTTCATATCACTGTTTATCCACCTGTAAATATTATCCAGTTTCTGCTTGTACATATCTTCTGTAGGCGCACTTATAACTTATACATGTATACCGCACTTGCTGCTTATTGCACTACTGGTTAGACTTAAACTGCATTTTGTTGCCTTGTACTGCACCTGTACATGTGTAATGACAATAAAGTTGAATCTAATCTAATCTAATGTATAGAAATAAAAATAATGTGATTGGCTGTACTGTAAAAAGACCATTACGGTTGCTATCGGCCTAACCAGGAAAATTCTGCAAATACAAACTCTACCTGTGCACCTTGTGTAAACAGCACGCAGGACTGTTAGCAGTTGTAATATTAGCCTATATTTGATATCTGCATTATGAAGCTGTCACTATATTTTTCTGACGTAATGGCAGACTTTTATTGTACCAGTGCAAACAATTCTGAAAGAATTGAGCAATTGTTCATTCTGACGGTGGACTGAGACCACTCCTTCTGCCACACGTCCACATCCTGCTGTTCAGGATCTGCCGTGTGTTTGTGCTGGGAGCTCAGCTGTGCTTTAGACCTGTGTGCTTTATTTTTATTTCACTAAAATGAACTTCTCTCTTATTCTTCTACTTATTTGTGTGGCAGCATCACAAGGTAAAACCTTTTATTATTCCTATAATGCTTATAATTTTCAAAAGTTGGATTTTTAACTTGGTTTTTTAATTAAAAAATGGAAAGTATGCAGAATTTAATATGCAAATTAAATGTTTGATATGTAAATGTTATGTTGCAATATTCAAATGTAAGTCTTGTAGATAACCATTTCTAAAATAAAATTTTTCAAGTCCACTAAAGAATATTTTATTGTTGTTGTTGTTGTTGTTATTATTATTAGTATTATTATTATTTTACTATCAATATAAATATGTTACTTACTGAACATGGTTTAAAAGTGGAGAATGTAGAATTATGGAGTTATGTTAAAACTGTATAGTATGTATATGCAATTAATGTACATATATCCTCATAATGGGCAATGTCTTTCCTTTTTTAAAGTCAACACAAATATAGTAAAATCAATTTTATCTGTATAATAAAAAAATATTCAAACTCCTATTAGTAGATATACAAACAACGGATTTCGTTTTTCCTGTGCAACAAGAAAGAAGAATTGCTAAAAACACCATAAAATGACTGTAACTGTCACGCCCAGCTGGAGCTGCCAGCTAGAGACTGTTTATGGCCCTCCAGCGCTAAGACCTCTTTTTGTGTGTTTCCCCCTCTGTTTGCTCTGTCAGGACTTTTATGCTGAAACTGTTGTCACTGCCCACCTTGTTTGTCCCTGGATTTCCCATAGCATAAAAGCCCCTATGTGTTTGTGATTATCATGATTCATTACATCGTCTACCTGGTTCCTGTATTTCATTCAGTGCTGTTTTCTGCCCAGTCGGTTCAGGTCTTACAGCTTGAGGAGCTGTCACCTGTACTCACGATCCCTGAAACGCTAGTGACGGGTTCTGACATCACAGCACGACTGGAGGGGTCGTGTTCAGCTCAGCCAGTCCCAGTCCCCCTGCTGAAGGCCCTCACGGTTTCCAACCATTTATTAACAGATTCCTGCCCCGTAGCATGGTATGAGGGGCCATGTCCAGTCGGTCCCGGTTACGCAGCCTGAGAAGCTGCAGTAGGCCCTCACGGTGTCTAGCCAGTTAGTAACGGGTTCCAGCCCCGTAAAACGGTACGAGGGGCCGTGTCATGTCCAGTTGGTCCCGGTTGCACAGCCTGAAAAGTTGCTGAAGGTCCTCGCGGTCTCTAGCCTGCAAATAAAGGGTCCTACCCCCGTTTCACCGTACGAGGAGCCGTGTCTAGTGATGTCGGTTTGCCAAGTTGGGTTTCGAGTGGCCGGATCCGCCAGACCCAGTCTGTGATCCCGATCCTTGGTGGCCGGATCCACCTGAACCTATTGGTGAGCCAGGTTTGGCATCATCTGAAGCGCCTAAACCGGTTGTGGTACCCAGACCACCCAAGCTCCATACGGACTGTGAAGTTCCAGGGCAAGAACCTCCGGAGCCCGTGGGTGGCTCGGATACTCCATTGGGTCCACTTATGGCTACACAATCTCTGGAGATGACGGTGTCTCCCATAGAATCTCCAGAGCCCCCATTCGTGGAGGACTTTTATGTTGAAACTGTTGTCACTGCCCACCTTGTTTGTCCCCGGATTTCCTCTAGCATAAAAGTCCCCCTGTGTTTGTGATTATCACGGTTCATTACATCGTCTACCTGGTTCCTGTATTTCATTTGTGATTTTGTTCCCTGTCTATTTTGTCATTTGGATTAATTCATTGCCGATCTCTGCCTGTTCACGGACCTTTGCTTTGCTTCATCCCTCGGACTCTGCCTGTATTTGAGCCTTGCTTTGTTTACGTTTATGTTACTGTCTATGCCTACTCTGATTCTGTTTGCCGGTGCTCGACCTTATTTGCCTTGACTCTGAGCTTAATAAATCTGATATGCATTTGAACACGAATGCTTACTCTACTAAATTGTGACAGTAATGCTACAATCTTGAAGCCATATGATATCTTTGAGACTTAAAAAATCCAATATTTGCTACCTGGCCTCATGGCATAAACGTACCTTGGTGCACTTTTTAGCAAGACACAACATATACCAACAAGTACATATCACTGCAGTTTCCCAAAAAAGTTAACACTAGAGGCAGTGAACCTCTTACACCTTTTATCTATTTTCACACAAATTTACAGGGATTTAGATTAATAAAGCGTAATCTTTGCACAATAACTTGAAAAATACTGTGTCACTTCAAAATAATATTAATATAAGCTGCGATTTGACAAAATGTTCAAATCTGTGTTGAAGGAAGTTGAAACGACATGTTTGCATCAACACTTGTGTTGTTTATCATTTTGGATTTGTTAACATTAGGGTGAGGTTTGGTGTAGGGCATATTTCCAACATGACAGAGTATTTACTTTTAACAGCAGTCCACAGATATTTAAACCGCCACAATATGTACCTACATTAACATAATAAAAACACGTCAGGGTTCACATATTGGGACATATCTTTATGAAAATGTGTGCTGTCAGGTATGTTAAAACGGCGTTGCATAAAAAGTGCACAGAGGTACATATTTTTATGGGATCAGGTTCAAAATTTTTAATCCTGATTATAGACATTTTTATAGAGCTTGACAGACATGGTCACTGTGAACTGTCGTTGTACTGTTTAACATTGTATGAAGACTGAAACTACAGAATTATTTCAGAGTAAGTCATTCCTTTGACTGCTCTGAATCTAGCTAATTGATTTATTTATTTACCCGTCTGCAGATGCTTCAGTAAATACATCAGAGACACAGCAGACTAACACTTCAACAGTCCAGCCCCTTGGCACCACAGACCCTGGAGAAACTTTACAGATTACGACACAGCTTATCATAATTCAAGAAACAACACAAACAGATGTCTCAAACAACACAGAGACAACCACTTTACAGTCTACCTGGCTGCCCCAGACAACTGAACTCAAAATAATTGCCACTGACGACTCTAGTGAAACATTTCCAGCAGAAGCAAACAGCACAGCCTATATCACGGGTACAAGATTAAACAAATCCTTAGGCTGTCATAACTGAATTCAAATGCTCATTTTTTTTTTAGATTTAAGTTAGAGATTTTTTGATTTATAAATTCATGGGTATTATTTGTCTCTGTCTGTACAGATCTGGGAGACAGAGGAGGACAAGATGTGGAAACAAATCCAGGGCTGGTGGCAGTGCTGTGTATTTTCTGCATTGTGGTGGCTGTAGTTGTTGTGGTTGTGATAGTGAAGGCTGCTCGCTCCAGGAGGCCACAGTTTGAGAGGCTTGACGATGGACCAATGGTGAGTCTTAGATTTACAGTAGAGGTTCTGGATTATAATCATAGTTATATATAGAGAGAGAGAGAGCGAGAGCGAGAGGGAGAGAGAGTTTTAGAGATTGAAAGTTCACATCACCCTTTCAGATTCAGCAAAATGTGATTAATAATAAGGGCCTTACAAAATTCATGTAATTGTTTATTTAGTACCTTATTGTTACATCTGTCATTTTATATTTCATAATTTGGGGTCTGTAAGATTTTTTTTTTTTTTCTTATGCTTACCAGGAAGGAAATATGAATAAGCTTCTGGAATGCAAAATTATTTGTACTTAAGAATTGTTTTTTCTTTCTTCAGGGCAAAGTAAATGAGGATGCACCTTTCGCCCGCTACCCTCCAAAATAAATGGCAGTATCTTAAACTTGCAGTTTCATTAAACGACACATCTATGCCTCTGACATTTAGCTTGTTTATTATTATTATTATTATTATTATTGAAATGTGCTAGTTTAAAACACAAATCTGCAATACCTAGTCTATTAGTTAGAATAATTGTTAATGTTGTGCTTAATTCCCAGTCCAACAACCCCTCTCCCATCCCTCCACAATAACACAAACAGTGACTCATCTATAGTCGAATGAGGAATGTAAATGTACATAAGGATAGACAAACCGTAGGCCATCTTTGTCATGGTTGGCACTGTCAATATTAGTTAGAGACTACGATGGGGTTGTGGCATTTTCATATTGTCCTCCAGATGGCGACAAAATTATTACTGTTTTAATGTAATGTACTTAAATGTGGTCATAAAGAACAGAGGATTTTTGTTTTGTTTTTGCTCACAATACCAAATACCTTTCAGTGTAAGTATTGGCCAGGACACAATTCTACACTCTTAAAACAGATGTGTTAAAAACAACACAACCTGTGTTATATCTTAACACACCTGTGTGTCTAGTTAAGGACAACACATTTTGCGTTACTTTTAACTCAACCAATGTGTTATTCATCTTTACACATTCAGTGTGTTAAAATATTTAACACACTAATGTGTCATTAATAACACAATTTGTGTCATAGATGTGCTATTTTTTTTACCAGTTACAATTAATTCAATACAAAAACAACTTTTCTCTTCAAATATATATTAATATTTATTAACTTAACTTCTTTTTTCACAAATTTCAATTTTCACAAAAGCAATATTCACATGTCATCTGAATTTCATAAAGGTTCCATAATCTTCACTTACTGCTTTTATTTAAGTAAATCCATACATTAGCTTTAGACATTTCATGCATGGACACACTTAATTACTGGCATAATATACTGTAAAATTTAACAGCAAAACATTTATAAATGTGGTGTCAAACAGCCACTTAGTAACACTGTATAAAACATTGTCAACACACTGCATTATACTAAATCAAGTTGACATGTAAATATAAAATAAAGTACATCAAATAAAATAAAATAAAATAATAACATAAGATAAAAGTGTGCGAGATTGTTTAACTTGAGGTAGACAATGTTACATCAGGTGAAGTAACTAGGAACAACATCACAGTGAACTTATTTAAATGTGAAATTAGATAATATAACTCTCAGATGCAACATAAAAATGTGAAATTTGTACAGTAAACAAATCTAAATTATACAAAGGCCTAATGGATAGGAAGTTGGACTTATAACCTAAAAGTCGTGGGTCCCAGGTCCAGCAGAGGTTATGGGTGGGGGAGCTCTCTCCACCTTCAGTACCACGACTGAGGTGAGACCCTTGATCAAGGCACCGTTCCCCCAACTGATTCTCGGATGCCGCAGCAATGGCTGCCCACTGCTCCGGGTGTGTTCACGGTGTGTGTGTGTGCGTGGTTGATCACTTCTCACTGCTGTGTGTGTGCACTTGGATGGGTTAAACGTAGAGCACTAATTCCATGAAATGCTTCTTTGCTTCTAAGTATGGTTGCATTGGATCATCAAAGGTGTCAATAAATTGTCAATCAATAAATAAAATCAAAGCAACTGGTGTTACTTTTCTGAAAAAATAACTCAGTTATATTATTCTAAAATTAAAACGTAATAAATTTTGTAATTTATGTCAAATATTTAAAATTTTTAAAATTTCAAAAATCATGCTTATTCTGACTTGAACATATCAAAATATATAAAAGAATAAGGAAGCATATTAAAGTTCTTAGTGTTTAAAATGAGTAAAAAAAAATACTGATAAATAGGTAAAACCTAGAAACCTAAATAAATTTTAAAAAAAGAGGTTAGGGTTAGTATTTTGTATTTTGTATAAAAGTATTTTGGGTGAAAGTAATTAATCTTTTAATGTGTTTTAAATTGATTGGGTACATTTAGTAAATCAGGGTAAAATATGTTATATTTATTTTTTGCTGAGGAAAAAAAACCACTTACAAGCTTATATATTTACAGGTGGTTTGAAATAGCATATTTTCTATAGTTACTGAAAAATAGGAAAAAATGTATGTTATGTGGCACAGCTTGGCATCTCATTTGAAGTAGCCCGCTGTTTGGGACAGCATGCTCTCACTGTTTACATCAAAACTTTCTACCATGTGACTGGATCAGCGTCACAGAAATCAGTGTGCGGTTCAGAGTTTGAAGTCTAAAACCTTTCACCTCAAATATAAGCTCAAGTATGTGAGCAAGACCGCAGAACAGACACACCTGTACGACACTCCCCTACTGCACAGGAACTCACACGTAAGGCCTTTTCTTCTTTCTTTAAGTCTTCTATTGAAGCATTTACAGACATTGTATTCCCAGACGTTTTCACTCTATATTTAACATATTATTTCCAAGCTCAGGGTCTTAGTGAAATATTTTACCTCAATAGCCCAATGATACCTTGAGTTTATGATACTACTCAAAACTGTTTGTTTGGATCAAGACTCAAGGGTCCACTTGTAAAACATTTTATATGTTTGCAAGATACTTTTTTCTTGTTTTTAAAGCTCATAATTGAACAAAAAGTTATAACCTGTGGTCTTTGGTCTGTGAAAGTTGGTTTACTCTTTTGAATTTTTACTGGTTTAAAAAAACAAGGTACTGCCATTTTTTTAATAATAAACTGAAAAAAATTACAATTAAAATACAAAAACAAAAAAATTAGTTTTCGTTCAGTTTCTTTTTCGAGCGTTCATCTAAGTCTAATAAACTCAGAGCAGTAAAACAGTGAATTTTTATTGACCAATGTTCATCACCATTGAGATTTTTTAATTTAATGTTTGGCATGAATGTTGACTTCTCGCATAGTGTATACTGTGTAGTACTATATTGTCCATACTATATTGAAACAGCAAGCTTTACTTGTTGATAAATATTTCAGTATATGCTACATTATTATGGCGTGACCTCATCATGTTACTTCAAGGAGGCCTATAAAGCCTTGCAATCTGCATTCCTATTCATCTTAATAAAAAATTTAGGCCCTTTTAATAATACAGGAACACAAAGCATTCTGAGCCACTGATTACACAGTACACAATTAACCATTATGACTATTAGTCAAACAGCAACATAGAAATAATGTATAAGATGTAAGATGTTTATTAGTATTTTTCCTTTGCCTCCTGGTAGTGGCACAAAAACTATTTTAGTGTTTAGCAGATATTTACGTATGAATGTATGGCATACTGCACATAAACAGTAACACATGACATGCACGTAAATTATTGTATATGAAACAAGTTTTTGGACTATGTAAAAAAAAAATATATATATATATATATATATATACACAAATGCATATACATATACTATTTCAGTCTTTTTCAAAATGTAAAATTTTTCCTGTGTAAAAAATGGTTTTAAAGTAAATCATGCACCAATTGATTTATGTTGCAACCCAGATTCATTGAAATTACGTGCTTCTGCATACATTTCTGCAACCCAGTAATTATGTATCTACAGTACTGCACGTTTCGCTGCAGTTTCATAGTGAAATGTCCAGAGAGTGGTGCGAAATCACACATTATATACGTGACCATGGCATGTTTGTATTTGATTGCTAAGCACATATTGCTGTGTTTTTTTATAATGCTGCTTCAGAATTCAAATATCCATTGAGTGTTGCTAAAGATCTATCATGTTGGAAATATCCTGTACACCAAACCGAAACCTAAACCTACCTGATAATGTTGACAAATGCAAAAGTAATGTAAAAACATATTCACGGATGCAGCCATTCTATTTCAACTTCCTTTAACTGATTTGAGCTGTTTTGTCGAACCATTTTACACATCAGTATCACAGAAGAAAGCTTTTTACCGCCTGTGCAGCGCCGTAAACGTGAGCTATCGAGTACACCTCTGTCTTGCCTCCGTTGCTCTGTTTGCTAACCCTGACCCAGCCTGTATGACTCCTCTAAATAAAAGCTGCAAATGGATCCAACTCTGCCTGGTTCTTCCTTTGCCATATTCCGATTCAGCAACTATCATGCAACTATCTACAGAATTAACTGCTCAATCCATTTGCCTGGCCACCCATCAAATTCAACTGAAGCGACTCACCGTGTTAACTGAGGAGCTGGTCCAGGCATTACATAACCTCTGCTCGCCTTCCGCCTCGGCAAACGTTAACCCTCCCTCTAGCCAAGAATATGTCTCATCCGCATTTGCAGTAAATCCTTGGCTGGCTTTCCCTGAAAAGTTTGATGGAACCCAGGCCAAGTGTAAGGGTTTTCTACTCCAATGCTCACCCCAGCGGAAGCAGCATTGCATTTGTTTGCTCATTACTGACTGGCAGAGCACTAGAATGGTGCTTATTGCTTCAAAGCTTCCGAGAAGTGTTCAAACATCTGAACAAGGGCAAGAGTGTTGAGAAAAGCTGCTAGCTTTAACACAGGGCATAAAGACTGCAGCAGATATCCTCGGAAGAAGAAGGACAGCGGTCTAAGACCATGTATTGACTATTGTGGCCTGAATGACATCACAGTAAAGCTTGGTTACCCATTACCTTTAGTGCCAAGTGCTTTGGAACAGCTCCGTCAGCCAAGTACTTCACCAAACTCCATCTTCACAGCGCATACAATCTGATTCGGATTCGAGAGGGTGAAAAATGGAAGACAGATTTTTCCACCACTAGTGAGCACTATGAATATCTTGTTATGCCCTTCGGTCTTGCAAATAGTCCCTCAGTGTTCCAGTCCTTCATGAACAACGTGTTTCGAGATATGTTGGGCAGATGGGTAATTCTGTTCCTCTGTGACATCCTTATCTATTGCCACACTGTAGAGGAACACATCCACCATGTCAGAACTGTGTTTTCTTCATCCTGAATCAATTATATGCCAAGGCAGAGAAATACGAGTTCAACCAGACCAGTATCTCCTTTTTAGGATATGTGAACAGCCCAGAGGGGGTAGCCATGGATAATGGCAAAGACGCGGCAGTTCTCGATTGGCCTCAGCCCCGCACCCTAAAACGAATTGTAACGTTTCCTGGGATTTGCTAACTTCTATCGACAGTTTATCCGTAACAACAGTCTCATCACGGCCCCTCTCACAGCCATGACGAAACGTACATCCCATCACCTGACCTGGTCCACTGAGGCACTCAAGGCATTCCAAACCCTTAAGTTACGCTTTACCTCTGCACCCATACTTAAACACCTGGATCTTGAAAAGCCATTCATCGTTGAGGTTGACGTGTCCTACACAGGGGTGGGCGCTATCTGTCACAATATTTTGGTACACCAGCCAAAATGTTTCCCAATGCATTATTCTTCTGAAAGCTATCCCCACAGAACGAAACTACAATGTTGGCAATCGAGTACTGCTGGCCTTCAAAATAGCCATGGAGGAATGGAGACATTGGCTAGAGGGTTCAACACATACTTAGTACTCGCGTCAGAAGCCGCTCGCAGGGCAGGGGGCTCTGTTATATCGGAGGCTTCACTACCGCCTCCTCCGTATCATCAGAGGGAAATCTCACCGCAGTTTTAACCGGTCTTTCGGACTCCAAATCCCATCATGCCTCTGACCTGGAACTGAGCGCACACTTCCACATCATTATCCATGACTACCCTCTCATTACACACTGCATTTAAGCCAGACTCACACGCCAGCATATTGTGAAGTCTTGATTTGCCCCAGCTGTCATTTCTGAGCGTTCATTTATGTGTTAGCTATCTCATTACTGACCTTGGATTGTTTATTTCATCTTGTGATTGTTTTGCCGCCCGCCTTGACCTTTACCTCTCACCTACTGGACTGTGATTGTTATCTGCCTACCCTGAATTCAGTCTGTGTACCCCGACTCTGCCTTTGTCTTGCCTCTGTTGCTCTGTTTGCTTACCCTCTAAATAAAACTGCAAATGGATCCCACTTTGGCCGGTTCTTCCTCACAACATGTGGAACCTTCAGAAGTATCAGTTTTCAAACTGTGTAGGATGTTTAAAATGTTTTAAAACTTTTTGTGTGAAAATTAGCCTTTATTAATCGAAAATGTACTGTATCTGTAAATCATACTTTTAATTGTGTGAAAAGAAATTTAAACTTGTGGGAGTTTTACTGACTCTAATGTTAATTTCAACTGCAAACTACAGCGATTCGTATGTAAAGGTACGTATGTATAGGTACGTTTTGCAGAAATGTATGAAGAAGCATGTATTTCCACTTTAAAATACTAGTTAAAACACTAATTAATCCAGTAATCTAACATTAACTTTCTATGTGCTATACATTTGTTATAATGGTTAATAATATTAATATTTATACTATCAAACCTTTTTATTGTTAGTTCATCTTTAGAATTAAAATGTTAAGAAGTTATCTTGTAACGTTTGCGTTTAGTAATTTTTTTATAATCAACTAATGTTAATGTCTTGCAACAATAATCTGAAAATGAATAAAAGACAATCAATGTAATCAACTTCATGAAACAAGTTTGTGTCCCCATAAACCAATACACATATGCACACACATATACACACACAAACAAACAACAACAACAATGTTATAACTGCTTAAATACAATAATTTGCAGTAAAGTCATGCCATAATAAAAGTTCGAAATCACCTGCAGTGTAGAAACCATGTAATTGTGCTTTGCTGACAGTATGTCCAAGAGAATCAGTGCAGGGTAAAGCCTAATGACTAAGAATGAATGTATTTAGGCAGAAGTGATTTGAAAACAGCACTGAAGAGATTGACTTCCAATACAGCTTCAGACATAACAGGTGCACACGCTTGTTACTGTATAAACAGGCACAAAGTGCATAAAATATGAGTCATAAGTTTTTGCCAGTGAGAAAGAGCATATGTTAATGATCAATCAGCAGCGAAATCAGCATGTGTAGAGCAAAAATCAGCATGACAAAACCACTATAAATGCATAATGCTATCTAAATTGAATGCATATGATGCACTTAGCATATGAGTAATAAGTTGCATGTGCCATTTGGTTTTATTTAAAGGTTATGCTGTTTTTGAAATGTATTTTGCTGAAATGTCATAGTAAAATATCTCTTTCTGCTAAGACATTGGTACTGGTGTTTTAACTGGGTTTTACAGCATTACTCTGTTTAGGGTTACTATGGCTGGGCCTTTTTCCTTCAGGTCAGAAGGTATCAAATCTGTTTGATATTCGGCTAGACGTTAGATGTTTTATTGACTATCATCCCTCCATTTTTGTCATCCATAGCTCTATGTCATAAGATCAGCGGTATAATTCATCCTCTCTCAGCATTATGCTGTATCCTGCTGTTTGATAACATTTATGGCCCTGCTTTTATTACAATTTATATATTTGCATCAATTAAATTATGATACTTATCTAAAGACTTTAAACAGTTTTCTTAAAAACTGTACTTTTTTAATTTATTAAGTGATAAAAAAAAATAAAAAAAAAGATCTCCAAACTACTTAAAACTATAGACTCTAATATTTCAACAAAATAAAACTAAAATGGTAAACCTGGCTTAATCCAATATTTAAATTACTGTTCTGGAAATGAATGAAAATTAGTGTTTATATATTTACATAACAGCTCATTTGTATATTTATATAGAATATTCCAGAAACCTTATATATATATTTATTATGATCAGCTGGAGTTGCCAGCGCAGGCCACTGGATGGCACTCCAGCTTCCAGCGAACTCTCTGTGTTTTGTGTCTGTTTGTCTGTCTCTGTCTCCCCATTTCATGTACCGGACTCCATTCCCCAGAATGCACCTCTCTTTCACAGCTGTTCTGAATTAGGTTCAATGATTCAATCAGTACCACCTGTGTATATATACCAGTCTGTTTGTTTGTCTGTCACGGTCCATTTGCA
>JAUCMU010000013.1:10152815-10166895 GCA_032275025.1 Enteromius treurensis
GTTTTAAGCAATGTACAACATGTATATATCTGTAAACAACTCAAAAAAAGTGTTTTAGGGTTTTGTGACCCTTTAACGACTTAACTTTTATATGTTTTAACTGTTATTCTGTGTTTACAGAGCTGTATGTGGGCGATCTGTAAAAGCAACATTCAAACACTCTAAATTAGCACAAACTAAATGACACTATTTCTAGAGGTGTAAAAAAGGATCTATCGCTGAATAATCACTGAGGTGAGAAACATCAGCTGGTGTAGATTTTCAGAGAATTGTAAAGAAGTGTAAAGTGCTTTTTTGCATATGGTTATTATTTGCACTATGCTGTGCAACAGCATGGCTATACAATTTTGTATTTCATTAAAGGTTACCTAGTCTTTATTTTTAGGTATTAGGAATTAATGTTAGGAATTAGTTTAACAATTCTATTTCATCACAGAAATAGAAGCATTAACTATAGATTTGCCATGTAAGGAAAATAAATGCAAATAAATGACCACTTTAATATGCTTGGTATAACCTTATTGGTATAAACAAACGTGCATAATCAGCTACTATAGGTTATTGAGAGTAAACGCTAATGAAAAAGAAAGAAAACAAAACTGTGACTTAATTAAGAGTTGAGATATTTTACACAGACATTTTAAACGAATGAATTTACGCTTCGGGTGTATTTTCTTTGTGATGTGATACATAAACTCATGATGGAGACTGCTGGTTTGTCAGCGGCATTTAATATTTAATTTACTGCAAATGCCCCCACACATTGTGTGTGTGTTTTATAGAAATAATAATAGTTATATTCATATATACATATAGATGAAGTATAGCATTAACTTCAATAAATGAATAAATTACAAATAAAGGACAGTGTTTCGAATTAATTTTTTGCTTCAGTGAATTTGCACCACAGTCAGTCTTATGGTAAAACAAAATCATATTTGCAAATCAGACAAGTATTAAATACAAAACACATTTATTCTGTTTTAATTTATTTATAATGTGTTCCTGTGATGCAAAGCTGAATTTATCAGCATAATTAGTCCAGTCTTTAGTGTCACATGATCCTTCAGAAGTCTAATTCTAATATTCTGTAATAATATTTCACATCATGTAAATTCAGCCTTAGTGAACATAAGAGACTTTTTTTCTCAAAACATTAAAAAAATTCTTAACCGTTCCAAACTTTTTAAATGGGTTTTGTAGTATTAATGCAGCATAATAATTTCAGGGCTGTTTTTCTGTTCTCAAGCCAAAATGGTGCTATTGTCAGAATCTAATGGCATGTAAAATGACATCAGAACTTAATGGCACATAAAATTGTGGGACATTTGTTTCCCATTAGCTTTAGATTTGGCGTGTTAACACACTGAAGCATCTCGTGTATGGCATGTTCTTTAAATCATCTCTTTTTGCTGTGTGTTTTGGGGCAGAAGGGCAGCAGTAGCTGGATGTATATGCGTGAGCTGAGAGGGGCAGGATTCTGCAGGGAGGCCAAGCGGCTGACACAAGTGCTCAATACACACAGCCATCAATCTACATTCACTCTACTGTACATGTCAGCAATCACAGCAGATTGAAATCTGACTGACAGTCAAATAATGACACTATTCTGCATTCGCTGGCTGGGAAAAATCTGTGTTGTTAATCAGCTGTCCCAGTACCATTCATCACAATGGCAATCTTTAGATATTGCAGTGTCTGATTGAGAGATTCCCTGTAGTTCAGAGACTGAGTCATAGTAGCTATCACAGATTCACAGCTTACATCAAGCAATTAACACACAAAGCCCACAGTTTGTCAGCCGACATCCTACAGCGCACTGCTCTTCATATTAGTCACCACTGCGCCTCCTGACTGCTTGTCAGATTCAAGGAAAAACCTGATTCCAGCTTAACTGGAGCATTAGAAAAGAGACTGTAGGGTCGATATGAGGATCTGTTTGTACTCTTCACAGACGACTGATCGATGGCACCTTGTTAATAGGACGATCCTGATGTCATGTTGTTTAACCGGGAAAACTGAGTTGATTTTAACACTTCCTTTCAACAGTCTCACACCACACAGTGCATTATGACTTCATTTATTATCTCTCTTATGGCTCAAAGTATACTTCAGTGAATGTGTATGCGTGTTTTAAAGCATCACTTTTAAGTCATTTGTAACACGAACGCAAACCAACTTGTTTATGATTATGCTAATAATTGTACAAAAATATGACACCAATTTCCAATATCAAGCAACATACCAGGCATTTTTGTAATAACTGGAAATGAACAGGAAACTGATAGTGCATTTAAGATGGTGCTTCCACTGTGCGCTCTGCTGTGCCGGATACCTACCCATAATTGGTGGCTATGCTTGGCCGGGCCCCCGAGGGGCGTCCTGAACCCTCATGGCTGGACGATTGGTACCTGGGGGTAGCTCTTGCTGGTGCACAGGGCCCCACCCCTGTACTTTTCTTACCGGAAGTGCATGATGAGCTCTCTAAGACATGGATGGCACCTTTCACTGCCAGACACCATCCTAGTGGCTCGTCTTCCTTCACCACCCTTGACAGCGGCACAGCCAAGGGGTACTCAGGGTTCCCCCCCGGTGGAGCGATCGGTAGTGATGCAATTGTGTCCTAACGCCGCCTCCACCTGGCAGGGTAACCTGATGCTCCCCCCCAGGGCCTGTAGTTACATGTCGGCTCTGATCGGCAGTGCCTATTTGGCCTGTGGAAAGGCTGCTTCTGCGGTACATGCCATGGCGTTGTTGCAGGTTCATCAGGCCAAGACCCGGTTCTTGAATGCCCCCGTGTCGTGACCGGCCTCTTCGGCGATGTAGTGGACAACTTCGCCCAGCAGTTCTCCGCCACCCAGAAGCAGACTGAGGCCATCCGCCACATCTTGCCTCTGCATGCAGCTGCTGCCTCCACCTGGCTGCCGACAGCACAACCTCAGCCTGCTCGTCGCCGAGGGTGGCCCCCTGCTGCCGCCCCCACTCCCATGCAGTCAATGCAGCAGCCTCCACCTAGGCAGCATCGTCGAGCCGACCACAGGGCTCGAAGGAGCTGTTCCTCAGGGGGTTGGTGATCGCACCACTACCTCCCCCGGAGAAGGGCCAGGCGGAGAATCATTTGTTTTGTTTTCCCCCACCACTGGCTTCATGGTTGGTGGCATCCAAAACATTAATAAAAGAGCAGTTTCTTCCATTTGTGGGTCCCCTGAGGGGACGAGGCATTGTGGAGGGGCTAGTTTCGGATCACACTCTCTCTCCCACTCACACTCCTCTTGTTACAGGCAGCTGTATGGGGACTGGGAGGACGAGCCAACAAACTATCCACCTCACTTCTGCCGGGACGCAAGTAAGAGTTGCACACACTCAGATCCCACTTCGGACTGGCCACAAGACGCCCAAGCCAGGTCCCTGTAGTCCCCCTCACTGCCCCCCCCGCTAGCACGTAGGGTGTCCTACTGTAGCCACTAGTCTGGTCTCTGGAAGCTTGGATGGAGCTTCCCAGGCCGTATTGTTGGCTCCTCCGGACCATTCGACTCGGCTGACTCGGTGATTCAGTTCACCCGGCGTCCCCCCAAGTTCAACGGCGTCCGCTTTACGTCAGTACATGTTACGGATGCCCCTGTCTTGCGTGCAGAGTTGCAGTCCTTCTAGCGAAAAACGCAATAGAGTCCCTCCAGCCAATATGAGGACGGGGTTTTACAGCCCTTCAGAGGTGGACGAAGTACACAAATGAAGTTCTTGAGTAAAATTACAGATACATACAATAAAATATTACTCCGGTAAAAGTACTCCTTTTTCAATTTTACTTAAGTGAAAGTACAAAAGTACTTGATTTTTTATGTATTTATGTAAAAAAGTACTGATAGATTTATTTTGCAATTTCATACAGTCTACTAATTTTATATGGCACTTTTTTTTTTAATAACCTTACTGCTCAAAATACCTGAGATTTTTGACGAGCACAATGTAATAATGTTCACTGTGAAGCTTACTTTGCAATGTACCTGAGAGAAAACAGATTTGAGCGTCTAATTTTTACTAGTAAGAAAAAATTGTTTTGAAGCTTAGGTTATTGTTTTGCAGAATGTCACAGAACGTTATATACGACATGAGAATAAGTTAGGAAAAACATTTGAAGGAATTTTTTTTTTTTTTTTTTCTCAAACCTTGTCTGTGTTGTGAACATTTTTGGCCATTACTACCCACTTTGATAATAACTGTAGTTACTCATATATCATGTTCTCCGAGATACAGATGAGCGATTCATTAACAAACTGATTTTAATGAACCTGTTCAAACGATCCGTTCAGAGTGAATCTCCAGTAAGCTGAACAACTGGCACGTGTGACTGCATAAAGTAAATTACTAATGTCGAATTTTAGGATTAGTTACTTTAACTGAAAGTCATGTTTAGGTAAAAATTGTCAGTTTGTTACACTGCTGTAAAGGGTGATCTATTTAAGCCCACTGAGATGAATGCAGACACATCAACATCAGTTTCTCCAGGTAAAAAATAGTTCATATTCCCTACTGCTGTATCGTTAGCAGTTTTATTAAAATGGTAACCATATGTTTTATGAAATGTAGTGAAGTAAGAAGTACGATTCTTTGCTTAGGAATGTAGTGAAGTAAAAGTAAAAGTTACTAAAACTACTCCGGTAAAGTGGCCGGCAGAAGGGGAATGCCGTCTCCAAGCAGAGGATGGCCCAGTGGATAGTGGATGCCATTACCCTAGCCTACCAAGAGCAGGGTGTGCCCTGCCCCCTCAGGTTACGAGCCCACTCAACCAAGTGTGGCATCGTCCTGATCATTGGCACGTGAGTTGATCAACCCAGAGATTCAAAACTCAGAGTTTGGGGTTTCAGAACAGGTGATCTGAGTAAGGTCAATCAACTCTGAGTAGACTAACTCAGAGTTAAGCGTGTCTCAAAAGCCATTATCAATGGAGCGCTGATATTACGAGTCACCATGGCAACATCTGAAAAAAAGAGGTCTGCCTTTTTTTCTCCAGCTGAACTTGATGTGCTCATGCAAAGTTACAGCAAATATGAGCACATATTTAAGTATAATAAAAAATAAGTAATGTAATGTGTGACTTTATTGACTTTTTTACAATCTATTTACTGTTCATGTCCCTGCTGAAGGTCAGTGAGCCAATTATTTTAAGCTAACATTAATATTATTTAAGCTAATATTATTTTTTTCAGTAACATCAAAGGTAAAACTTAAAACTATGCTATTGAATCTAATTGTAATTGTCATGTAGGTGCAATCGTGCAGGTATTAAAAGAACATGGCAGCAGCTGAAAATGAAATGTAAGAATATAATTCAATCAGCTTAAGGTTTGAGCATGTCAAGGTTTTTTTTATTTTTTATTTTAATACGTACAGTGCATACACTGGCCTTATTTACTCTGCATCCCTGATACAGAAAGCTTCCTTTAGCAAAAAAATGTAAGAGCACAGCCATGATTGGCGATGTTAATGATGTAAGAACGGATTAGATTATGGATATAGGCCTACGTAACTTAATTTATAGCAACGAAAAACTGTAACGCTTAAACAAAAATGTAACGTTATGGGGTGTAACGGTGGGGTGTATTTTGGTGCCCAAAATAATTATTTTACTTGTTATTTAAACAAAAAACTATCCCGATGGACACGGTAATCAAACCCAGGTCACCAACATGCTGACCCTGTAATCAAACCTCTAGACCACAGTTCAACATATAGGTTTGCACCCACACTTTGCTTGACTTAAAGATGAAACTTGAGCCCAAAAAAAACACAAAAAAAACACAAAACAATTGGTTACTAATTTTCGGGCGCTAGACAAGTATCTACTTGTCACAAATTTTTGACAATTATCCCGGATAGCTCAAACACACAATACCACCGTTACAAGGGTAGAGACAAAAAGATCCACTCTGGGTCTCAAAATCCTTGCCCGACGTAAGTGTAATTCTCTTCGAATTAATACAGCCTCTTCATCTATGGAATCCTGCTAAAAAGGACGAGCCATTCTCGTAACTTTCTTGTCTGTGAAATACCGCTTCGTCTTTGAAAAGGGGGAGGAGACCGACAGAAACTCAGAGTTTAGAGAATAAAACCTGCTCCCGACCAGGTTCGGGTTAAGAGAGTAAGTTACCATGGTAACTAACTCTCTTTCAGAAACAGGCTTGAGTTACCCTGCTTTCTCGGGTTTGACAAACTTGCCTTTTTGAAATGGAAAACCTAGAGTTTCCCTTATCTCAGGGTTAACTAACTCTGAGTTTTCACTTAACCTCCTTTGAGAAATAGGCCCCAGACAGCTAGTAAAGACACACAAAAATGTTTGGTGCTGATTTCAGTTTTCAAAAGTGTTTCTCAGAAATCACTATACATTTAATCTCCTCACACAGCCACTGCCATTGTTGTACCTTATTATCATCAGTGTCTTGTTTGACTGAGAATCTATTGGCCTTGGTGACAAAGTAAGTCGCATTTGTAATGTAAAAGAGTAAAAGAGTTTGAGTGACTATTCCGATGGTAAAATTTACTAATATCGAAAGCTAGTAGTTGAAAATGGAAACAATATCGCCTGTTTCTTTTAAGCGCAAGGACATCTGTCCCTTTAAATTCTCAAGCTTGTGATAGCAGGATTGATTCTGATTGGCTGTCAATGTTGTTATCATTCATCAGCTGAAAAAATCATTCTGAAAAGGATTCCAATGATATCGTTCTCTGTGCCTTCCTCGTTATAACGTTAGTTGTGGTGTGATCGCTGCTTGATTTTAAACACTGCATGGGGGGATTTTGGCCCGCTCCTCCATACAGATCTTCTCTAGATCTGTCAGGTTTTGGGGCTGTCGCTGTGTCAGGTCTTCTGATATTCTGAAATCTGGCTGATAAGCAAGTGATTGAATACTTATCTGACAAAGTAATTCCCAAATAAATTGTTAAAAAATCATACAATGTGATTTCCGGATTTTTCTTTTTAGATTCAGTCTCTCACAGTGGAAATGCACCTATGCTGAAAATTGTAGACCCCTCCACGATTAAGAGACCGTGCAAAATCACAGGGTGACCAAATACTTATTGACCTCTCTGTACCTCTGCTGGTCATATGATTTCATGATGGATCCCAAGGATTTTAGATCAGGTAGAATCTGCTAATACAATTTGTTTTCCGTCAACTGGCAAACCTGTCTAAATACTATTGCATAAATTGTGATTGGGTAAAATCACACAGAGCAAAACAAAAACAGACATTCTGAAATGAAAGGCACAAAAAAGAATAACTGGCTATCGCGGGTGACCTTATTATGTTTTTGCAATGCATTTGTGTATTTTAATGCTTTAGTAGAGTCAAAAAAGAATTGGTAAAAAACAAAATACATTTTGGGCTTTAGTTAAACATGATTTTGTGCATGTCATACAGTTAGGTAGTTTTATTTCTTTAAATTTTACACTTAATGAGGAACATAAGTGTTTGTTTTGCAGGTCTGTCATGGACAATTAAAATGATCATCAAGATGGTTCTGAAGTAATCACACTGTGAGAGTTGTAGTAATGGAAAATATGGTAAGAAAACTTGTACTGTAATGTACTAAGTAAATGAAATTAAAAAAACAGCATGCTGGTTTGGTATGTATTAAAGCTGGGAGGCTGGTTTAAGCAGGTCGAAACACCTTAGGACCAGATTAAACCAGTAAAGGACCAGCTTCCAAGCTTCAAAACATATCTAACCAGCATGCAGTTTTTTTTCCAGAATGGAAACAATTAAGAAGTGAATGAGTGTTTTTAGTGGTAGATAAATGACATGCATATCCTAGAATTGATTTTGCACTTATTCCAGCATTTTGCTATGCTGACCTGCAGCTATTTTCTTCTACTCAGAGACGAAGGAACTCTCTTGTCTCCAACCCACTGGAGTTTCAGCCCAAAACCAGCAGTGCCATTCGCCGCAGGTTCTCTGGGCCACTCCTGCTTCCACCTTTGTCCCGCAGACACTCCACTTTGGATGCCAAGAAGTTAAAGGACCTAGAAGCGCTGTATAAATCGGCCCTGGCCTGCGCAGATGCCCAAAAAGAAACAGAGTGAGTCATCTTACACACCATAACGTTCTCTGCCAAGTACAAAATCCCAACTGATGTGGCCGTAGCTATTCTTCAAAGACCTCTGCTGATTGAAGCACATCCTTAGAAATCAAAGACGAACTGCTGCTGTCACGTGCCGAGAGGTTTCCAAAATGAACACTGAGTGTGCAGTTACTGACACTGTGAGCAAAATGTGACTCAGTTTAATCATGATGCTTATTGTTTTTATATAGTGTGCACCACAGTGAATGTGTTTTTGTGGAATGTCCTCGAAAAGGTGCAAAGATCTTAGCTGACAGGTATTACAAGGCAATAAGAGTGCTAGACAAAGTGTTACTGTTGATACCTTTTCCTCTTTTGTATCTAATAAATTTTAATCGTTTGCTAGTTCAAATGACATGGGAAAGCAAATGAAAGAAAGGTCATGGAGATTTGAGCAGAGGGGAGGGAACAACTCCTGGGTGCATCTACTCTGTTTACTGTTAAGGCCACAATGACTCGGAAAGATATCATATGAATACTAAGACAGAAATTCAATACATCCCATATGAACACACTAACATAGTTAAAGCTATATTTTGCTTTTGGTGACCATAAAAATTATTTTTTTGTTTGTTTGTTTTTGCTAAAAGTGCATTGGAGCACCTGATAAAAGTTTTGTGCTGCCACAGCTTGTCTAATTAGGTCTGTTCCTGCTGAGGGAAAAAAACATGTCATATCAGCTTATTAAATGGCCAAGCTTGTTTTCAGAACATAGCAGCTGGTTTGTTACTGGAAGGCAGTCTACCAGCTCTAACCACATTTATCAAAGCCTGTCAGGTTTATCACGGTCCCACCAGCTAGTAGTCAATTTTATAAATCAGCTTGAAGCAGCTGATGACTAGAAATGACCAGCATGGTCCAGCTAAAAGCAATAAAACACCTGCTAGGATACAAAATATAATAAAAGGCTGCCATATAAGAGGCCCTAATAATTAAACGCAAACACATTATTAGCAATCGTTGATTAGTAGCAGCCTACTAGTCTCTACAAAATACTAGGCCTCCAACTAGTACCCTAATAATAATCATACTAATCATAGTTTATTATTATTGTTGTCAACTTGTAAAATCTGTTCAATACCTTTTCATTTACTAAAGCATAAATATGTAGTTTTGTATATCTTTACGGCCTTAGAGCCACCTACAAATTACAAATGAAAAAATGAATTAATGTAAGTGAAAACAATTGTGTCAGTTAGGTGAATCTAACTTGCTAGCTAACTACATGTAGCTACCTGGTGCTAACCTGAGATCATTTAAACATAAAGTCCAAATATTTTTATTAATCCTACTAGTTAGCATTCATTTGATCCAAAAATGAATGCTAACTAAACAACCACTTTTTTGGGGTTGGTTATTTTGTGGAAAAAAACTCTACCCTATACCATAAGAGTGGTTTTTAAACTTAGATTTAAAGGCAATAAAAACAACAAATCACAGATGCTTTTAGCATGTGTGTATCAGTGTTTAAGTCCTCAGTTTTGGGGGGGGGGGTGAAGCACCTGGTGATGTAATGCACACTGGGCGTCACTATACCAGCTCTCTGCTGGATCTTTATATCCGCCTCGCGCTCGCTCTCTCATTCACTCACTCACAGCCTGATTCAAGCTGCATATGAGGACGTTTCGCGTTTTTGTTTGCTGAAACATCTCAGACAGCGTGTGACTTCTCTCCGTCTGCTCCACCTGAACGATGCGGACAGTGACTGAGCGAGTGTAACTTTGCTTCTGGTTTATTACACGGAGCATTTCTGTCTATAGCCGTGTTAACTTAAGCTGTTTTGGGTTCAGCACCACCAAAGGCTGAACAGCTCTTCTAACATCGAGCAATTATCCGCGTCGGCGAACTTCGACTCTTAAATACTCCAGACTTTGGACGGCAGGCACGGAGCTGAACTTGTGCAGTGATGGAGTGCTCGGCGCTGAGCAGGGAAGGCGCGGGTTTGGCCAAACCGCCCAAGCATCTCTGGAGGCAGCCCCGAACCCACATCCGAATCAAGCAGCGCTACCACTCCGACACCGAGCGGTACCTGTGCTGTAACCAAGGCGCGGAGAAGCACCGCCCAGGTCTGAAAAAACCCCGAATGTCCTGGCCGTCTTCTTTTAATAAACGGTAAATCGTAGGTATCGGTTCTTTTGAAATGTAGAGTAGAACTTCCTCATGTGAAAAGATAACTTCCCCATCTCAGTAACTGGGAGGTTTTTTTTGTGTGAAACGTCCAGTTACGCAAATGCTTGTTTTGAAATAGTGGTTTGGTGTCTTGGTCACAGCAAATATTTTATGTGCGTTATCTTCTCTAAATTGAAATTTGAATATCATCGTATCTTGTAAAAGCTGTTTCAACTATTTTATTTGAATTTAGTTAATAAATTAGGTCAGTCTATCAGTTGGTAGTTTAAAATATCAGGTCGGGGCAAGTTGGCACATTGGTATCCAGTTAAGTTGTCACAAACGTGCTATACACTGTAAAAAAATCTGTAAAATTTACGGTAAAGAAAACGGCAGCTGTGGTTGCCAGAATAAAACCTGAAAAATATGTTAACAGTATTTTTTGTTTTACAATTTTATATTAAATTTACAGTTAAATACTGTAATTTCTAACAATAAACCGTAATGACTGATATAATGTTATTATACCAACTTATTAAAGTCTTCCCTTCACAGCAGAGTGAAATTAGCATGTTATGTGCGTTCCTTTCATAATGTTATCATAATGTTTCTTTCAGTCGAATCTCAGGCGCTTTTCTGCTCATTAAATATTGCAACAAAAAACAGCAGTGCATTTCATTTAAACCCCTTTTGATTAAGCAACATTTTCACCAGTCACCCACACAGTGCTTTCTTAAAATGAACGCACAAGTTATGCACAACATGGCCATGAGATGTTATATTAAAAATAGCTGACGATAAGGCAGCGTATGGTCCGTGAACGCTGATTGTTTGGCATCGAGTTTTGAATAGCACTGAATCACAGAGAGTCAGAAGTAGGTGTACTAAAGTGACTCATAGCTGTGTTTTTACTTGTTTATTAAAGCTTTTACTTTTTCCGGATTTTAATACTATCAAGATTTGAGAATTCTGGGGCATTCATTTCCTTCACATTACACTTTCCTGACCATGTGGATCTGCTTTTTTGTACATCCCTTAGTCTTACTCAGATTCTGCATGTTTACACTCAGGCTGTTCTCTTGTAAATGGAGGTTTTTAGACTGAAGACTGATAATGCATCAGTTATTCCCTGGACTCTAAAAAGCAATACCCAGGGGAGGTCCATTGAATTATCTTTAGACTTTGTATATACCCGACGGTGCTCTGGGTTAATGCACACACAGCCTTTGAAATGTGCAAGGGCTGTAGCTTCTGAGTGTGCTCATGGTTGCCAGGTTGGGAAGAGAAAGTAAACCACTGGAACAACACAAAAACAGGATGTTGATTTAAAAGCAAAACAAAAACCTTTGATTGGTGGATTTAAATCTGGCCATGAAAGCTTATTGGATTTTTATCAAAGCAAGATAACCATTCGATTATGCTTTGTAAATCAAGAGATGCAGAAATCCTGACCACAATTAAAACACAACTCATCGTACAGCCCTAGTGATTGTCTTTGGAGTAAACAGGCATGAATAGTCTTTTAATTAGGTTTATGAGAGTTTATGGTTCTCCATCTGTTCTTCCATCATTAGTTATCAACATTATTAGGTTGAAGATTCGGTAAACACTTGCCCACACTTTTTTTTTGGCAGGATTTATAACTGTAATTCAAACAAGGATGAATAAAATTAAGCAAGCAAATAACTACTGTATTACAGGACCATGCACACAAGTAGATAAATATGTGAAAATAGTTCAAAGGCTTTAGGTGAGATCAGTTAGACATTTACAAATTAACCATACTATTCTGCAAAATATATGCATGAATAATCATGACTTGGGTTATTTGAAAATGCTGATCGTTTGCACTTTGGAGAATAGGAGGTGCACATGGTATAACCTGAAATATACAAGGAAAAGGGTCTGAGTGTGTACATAGTATAGATTTTGTTGTTGTTGTTTGTTGCTTACTGAAAAGAAACCCATTGCAGCATTTAAAGTTTAGAAATGAAAGTGCTGATTTGCAAGTATGTATAATGTCCATGTTTTTTTTCCACTGCTAAAATATCCAATAAATCCAGCTTTATGTAGAATAAAACAGCCTTTTTAGGACCCCCAGTATAGACAATATCATTTTGTACACAGTATGTGTGTCACAATCAGGATACGAGAAGTCGTGCGGATTCATGTGCAGGCTGTATTTATTAAGAAAACATGGAGAATAGAGAACACATCCAGCTTGATCACAATAATGTGAGTGTACATATTTGTAAATCAATTTCAATGTTTTTTTAAGCTGAATATTATAGTGCATCGTACAGAACAAGTAGTATTCAGGTTCTAAATGACGTGGCTGATGGATTTCCTGCATCTCTTGTATGTGATGTATCTCTTTCTGTAGCACAGATGTGTTGGATTATCTGGGGAAAGCACTGCTGTTCTCTAGACATCTGGGCAAACAGCAGTCATTTACACATTTAAATGACATTATACTGGTGTCAGGGTGGCTAATGGCAAGGATGTGTTTGAAGACTGATTTTAGTTGCTTTTGACTCACAACTGATTATATGCACTCTTCTTTAAAACCGCTGCATAGAGAGCAATTTTAAATCCAAAAGCTAGATGCATGTTTTTGACCAGAAAATAAAGTCTGCATCCCAAGTAATATTAATGCAATCCCATAATGCATGAGAGAGTTCCCACTTCATTTAGGATGTTGCCGTATGGCAGAAGCGTTATGCAAGTATGTGAACACAAACTCAAATTATGCAGACTGCATTTCAAAACCAAACACAATTATGCATTATATATTGAACTGTATGTAAAGGGGTGCTTTGGTGGGAATTTGTTTAGATGTCTAGATGTTATAGAAAAAATATCTATAATAAAAACAACCCAATTTGTTTCATATTGGCAACCTAGCAGTTGTTTTGACCCTGTTGGATTGAGTTAAATGTTTTCATTTTTTAAAAAATGACTGTACTTCTAGGTAAAAAAAAAAGAAAAATAATTATTTCAGCACAAACAGAAATAAAAATCACTTCAGCATTCAGAGTATAAACACAGGCAACAGGAATAATCAAAAAGTGAAATGTATTAATAAACAAGAACACATGCACTCAAAAAATGCTGTGAAACAGTAAAAACTTTATTTGGTGACCCAGGGCTGATTAAATATTAGACAAAACACACACTGGTGTAAATGTCTGACCCAGCATGCTGGGTTCTTTTATTTAACTCAACTATTGTCTATTATATTGCCAGCTTAAAATGAGTTGAAATGTAGAAATCACCCACGGAATTACTAGAGGCAACAGTAATAATCAAAAAGTGAAACATTTATTAGTATGTAAAAACACTCATGGACAAAAATAATAAACAAATCAAAATTATTTTAATGAATACAGCACAGTTTGCAATATTTAAAAACTAACCATTTAGAACTAACTTTTAAATACAAGGGTATTTAGCCATTATAGGTTATCCCTTTTCATCAAAATAGTGCAGATTCTTGTACCATTGTCACAATCCGGTCCAAGGTCTTCCACCCACTTATCTCTTCACATTGACTCTTGCACCACACCGCTGCTGTATTTCTCTCTTGAAAGGTCCGTTACTTTGTGTAGCGGATGTTGTGTGTCTAGCTTCTAGCAACGCTGAGGAAAAAACTTGTAGTTTCTGTTTTGAGCTTTTAGATTTTTAGTTCTAATTTTAGTTTAGGTTTTACCTCGTTTTAATCTGACTCCATTTTTTAAGTTATTTATCTGATAATAAAGTTATGTATTTTAGTTGCCTTAATTTAGATACTTGATCCTTTTGGTTATGTGATATCAATTGTCCGTTCGTTGGAGACTCGATATGTCTGAGTC
>JAUCMU010000013.1:10197731-10224688 GCA_032275025.1 Enteromius treurensis
AAACAAAGATTTTCTGGGACCTCACTTCAAACGAAGGGCTAAGAGAAATTTCCAACATGGCTGCTCACTCGAGCAAGCTGACTCATAAATGTAAGTAATCTTTGCCATTAATAAGGATTTTTATGACAATTTTTCAGTAAATGTATATTACCATCGGTCTTGTGTTTGTGTTTACGGTGATGTTCTGTTAAGAAACGTTTGCAAAAAAATCGCTAAAGTTTGCTAGCGGATAGCACCAATTGCCCAATATTAGGAAATATATTTTTATGTCATTTATCCGGTAACGCATGGTTTCGCTTACGGCCGTATGTGTACATTTAAATTAACGGTGCTTATATCGGCGCATGTCCTCTGATGTAAAGTTTCGAGCTAGTGACAATGGATGATGACGTATAACAGTGTAGTAGTGGTGTCCCATTTCAAAAGGGGAAAATATTTAACCCTTTCCACTTTATTTCAAGGGGCAAGGGGGGAGCTAAAGGGGTAGAAAATTGAATTGGGATTGGGCCTAAGTATTCTTAAAATATACTTCAACTTTACTTAAGTAACTTAACTTTGGTAAGGGGAGTTATTACAGCACTTTTTTGATTCTTGATTTTTGTTCATTTACTGTGGAGCTTTTGTGCATGAGCAGGGCCTGCAAGGCAGAGTAACAGCAGCATTTGAACAAAAATAGAAAACAAGAAAAATAAAAAACCTCAAACAAAAATATAAAGCAAGAACATTTTGCCTTTGCATTATGAATGAAAAAACATTCAACAAGAAAAAAAAAAGAAAAGAAAACAGGAGCCAGTTTTGCATGTGAATGAACAATAAAATAAAGGAAAATTAAGAAATTGAGATAAAATTAAGAAATCAATAACGCATTAAAGAGATAACAATGTTGGTTTTAAAAACGATTTAATAAAATATAAGAGTTCAACTTTGGGTTATACTAGTAGAGTCAATCATGAAAAAATCAACCAAGCATTTATACTACAGTCACAAGGGCAAGCTGTTTCTTCAACAAGACAACAACTTAATTTAATCAACTTCAAAATGTTTAAAGATAGATTAATTAATCCTGTCGCTCATATTTTTACAATTGTTTTTGCTTGTTATATCGTCATAGATCACATTATATCGTAAACATGGCAGATTGTATTAATACTCAGCGAGATCTGACCATATAGTACCTACTCTTTTAGGGCTCATTAAGTAAGTACTTACTGAAATTTAGTACTATGAGTAGGCGTTTTCGGACGCAGCCTGATCCAACACAACAGTTGTCACATCTGGTGTATACACGGTGTTAATGTTACGATTTCAGGAGCTAGTCCTAATGTGGTGTCTATATATGAAAAAAAAAAATCCTCAACACAACCTAAAACAAAACTAAGACTGGGTTGGGAAACAATTTGGACATTTCTAATTATTTGGGGGGACTTGTCCCACTGAATCTCTATGAAAGCTCTGCCTCACAGCAAGAAGGTTCCTGTGAAGTTTTTTATTTTCTCCCTGTGCATTAATGTGAATAAATATTTATTCCTAAATAATGTAAATATTATATACAGTAAATAGTTCCATGGCACAAGATGGCGCCAATGACCAAATTACCCTGATAGCACATAATACTTCTTGCAGATGTAAATGCAGACGTCAAATAGACGTCTCCTAGATGTATGTGTGATATCAGGGTCCATATTAGAATCAAATATTAACCTATGAATGGAAATAATGAAAAAAAAAGAAGAAAAAAAAAAAAAACCTATCTTTAACCCTTGTTTCAGAAATCATTATTACATATTCGGGTTTTTAGCAACCTGAACCTATACATCCAGCACAAATGGATCTCTAATGGAAACAATAACAAAAAACTCTTGACATTTTACAGTTACAGAAAAATAAAATAAAGCATATTTAGTTATCGTTTTAAAGTAGAAGGGTTCAATTCTGCACTTCCACAGTACATTCTGCTTATGCATCTGCCTCATGTTCGTGATCTTAACCCTATTCTCATTTTCAGTGATCATTGGCAGTTTATTTACCATTAAATGGCAGTGACATTTCTATTTCATTGTGCATAGTAATTGCTCTGCAGTAAAGCCATTCAAAGAGGTTAATTTTTAGCTGATGATATATGTTTGTTTTATGTTTTCGGCATTTATGAACCCAACATCATTGTGTATCAAACAGTAACACCTTGAGGAACAAAGATACACTGCATGTATTGGCAGAACCTGATTTTGCTGAGTTCATATCCCTGGGTCAGCATCTTTCTCTCCAAGATGAAGAAAAAACCTACCTGAAAGCTGCAGTACTGTTCAGAGTTTTAGACACTCATGTGAAAATGCGGATGCTTTCAAAAATTATGCCAAAAATAGTTTTAATTTATCAATTAACTATGAACTAAATCAAATAAATATTTGGTAAAACAGATTCTGTTCCGAGGAGCACTTGCCCATAATTTTTTAGGTAGCTTTCCAGATTTTCTTAATCTTGGAGACGTTGGCACAGTTCTTTTGGATTGAGTCTGTCTTAGTTTGTTCTGTTTCTTTATGTCATTCCAGACTGGATGATGATCAGATCAGGGGCCTGTTCCATAAAACACGATTCGAGTACAAGCCAGGCTTATTTTGGTTAGTCAGGCTTATTGTCGGTAGATTTGTTACAAAATAAGTCGGACTAACTGAAATAAGTCTGGCTTATTTGGTAAACTTGTTTTATGGAACAGGCACCAGATCTCTGTGTGGAGCACTGGCTTGTTCTCAGACAAAAATCTTACTGCATTATTACAATTAATGACAAAAATAATGTTTGGAAATGTAAACTGATATTTCCAACTGACACGCTACCGCAAATGATAGAAATAAACCACTTAAAACCATTTTTGTGTTGTTGAAAATACTAGTGGCCTAAGACTTTTGCACAGTATTGTATATATATGTAGTCTAAGGTCTTTATTTCAAACACATCAACCTCACTGTCTTTTATCTCAGAGCAAATTCACGTCACTTTTCGGACAGTGCACAGCAACACAGTCTGCCATGATCAGTCTCTGTTAGTGACCTGGAAAGAAGTGTGTGTGTGTGTGTGTGTGTGTGCACATGGAATATTTCTGAATCTACAATAAAAAGTCTTGATGCAACATTATTTTAAAGAGATGCACCCCAAAAAATGTCATCCTTTTCTCCTTGTGTTGTTCAAAACACATCCATACATTGAAAGCATTCAATGACCACATTCCTTTTCTCACCATAACCGAAGAACTCCAGAGTTCAGTCACTATTAGACTGAGACCATCTCAGTCAGGCCGTATTCTTCATACAGTATATGCCTAAACAAGTCAAATTATGTCAGGTCCCTAAAACAAATGCTTCAAATGAGCCAGGTGTGAAAATGCCCTTAATATCTCATTTTGAGAGTTATTTTAGAATAGCTGAGATACCTTTATCATTTTTATTGATATTGTAAATCCGTTTATTTTTTAAGTTTTATATATTTCATACATATTCTGTTTTCTGTATTTATTTCATTTTGGGGACTGTTTTTGGTTTAGTTTTCATTTATGTACAACTATTTAGTTTTCGTTATTTTGTTATTAGTTATAAGTTAAACTGAATGAAAATTAGAAATGTAGCCGAAATAAAATGTAGAGAGGGCTGCATAATAAATAGCATTTTAACCACGATCACAATTTGCACTTCTCTCAGTTCATTAATTGGGTTTTTTGCCTGCTGGTTATTTATTAGTTAGGTTGCTTTCTAAATCTGCGAGCAAACCATGTGAGTTGATTTGTGCTTGTTTGAATTTCAATGAAGAGTGAAAATCACAATAATTGTGATTGTATTTGTTGAGCAAAATAAAAAATGACCTCATATTCACCCACCTCCAAGCCATAGGTGTATATATATTTCTTCTTTCAGACGTTTCAGACTTATTTTTTAAATGATATCTCAAGTCACTGACTTCTGGCAGTAGCTGTATGCTTGTTGGCGAGAAAGAGGAGTTCCGGCTTGTTGGATGACCTCTGACTCGTCGTATGACATGGAAATATGTTAATAATAAACCCATCGGAGGCGTATAGGTCAGTTTTATGACGGATATATGAGATTTATGGAGCTTCAAAATAATGGCCACTATCCACCAGCATCACCAAGCTTGGAAGAGCCAGGACACATTTTTAAAAAACTCTGACTGTGTTTGTATTGAAAGAAGAAAGTCATAAACACAACACCTAGGTTGGCTTGGGGGTGAGTAAAATATAGGGTAATTTTTATTTTGGGGTGAATTAGGCTATACCTTTAACCATCATCTAATTTTACAAACCATTTGTTAATGGTTTGAATGTTTGTTTTAAACCCAGGTTTGGGTTTACTACATTCTTCATGAAAATTATTATTATTTTATCCATTTGGATAAACAAGTGGCTGCAGTTCATACGAATCACACTTGTTCTCCAGCTGATGATTTGAAACACTTTGAAGTCATTACTGTGTTTTTTCCTGCTCATGTGTGACTCTGAACACTGGAGACACACAAGACACCAATCCCACCAGGAGCTCATGTTAGGAGAGAGATCTGGAACGGTGGGATCAATAAGCTCTTGGTGTGAAGAGCACGATGAGAGGTCTGCAGTAATAAAGGACAGTTCTTCACCTGAACACCAGCTGTATTCCAGAGCTCTGACTCCAGTGTCTCTGATTAGGAATCAGTCTTTATTTGGAACATTGCTTCGATCGTGACAGGACAAGACACATTGCTTACCGAGAAGAGCCAATTAAAGTGCACAGTTGCCAGTCATAAAGACTTAGTGCATGATGGGTCTAGAACAGCTCTGTGGAGATGGACGGATCCTGATTAGAAGTGCAGATGTGGCTTAAATCTAAATGTTCCAATAAATGAGTAATTCAAGCATGGCCTCTGCAACTTCCTGCTCAGATCAGGTCAAAAAAGCCTTTTTCCGCCACTGAAAAAAAAAAGGTTATTGCGACTTTTTATCTCAGAAGAATTGCATGATACAAACTCACAATTCTGACTTATTTTCTCGCAATTGGGAAATATAAACTCAAGAATTGCAAGTTATAAAACTGCAACCTTTTATATCTCAGAATTCTGACTTTTAACTCACAATTGTGTGATATAATGTCACTATTCTGACTCTGAATTCAGAATTGTGAGATATAAACATAAAACATAAAATAAAAAAACAGAATTGTGACATTATATCACACAATTGTGAGTTAAAAGTCAGAATTCTGAGATATAAAGTTGCAATTCTGGAAGTTTATATTTACCAAATTCGTGGAAATAAGTCAGAAATACGTGTTTCTATCATGCAAATTCAGAGAAAAAAAAGTCAAAATTGTGAGATGAAAAGTCTCAATAGTATATATATATATATATATATATACCTCTTCCATAGGTTCGGTTTGTTTTTTGCTACTACATTTTATAATGTGTAATGTAATTTAGAATGTAGTTATGGGGAAAATTCTGAAATCTACAATACGTTCTTATTATTAAATTCATTTTTCAAAATTGTGTATTTTACTTTGAATATTTATATAAAATATTTACTTTTTAAATTCAAATATTTAAAATTTGAATACTCAATACATAATATTTTATGCAGACCAACAAAATGTAATGTGTATAATTAAATAAAAAATAATAATTTGTTTGAATTTAATTTAGTTTAAAATTCAGATTTGAACTACAATTCCACATTCGGCTTGCTACCTTAAAATTCAAAAATTTAATTTGTGCACGACCCCTAAATCTATTGAACTAAATTTGTTTCTCCCCTGCATTAAGATTCACATCTAATGACATAAACTATGAAGCAGGTACTTCACTGAAATCTCATTGATGATGACTGAGAATCATCTCAACATATTGCTTCATTTTCCTTACTTCTACATACAGTATTTGTACAAGCAGTTTGTTTTATACCTTGAGTAAACAGTGTGTACTGACATTTTACTTCTGGTTGTTCTAATCATTCTCACTAAGCTAATCTAACTCTTTACCCTGGAGGATACTCATAATGGATTACCTGTGAATCTGCCTGTCCTTTAAAACTAAAATAAATAATACCAAAAATCTAAAATGTGCAATGACATTTCTATCTTAAAACTGTGTCAGTTTATATTAGAATTACATATATTACATTTAAGCAATCTGGAAGAAAATGTGTTTTAAGTTTTATTGAAAATAATGTTATAATGAAAAAAATAATACTCCTAAAAATAGCCTTTATTTTCAGATTGCAAAGTACAGTTTTTTATTTTTCTGTAAAGCGTGTCTGATCCTGAAGCTATCTGACGTGGGTTTCTGTGGTATTCTACAAATCTGTCAGCTTTTAGCATGCTGCGACTTGTCTTTTGGCAAAGTGCAATTATGTGTGTGTGTGTGTGTGTGTGCAGTCAGAATACGAGAGAAAAAGAAAGGACTGGATGTGTTTATGGTAAAAACACTATATCAAGCTAATGCATTTACAATTTTGGTCTCTGGATTGAAATAATTCAAGGTCTTTAAAAGAAACATCCAATCAAACCGGCAAACCGAATGTAAGAATTACATCTTTTTGGAAATATTTATTTGGCACGGCTGTCATTGGATTTGTTTCCAGGCTTTTTTACTAAAAGTCTTGAGTTAGAATGGCAGTCTGCTTGCGAACGCGACCAAAATCTACTGAAAAGCACGTACTGTGGTAAGTTCACTGTTGACATTTGCCACATTATACAAACTCCAGCATTTTGTCAGACTGCTCTTCAGAACTCGTATTTTGTACTTTGCTCTTCCCTCTCTGTGGAAATATATGGATTTTGCTACACAATACTGAATTCTGAGAAAGAAAACATTCTAAATATGCTGTAAATGTATTATATTCTGACTTTGGTCTCAGTATTTTAATGCGTTATTATAAATCTTCTTTCCCCAAAACCACATAAATTATTTCCCTGGCTGTTTTCTGATTACTTATGCATGTTGACAAGACACATTTTTATACCTGTGTGGTTTAGTCTGGAAAATAGAGCTTTGACTACATGTTGCATATGATTCAGAGTTTGTGTCATATTTCTCATGCAAAAATTAAAATCTAATTTAGAGATTGCGTCATCATTCTGATTAAAGAGTTAGAACACGGTTAATCCAAAATAAAAATGTTTTCATAATATATGTATGTGTACTGTGTATATTTATTATGTATATATACACACGCACAAATGTATTTAATATATAAACATATACATGGTTGTGTATTTATATATACATAATACATATACACAGCACACACACACATATTGTGCAAACAAAAACTTATATATATAATTCACATTTAAATTTACATTTTATTCATTTAGCAGACACTTTTATCCAAAGCATCTTACAAATGAAGACAATACAAAGCAATCAAAACCAACAACATGCTAGTAGTTAGCCTAATGCAATACACATAGCAAGTACATAGAATAGAGAAAAAGGTAACTTTATAATCTTTATATATATACACTTGTATTCAATTTAGAAATATACTGTAGATAATAATGAATTACCCTCTTTAATTTAAGAATTAATTTTAAGAATACATTTATTTGTACCAACAGAACTACTATGTATGGGTTAAGAAAATCTACAATCTATTAAAGAAATACTAGCCAGCTTAATAGAGAATCAGTGTTTCTTGTTTTCTGAAGGGTCATCTGTGCAGGCACCACCCAAGCCAGCACTTTGACTCTTGCGTCTTGTTTTTTCCTGTGGCACATTTTTTCATCTGGGTTCCCGTCTCTAAAGTGCCAAGGTCAGGCTGCGGGACCCACCAGGACAAATGACATAAAAGAAAGAATGGGGTTGTATTTGGCCTTTATTGTCAAAGAAGCTCCCTGTTGTTTCAGGGACAGTGTTCTTTAATGATAACATCTGTGTCTCAGTGCCAGTTCAACATTTCTCATGAATGCCTCTGTGAAGCCCAGCTGCTTAGAGTCCATCTAAAACATCACGAGAAAGGCTAACTTTAATAAAGAGATCAAATTTTGATGTTTTTCCTGGTATAATATTCAAACTTTAACTGCAATCCTTTAAGACTTTGGGGTCACAGCATGACCCGACCACCTTTTCCTTAACAAATTTATTTTTTTTCCCTTCATCTCAATGGAATAAAATTTTGCGGAATTTTCCCATCTATATTTACATAAAAAAACTGGACATAAAGATATGTATATATATTTTTTTTTACACATTATTTATTTTTTTTTTTTTTACAAATAGGGTCTTAGGTATAGATGAGAAGTAAACAAACAAAATGATATATTATTTGTATCATTAAAAATGTATTTCTTTTTCATGGTTACATCGAAGTACCTATCTGTAAACAGGAAATGAGGGACTTATAAGGGTTAAAGAAAAATGATTCTGTAAAGGCTTGAACAAAACTGCGAAAAGAGACAAACTTGTGTGTGAGATACAGCCCATTCATCAACAGAGATGCACATTAAAGTCTATATTGATTATTAACTCTATTAAAATATAGTAATCATTCAGATTTTTTTACATCCCATGTTAGGAGTTCTGAATAAAGAGAAGCAACATTTTACCTGAGAAACTAAAAATAGACCCTCAAACGCTTAACTTTCACCACAAATATAAATAATCAGAGCAGACACTTCTTGAATTCAGACCTACAGAGAGTCATACATATGAAGGCCTGTTTCTCCTTTTTTTGTGTTAACTGCTTGTGGACCAGAGGTCTTCATTTACTGCCAATCATAATGAAACTATGACTGCACGATAAGTCATCTTATTATCCTGATGAAGATTGACTTGATTTATTATATATTATTGTATGCTAACATTTGCTCACAGTTTATTTATGTTGCGAAAGCTTCGATTTGGCATTTACATTATGTAGCACTGGCAACTAGCTATTTGCGGTTGCCAGATTAAAAAAACAATTTAAATACCCCAATTTTTCTGGTATACTTAATCACCCCAAACTGGCAACCACACACATCTAGGTCTGAAAAAAAGCAATAATGAGCTAAAAAAAAACTTCTGTGCAAATGTAATACAGTGTATTTTCTTTCACATTTATTTTTCTTTTGAGTAAAATGATTGAGATTAATATTTAGCTATTAAACATTCATTGATCTACATTCTCCTAGAATTTTTACTCTAACCTAAGTAATCTCTATATATTACTCTGAGCTCTTGGGATGTTCCGTCTTCTTGTATTGATGTTTTTTTATTTCAGTTCCTTAAGCTTGACTTGTAAAGTGACCATGGGTGTTGGAAAGGCGATAAAATATGAATTATTATTATTACTACAATTATATATTAAAAATAAACCTCATTCTGTTCTTTTCTCTTGGATAATCACGTATTAAACATTTAAAATAACACTTTTCAGAATTAATTAAATATCTGGTGTTTTTCTTTTTTTTTGGCTGTCAAAGGTTATCCTTCACATAGTTAACTTCCTGTCACCTGCCTTTCTTTTGCAGTTTCGATGTGGAAAATGGGTTGTCAATCGGGCGCAGTCCATTGGACCCCAGTCCGAGCTCAGGTCTGGTCCTCCAGGCCAACAGTCAGAGGCGAGAGTCTTTCCTTTACCGCTCGGACTCGGATTTCGACCTCTCGCCAAAGACGATGTCCAGAAACTCCTCTTCGGCCAGCGAACTGTGAGCTTTCAACATGCACTAAAGCAAAATGTATCATAGTACTCTTTCACTGGAATGCCTCAACATAACTTATTTATACCTTTGTAAAAACTAAAGCACCATATTTAAATTCATCATTGATTAATTGAAGGAAATTATTTATTCTGTAATTGGAGTAAAAGGGGTTAATCAATAAGAGGGATTTGGCAACCAAAGTGGAAAGTTGTTTCAGCATCAGAGAGAAATTGTACATATGTACCAGTCAATCATTTACAATAAGACAATGAAATAGCTTTAAGAAAATAATTTCAACATTGCAATCTTGTTAGTAGCATTTGGATTGATGATTGATGACTTCTCTTTTGCAGTCATGGGGAGGACATGATTGTAACGCCATTCGCTCAGGTCAGTTAGTTATTAATTTGGTAATCTAAGAAATTACCCCTCATATGATGAGAAAATCATTACATAGACATCTACACTGCTATTAGAATTTCATATATAATGCTGAAGTTAATGGGTTTTAAATAGGAATTAATGTAACTTTGGATATGTGCAGATATGTGTGTGTGTGTGTGTGTACTACAGGTTCTTGCCAGTCTGCGAACAGTGAGGGGTAACGTTGCAGCTTTAACCCATGTGCAAGATAGAAGCAACAGGTGAGTCTGTAGCCGAAACCCCTTCAGACAATCAGTGAATGGAAGGGTCAATAAAGTTGTCACATTAATCTTTTTCCTTCATAACAGGAGACTGTCAGGCACTAACCCTCAGCCTGCCTGTAAATCAAGCCTGCCCGGTGAGTGTAAGAACATGAGCTGGTCTAGCGAAAGATGAGGACTTTTCCTTACCGAAGACCTCAGCCAAATGTTTATAGATGTAAATGTTTAAACATCTTAATACTTACCATTAAAGTATCATCGCTGTTCTGATATCTGAGGTTGTTTGTTGTAGATGAGGCATATCAGAAACTCGCAGTCGAAACACTTGAAGAGCTGGATTGGTGTTTGGACCAGCTGGAGACCCTGCAAACACGGCACTCTGTCAGCGAAATGGCTTCCAATAAGGTATTATTTCAGTAAAAAGTCACATTTCGAATCGTTTGGACTCACAAGAGCTGTATGAGCCGTTCCTATCCATGCAGTGAAAATGTATTCATAACGACAAAAAAGCAACATGAATTGTTCATACAGTACAGCCTTTATACTATATTAGCACACTTTTATAGCTCACAAGTCAAATATGCCATCTATAAAGCAGATTTTATGTCATAAAGTTTGTAACTCATAGTTCAAGTTTTTATGGCTCATTTCAAAGATATGTTAACTATAACTATTAAAAATATTTAGTAAATAATAAATAATTTAGTTAAGTGAAATTGAGCTAAAATAAAAATTTAAATAAAGAAAAATAATAATAGAAATTAAAATGGCTCAAATTTGAATATTTATAAAATATGAATATTATGAATAATATTAATAATTAAATAGTATATCAATAATGCTAAATTATAAATAATACAAAAATAACACTGCAAACATACAATATGACTTCAAAAGAAAACAAAATGAGTGACATGAACTACTCCTATGATAATTCTAGTAATATATATATATATATATATATTTAATAGATTCAGTTGCCTATTAAGTAGTTTTTGGGTACAGAAAATTATAGTACATTTTGAGATCTTTATGTTAGTAATAACTTGTCAGTAACTTATAGCTTTGAATTCAATTCCTGTTTGATGTTGTGCATGTTCCACACCCAGAGCCATCAATAAAGATAGCCACAATACAAAACAATGCCGACATATTTCAGAACAATGCTAAAGAGAAACTTGGACATAAGCAATGTAAGCAATGTGAGGCACACTGCAGTACAGTATCTTTACTACTAGTCAGAAAAATGTGGCCATATTCAATTTATGTTATGTGTTAATCAAGTTTTTTGTAATTTTGCAAAAAGTAATTTTGCTGATGCATGATTATATAACCCCGACACTGTTATGTCTGAATGAGTGTCTCCTCACATAGCCTTTGGTATGGACTCAGTTACCACGGTAACCGGATAACAGTGTAATGAAAGTGAATATTGTGCTGCATGGCTATTCCCTGGCAGTGTGATTTTCTTCGTCTGCTGTTCACTCTTCAATTTTATTGTTTCAGTTGCTGTTGTTATTATTGCACTGGAATCAGTCCCACGAGTACAATAAATGGATTGCATTAGTGTCCGCCCACTTTCTTTGGTTTCGGAAAGTATTTTTACCATAGGGATTTTAGCCATGAAGCCATGAACCAAACTAACCAGCTCCAGGGAAAATCCCAATCGTAAAAACTTTCATTTGAAGCAAGTATGTGAAAATCAGACAAAATTATGAGAGCTTAGGGAGACTGACTTGATAACATTTACGGTGCTGCATGGCAGGGGGCGGAGCTAAAGATCTTGTTTAGTCACTGCTCTGTGATTGGTGGAATTCTTAGTTCATGATAACTAATGTTAGATAATGAACCTTGTTGTAAAGTCTTACCAATCTTTCTAATGTTTTATTAATTTTATTTGTTATATGTTTTTTAGTTTAAAAGAATGCTCAATAGAGAACTTACTCAGCTGTCAGAGACCAGCCGGTCAGGAAACCAAGTGTCGGAGTTCATAGCAAGCACAATTTTACGTGAGTGACTGTGTCATTTAAATGTGATTTAAAAATTTAGAGACTGGATTTAGGATGAAATAAACTCTTCAGATGTAGTAGTTTACCCTAATTGTGTCTTTACTTTTTCCATCTTACTTTAGCTCAGGGCTTTTCACATACTCTGTGTTTGTGTCACAGAAAAACAGCATGATGTGGAGATTTTGTCAGCAGCGTGTAAGGAGGAGAAAAAACGCCGTCCCATGTCTCAGATAAGTGGAGTGAGAAAACTGAGCCTCAGTCCGAGTCTCCCTCCAACATGCATCCCTCGATTTGGTGTCAACACACAACATGAGAGCATCCTGGCCGAGGTGTCCCTTAATTTCTCTCTTTGTCAATTGTACTGTAGATCAGAATTGCAAGAAATTACTGATAAAATTACTCCTTTATTACTGTAATGTGAGTATTTGTAATTGGTTACTTTACACCCCTGACAATGTTAACATTTATAAATAAATGTATGTATGTATTTGTTTATTTTTTTACTCACAATTTCTACCTGATAAAATAACGTTGAGCTTGTTATAACTAGAAACATACGTAATTATTATACCACAAGTCACACTTTTTAAAAATTTTAAGTGCACTTTATATAAGTCAAAAATCATGGTATACACACAGACACACACACACACACACACACACATATATATATATATATATATACTGTATATAATTTAGTTATTTTAAATATATTTTTATTAAATATATTTAAATTACATCAAATTCAGAGATTCCTAGAGCTTTATTATTGTATTATTAGTTCTCTTCAGTGGAGTAGAATGACTGTATTTTTTACTGTAGGAGCTTGAGGACATCAATCGATGGGGTATAGATATTTTTAAGATAGCAGAGTATTCTGGGAATCGGCCACTGACAGTCATAATGTACACCATTTTTCAGGTAAGGTTTTGTTTAGAAATATCTCTTGACATAAATGCTCCACTGCTTAACTACAAATACCATTGAATAAAACAGAACAGATATAAAGTATAACTGCCGGTGATAATTTTATCATTTGATGTAGCATTAACTGAAAATAGCTTTTTAACGGCAGATTTACCTGCTATTTGATTACTGCATGTTTCTATACTCTGTAATTCTCAGGAGCGAGATCTGCTCAAAACCTTTAAGATCCCATCAGAAAACTTCTTAACTTTCCTCATGACTTTGGAGGATCACTACCACTTGGACGTGGCCTACCATAACAATATCCACGCAGCAGATGTTGTGCAGTCCACACATGTTCTTCTCTCCACACCTGCCCTAGAGGTCTGCATGGATGATCACACACACATATTGCTCATGGGAAGGGACCTCTAAACAAACAGCATATATTTTTGTTTGTTTTTTTTGTTATGACTTTCAGGATGTGTTCACAGACCTTGAGATCATGGCTGCTCTGTTTGCAAGTGCAATCCATGATGTTGACCATCCAGGATTTACGAACCAGTTCCTCATTAACACAAGTACGACTCCCAAATCCATTCACTTATGCTCTGTCCCCAACACAAATTACAAACAGTTATTTAAAACTGTTATACACCAAAATTAAAATTCTTGGCCAAAACCAAAAATTCTGAATGCACCAGGCCAAAAAACTGAAAATGAATGTTGTTTAATAATCAATCAAATTAAATATTTATTTATTATGCAAACATTTAAGTAGAAATATAACAAATATGTCATATATATCCCACAAATTGCATTTCCTGGTCTCATGGCATAAACATACCATGCACTTTTTAGCGAGACACAAAATATGTACCAATAAGTACATATCACTGCCGTTTCCAAAAGAAAGAACACTAGAAGCAGTAAAACTCTCGACACTATTTATTCCTTTTCACACAAATTTACAAAGTTTTGATTAATAAAGTCTAGAAATTATAACTAAATGTCAATTAGTCAATTCGAGCCAATAATTTTGCCAATTAAAACTCCCCGTTGCTGAAATTTCAATGCATCACTATTAGACCTTAGCAGGCTGTTTTTCTCCTCACTTTTCCAGACTCCGAGCTCGCTCTCATGTACAATGATGCCTCAGTGTTAGAGAACCATCATTTGGCTGTAGGCTTCAAGCTTCTCCAGGAGGAGAACTGTGATATCTTCTCCAATCTCAGCAAGAAACAACGACAGTCCCTGCGACAGATGACCATAGATATGGTGAGGCTTTTACACATTTATTACACAGTTCTCTCAAATACTTGGTTCTGATTGGTCAGCCACAACATTCCGAGGAGTAATATTCACCAACAGCTCGGGATGTTGTGGCAGACCTGGAAAGACACACTCATCCTGGTATTTGAGACTTCACATATCTCATATCACATCGCTTCACTCTCGTTGGTTTCATTTCAACACAACTGCCATCATCTTGCGCCTCAGTTATTGATTGCATTTACTGAAAAACAAAAACCAGAGGACTTCAGTAGACCTCCGTTGAAGTGTTTGTTGCCAGATTGATTGTTTGAACACTGTAAAGGATTTAAGAAAATAAACAGGTAGGAAACTCGTACAGGTTTGAAACAACTTGAGGGTGAGTAAATGATGATTCATTTTTGGGTGAATTGTCCCTTTAAGGAAAACATAGAAGTTAATAGGTTTATTTTTCAAGCATAACCAGATGTCTGGTAGTAATAATGTATGAGCAAATGACTGTTGGTAACCAGGGATCTGTGACTCATTTGTGAATGGTTTATCTGTGAATCAGACCGCTGCTGTGTCTCTATGTAGTTTTATTTCAAAAGACTGAGTGACGGATTGATTGAAATCCCTGATAAAAAAACAAACCTTTCTAAAAAGTCACATTACAAAAAGTGTTTTAATGCTTCTAATGTCAGATTTCCTGTCATCAATCCAGGTCTTAGCCACTGATATGTCCAAACACATGAATTTCCTGGCTGATCTGAAGACAATGGTGGAAACTAAAAAAGTGACCAGTCTGGGAGTCTTGCTGCTGGACAACTACTCTGACCGAATTCAGGTACTGCGGTCTCACTCACTACAATTCCTTAATAAACAATTCTATTTATGTCCACTTTTGGATGGCTAGTCAACTATTATGCCTTTTTCAGCCCTCTTTGAAAAGCTAAATTGTGAAAATTCTTTCTTTCCTTGGAAAGGTGCTTCAGAATATGGTTCACTGCGCCGACCTCAGCAACCCCACCAAACCCCTGGAGCTCTACAGACAGTGGACAGATCGTATCATGGTGGAGCTCTTCAGACAGGGGGACCGTGAGCGTGACAAGGGCATAGAAATCAGCCCCATGTGTGACAAGCACACAGCTTCTGTGGAAAAATCTCAGGTGTGATTATATCTATTTTAGGGGTTTGCACTCTGGGGTTTGGGAAGGACACAAGAGGGTCTGCAAAATATAGAGAGAATAAAATGAAAAGATTACAATATGTTTTAAGCCTGTCAAAAGGAATGTGTGTACTAACAATATTAATAAAATATGTTTTAATAAATAATTAAATATAGATGTAAATTAAAAGTATTTTCTTTTAATAATTTGAGAAATTACAAAATGAAAGTCTTTGTAATATCACACTTAATATGTTCTCACACTGTGAAAACTGCATAGTTTTAATAAAGTAACTAATAAACAGCTGAATATGCATGGAAGTGAAAAGTATGTTGAGTTTCAATGTTATTTTTTCTCACACTGTATGGTTATTTTTTTAATACATGAAAAAATGTAGCTGCATAAAATCGATAGAAAAAAAGTGAAAATATTAAATGCTTTCTTTTTTATATCTGTTAAGTTAATATGTGCATTTAAGATGTTAATAAAAAATGTTTCATATAATAACTCAACATTCACTAAATTTGATTCATGAAATTATGACATGAATAGTCCATATTTTATTCTATTATTATCAGTAGTTTTCATTTGGAAGAAAATTCTGAATTCAGTTTTGTTAATAAATAAATAACCTTTAGACTTTAGATGTAAACAGAACAAATTTTCTGAATTTATTTTAATAACTAGCAAAACTTAACGTATAAAATTCAGTTATTCTTCATAAAAATCTTCATATTATCCATCAATATTTGTTTTCAAACTGTATAAATAGGTGTTTATGGATGAAAAATAAAAAATCAAATAGCTGTAAAAAAAAAATTTTACATAACCTTTTTTTTTTTTCAGGACTGTCAAAGATAATATGTGCATTTAAGATATTAATAAAAGATGTTATGATATTGGCATTCACTTCATTTCTAAAAAAAAACCTGAAATAAGGATAAAAAAAATAGCTTTTGGTTTTAATAAATTGTAACAATAAATAAATAAATAAAATGCAGTACATATAAAAAGTCAATAAGGCAAATAAAAAGTGTTTCTGGTATTACATTTGCAAATAACAAGAGGTTCCCTCATAAATGGATCATCATATTGGGATTATTAAGCTTTTCTAAAATCCTGTCCTGTACTAAACTGTATTAATAATGAATGTGTTCAATCCTCATTTCTTAAGGTGGGATTCATCGATTACATTGTCCATCCTCTATGGGAAACATGGGCTGATCTGGTCCATCCCGATGCTCAGGACATTCTAGATACATTGGAGGACAATCGCGAATGGTACCAGAGCATGATCCCGCGCAGCCCGTCGCCGACCCCTGAAGAGCAGGACTCTCGGGCCACGCTGGGCGTCACAGGCTCAGCCGGGGAGAAGTTCCAGTTTGAGTTGACTCTGGAGGAAGAGGACGGAGAGGTAGAGGCTGAAGAAGAGCACACCGATAAAGACCGATCAAGGACTACGACGGACCCCAGGCATGCACAGCCATCCCCTCGTGGAGTCTCTCCCATTTTAGATAGCAGCGAAAGAGAACTGGACCAAGAAACGAGCGACAATACGTCCTGCAGTTGAAAACTTAACAAGGCCCAGTACTGAGAGTGCTGCTTCACTTGTGTTTCTTAGTTGCACTTAGAAATATTTTGGGGTTGAGTAGAACAACCACACAGTATAAACTAAAGACATTGGTTTACCTGACCAAATAGGCCTGTATTTTAAAGCTGTATTATGTCCCAGGCACAACGTTTGCATAAGGACCGAGCGAGGCCGAAAGTGTAGATGAATGTTTTCGTGGTATCATAGAGATACACGAGTCTTCCCTTAAGTGACTGTCCATGCCAACAGCAGAGGAAAGCTGATTTACTCATCACGTGAAGTTTTTCACTCGACTCTAGGATATTTATTATCTCGAAATGTTTTAATAATGGATAACTTAATGCTTTTTTGTCACTGAGAAATAAATGAAACGGAACAGTTACAAGAAATATTTAGGCAAGACACCACAGGTGAATGGAGTATTAACTAATAGATATCACCATACTGATTAATCATAGTAGATTAATAATAATAATAAATAATAGTAGTAGTTGTAATGTATTACCAGTTTTTAATGTTGTGTTAAAATATGGAAAAGCAGCATTATATAATTAAATCACACACTAATTTGCTTACATTTCCAGAACAGAAATCAAAACACTGATTCAAAATATTTCTCTTTTTACAGAGGGGATTTTTTATTTCTCTTTCATCACTCCATAAACAGCTAGAAATAATAAATGTAGAAATAATAATATGTAGAAATAAAACATAAGGCGATTACAAATTGTATGTAAGTGATACTAAAGTAAACATTTCTGGCTGTTTAAAAAAACCCTGTAAAAAATATATTTTGTAATTGAAATCAACAGACACACAAAGATCAAATATAATATTTAAACTCTTCATGTTTTCTTTCCAATAGTGTGAAAAAAGCACAATGTAAAGTAAAACAAAAAAAAGGGGGGGTTGCGTGTAGTGTCTTGCCTTAGCAGGTTAGAGATAAGATTGTGATTGTTAACAACCTCAGGATAATGTTGATTTCTTTTTAATGTAGCAAGACTCCAAAGTGCAGTCGCTAAACTATCTGTTTATAATCTTGTTTTGAACAAATGAGAAAAAAAATGTAATCTTACAGCCAAAACCTTGGTCTCATTAGACGGCCGTACGGAGAATCCCTTTACAAGCGTCTTTGTACTGAAATACCTTTATACCTCTTGACACATTAGCACTATGTAGACAAAATAATCAAGCGATAGAAGCAGGGTGGATATTTTACTGATTTATAAATAAGCATGACAAATGTAAACTCCCCTAAACTCAACACTTGTGGGTGAATCAGTGTTTTACAGTGATTTACTCTGCTATGCCCATGTTAGAGATTGTACAGTTGGAGACTGCCTCTACTGGGTGCTCTTAAGAGCTGAAGTGGATCCCACATCTTTCCCAGTTTTATTGTCTGGTGGATTTAAACAGGAAGTTCTGGTCTAGATGAGCACAAACCACTCCTACTCTGAGCCAGACATGTGTCCATCTCACATATAGGGCTGTGGCTAACCGATCCTTAAGATCCTTTTCTTATAATGTCCTTATTTTTAAAGATATTATATTCTATAAGTATGAAGCTGTTTATATGCAGTCAGAAGCATGCTTCACATAGGAGAAAGGAGAAATTGCATAGCAATTATTATTTTAATTTGAATATAGTATGCTTAACTGGGGTCAGAGAAAATTGACTGACCAAATTTAAAATGACTAATTCATTCTAAAATCTTCTAATGGTTGGACATTTATTGGGGTTTGACTACCTCTTTTTCTGACCTATCACAGATGGGTCAGAAAAAGCTGTATATATTTTCAAAACCCATTTGAAAATTATTATTTTTATACAGTAGCCCAGACACTTCACCTTTGATAAAAACACTTTGACGTCATTATTTTATCATTTAAAAATATTGCTCAACTTAAGAGTAGTCAGCGGTAAGAGAATCTGTAGCCCGACTGATGCTAAAAGTGCCATTTCATCCAGTAGCCTTGGCCACCCTCGTCTCAGAGATCAGAAAAGCCAGTGTAGAGCCTTAAAGCACATCTCTTTAGCTTCAGTGCCATTACAGCAGTGACTGTGAAGCATTCAGTGTCTAAAATGAATTTTGCTGTATGATATTAAATGATCTATGTCTTCTTCTCTGTAATAATGTGTGGTAAATGTATATGTGTCCTCTGTATGTTAGTATTACTGACATTGTTAAAGATATTTGTTCAGTTTGTTTACAGGTCGAGGTCACATGATTCAGATAAAGTTGGTTTATCACAGTGTGTTTCTGTTCTCCACTGTCAGATATATAAAAAAAAAACAGCAACTCAATTTTTAATTCAGACTTGCCAATAAAAATAATTAAATAAATAATATAGGCTTTAAAGCAATGGTTCATTAATGAATAATTCATAAAGACCAAAGATGGGTACAAATTTGGCTGGATAGCTATGACTGCGCTAATGCTATCCATGTCTCTCCTATAGGCCTCTTTGGTGGTGAGACGTATAAGATGGATTCTCATAGAAAGCCTTTGATTAGTTTAAAAAAATGACGATGAGTATATTGTTCATGCTTTTTCTGGAAAATAAAAAGTGCAGGCCATTTTAAATACATATAAATTAGGTCAATTTTGTCTATCTTAAAGGTCACACTAACTAGAGACAACCTAAAACCTAACAGGTATGAATTAACACAAAACACTAAATTTAAATTGTTGGAGACTTGTAACGTTGATTAAATTAATATTCATTTAAACACAGATGCAATCTCTCCTATGCATGCAACTTTGCTGGTTTTCAAGAAATTACTGCGTTGCACGCTTTTTCAGGCAACACAGGAAAATTTTTTACCATAAAATACAATAGTTAGCAGTTTTTTGTCAGTACAGCAAAAATAAATAAATAAAATGCAAACAGATAATCTGAAGTTTCGACTAAAAGTGTATAAAAAATTTTTTTTACATTTACATATTTTACATTAACTATAACGTTATTGCATTTGCGTTAACCATGGATGGTTATGAAAGAAGAAGAAAAAAAAAAGAGTCTAACATTGGTTACATATCAGTGTGGCGAAAAGGACACTGACCTGCGCCGTTAATGTAAACAATGTGTGAGCTGCTCATTTTCTGCGACCATTTTAATTGATTAATTATGGAGAGGCCGAAGCCACGCTCCTAAATAATGAATGATGTTGGTTTTAAAGCGTCGTGAATATTTTATGTCCTGTGGGTGGGACTGCATTGTTAGCGTTAGTTCTCCGAGCCGTCAATCAAAACCCGGACTCCACCCCCTTTTGCGTCACACGTCTTTCAAGTGACGTCAAAGTGTCTGCAGGTGTTGGAAGAGGCGCAGTATTGGCGTAACTGACGCTTAAAACGGCTTTTACGGTAAGTCGGCTGCTGTAATGCGCGTTTTAAATATTTCACGCTAAATAATTTTCAGTCCTTACAGCATGTTTGTGTTTTCCGCTGGAAAAGCGGCTAAAATTGAGCGGAATATAAGAAGAATAACCTTCATTTGACATGGACATCGCGCATCCTGTGTTTCTATTTATACTCCCCGTGAAAGACACATCTGCCACATACGGCGTTACATTGCACGGATTCGAAAGATCGTTTGCTTCTTCGTTTTTTATCTATCTAAACGAGAATAAAGATAGATTGTGCTCTGTAGCATCATCTGAGAAGATGGTGAATCAGGTGAAAATATCCTCCGCAGCAGCAGCAGCGTTGCATGTACATGTGCTGTTTCCTATTATGTAAGGATGCTCTGGTCTTTTACTGGTCATAATTGTATTTAAATGTTATATAATATGCTAGTATAACATTGTATAGGCTGGTTCATCCAGAACCTTTCATAGTATCGCACACGCGTTTTGTTGCGTTTGTGATATTTTCCACCATCATTCAGCAAAATTGCTTGTATTATGTCTCGGATGCTTCGGACCATTTTCTCACGTTTGCCACTGTATAAATATGGGTTGCTTCGTTTATAACCGTTTTTATCCAGCCTAAACTGGCTTGTTGGTTGGTCTTCCAAGCTGATTTTAAAGTGGGTTTGTTCACTTTCCAGCTTGGCCAGGCTTCTATAGACCTGCTTAAATCAGCAAACCATCTTAGACGGGTTTTAGAAGGCGTTTTCTTTGATCTGGGTCATTTTTGACGCAAATCAGCTTGACTGTTCTTGGACAGCACAGGTCTAACCACACAGTGTCCAGTGCTGTGGGTCTTGATTACCCAGAGTTTTGCATTATTGAGGATTGGAGTCTAAAGGAAGAGAAAAGCGCTCACTGGAGCAGAGTGTAATAGCTGCTGAAACCGGCTATTTTACAGCAATATTTGGCCATAAAGATGTGCTCCGTCCCCCTCCCCAAGGCGGTCGGGCAGTCTGTTTTTGTTAGGCTGAAAGAGCAGCTGGTCTAAAAGTTAGCCTCTATTTTTAGTCTGCTGGAGCCCTCTGTTATCAGGAGAGATGCTGACTTTAGGATGCTTTGGTGCTCTGCGTATCTTTCCGACACACCAGACATGGCGTTCTGAATCACAGATCAGCTTCCAGGGTCTCCTGAGGAGAAGTCTTTTTGTTGAGTTTGTGCTGCGTCTGGAGGAAGCCGCTTTGATTGTGATGAACACGCATAGAACCAGGCCACAGTTAAAGCGAATTAAACTTGTCAAAATCTCTAATACAAGTTAGAACAGGAACATTCCATTCTCTCTAGCTAAACAGAATGTTGCCCTCAGCCTAGAATTGAATGCCAATCTCCAATCCCAGTTGCTAGAATCCAAATGTCTGTTCAGAATGAATTCTGGTCTTCAGTTTTGTGAAATTGACTCTGTGTCATGTCTATACAAACGTGTTATTCTGTGAATTGCTTCAGTTTTGTTGTAATTGCATGAAAATGAGCCACCTGCACATTCTTGAGAATTGTTCCTTTGTGTTTCGTAACGTTATTGTCAGTCAAAATGATGACTGAAGATATTCTAAATAACACAACCACCTTTATAGTTGTCACGCTCTAGAAATATCGATGCAGTATCAAGCAGTCTGTTCCTGTTGTGTACTGTGCACAGTATGCATGCTATATAATAATGTAAAAATAGCAAGCATATGGTTTAAACACAGATAAACAAGAAATGTCAGCTTTGAATCTCACTTTCTCTTTTATAGTTGTGTTCGAGGTTGCTATATGTTGTAAATCGAATAGTAGTTTTTTGTTTGTTTACTAAATACTATGTTTATGTAAGTATATTTATACTGAACTGTATATTGTGTTTTAAAAAATAATGCATTATCTGCTAAAATGTATTTTATAATATATCATTGTACTATATAGATAGATAGATAGATAGATTGATAGATAATATTAATAATAATAAATTATTTGTATAGCACTTTTCATAGATGGAATGCTTCTCAAAGTACTCAGAGTAATACACATGCATGCATATATTTAAAGAAAAATGTTATGTTCATATTATATGCATTTATAAAAAATTCTATAAATATAAAAATGGAAATAGTGTCAAAATAGATACAGTAAATGTGTGTATTGGTGCATAATAAATATACACAGTACCCATGTTTATATTATGGTTTTCTAAGCATAAAACACCTAATTTAAACGCAATTTAAAATAAAAGATAAATACCTCAGTTTGAACAATAGTGTTTGTCTTTGGCCATCAGATTCAAAGGATGAATCGAGGCTGAAGGCATAACATTGTATCTAATATTCTAATGACACTGAAAATGAAAAGTCAAGTGAAGTGCCTTGTATTATGGCACGTGTTGGTAAATGTACTGTGGAAGGTCTTTTCAAGTCTGCATTCAAAAAATATGCATATTAATGCGTTATGGATACTGCAGAAATAGTATAGCATGCTGTTCCTCCATATGTTGTGTAGCATGTGCATGTGTAGGACATAAATAACTTAAAGGTGCTCTATGCGATGTTGCAGGATTTTAATGCACGCATTAAACCCCACCTCTTCTTGCCGATTGGTTGGCCGAAGTTTGTTTTTGCTTTGGTGCACATCCTTGCTTATAGTGTTTCTTTTGGAATTGAAGCCTCTAGACCGTTTTTTCCCCCCGATGTATTCAGAGGGCAGACAGCAAGACCATCAAGGGGTGATGCATACGGTTTGAGACAAAAATGAAATCGAGCTAAAATCCTGCAACATCGCAATAAAACACCTTTAAGACAGAAATCTGACTTGATATTTTACTTCCTCTGACAGAATGAGCTTTATTTAAGACCAGTTAGTCCACATATGCAATCATCCTGCCTTTGTCAGTGTGAAATACTAACAGAGTATTTCATCTCTTCAGCATTTTCTTTCTTTCATAGCTAAATGTGTCTGTCAGACATTGGTGAGATCTGATCATTGCTTTTCACTTGATCCCAATCTGGTTTTCCATGCTCTGTTGAGTCATTGCAGTACGCACAGTGCAGAAGCTCATGTTTCATTTGTCCTCCAGATCTCTTTAACTCTTTTTGTCTCTTTCTTTCCTGCTCACCTTCAGTATCCGACCTCGTGCTTGAAAAGAGGAATGAGTAACCAGTTATCCTTGGAGGAATAGTTAACCCATAAATTGAACCTGGCTTAGCATGCACTCGCCAAGCCATCCAACATGTAGATGATTCCATCAGATTTGGAGAAGCTTAGCATTCCATCACTTGCTCACCAATAGATCCTCTGCGGTGAATGGGTGCTATCAGAATGAGAGTCCAAACAGCTGATTAAAACATCACAAGTAATGCACACCACTCCAGTCCATCAGTTAACATCTTGTGAAGCCAAAAGCTGCATCATTATGTTGTTTAATGAAGTGTTGCTTCAGGCAGAAATACAAGCCCTCTTTATCAACAACATTCCTTTCTACAGTGAAAAAGTTAATCACCTCTAAACTAATTTTTGGGTAGATTTTGATGCTAAATGAAAACATTGAGCTTACTGGAGGAAAGATTATTATGGATTACGAACTCATATCTGCAGGTGATATTTTAAAGTTAAAACATCTTGATGGATCTGTGTCTTATAAACACACAGCTTTCGGTTTCTCAAGATGTGAACTGATGGACTGGAGTCGTGATGTTTTTTCTCAGCTCTTTGGACTCTCATTCTGACGGCACTGCAAAGGATCCATGCCAACTATTTTTTTTAACTGTTAAAGAAACAAACTCATCTACATCGCCGTAAATAACTTTACGGCTGTGATCATTTAAAATCCATCAATTCACTCTTAAGACATTAAGAGTGAATTGATGGATTTTAAATGATCACAGCCGTAAAGTTATACAATCACCAATTATAATGAGCCAGTCGTATGAACTTCAGATGGACAGTGGAGTGGAGGTGTTAAGGCCTGTAACCACTGTTTGGTATTCAGAAGGTGCCGTGCCAAATATTGATCTGACACCAAAAGAAAATGTCAGATTAATGCCATGGCCTGGCAGCCACTCAGACATTTCTATTTGTTCAGAGTTTCATGCCTGACTGATTTTGAGTAGCTGGTGACTCTACCGCTGCTGTTTAGTCACAGGTCTCAAGGGATGAGTGACAGACAGTGAAATGGACGGAGATTCACTCAGCCAAAGTCAATCCAAATAAACAGTCATTTTGACGTATAGAGGTCTTTGCTCTTAAATGTACCCTACTAAATCACTTCAGCTGTGTTCCAAATCCTAGTTACCTGCCTTCCTGTCTGCTTAATACATAGCCAGCTTTGTCAGAAAAGCTCTATTCACAGGTATGGCTCATACAAACAGTAGCATGGCAATCATGTCATGAGCTACAGGTCATTTATATAGTCCAGGGGTGGCGAACTCCGGCCCTGCAGAGTTCAGCTCCAACCCTAATTAAAACTCACCTGTCTGTAGCTTCCAAGTAACTGTTCAGACCTTGATTAGCTTATTCAGGCATGTTTGATTAGGGTTAAAGCAATGTGTGTGTGTGTACTGTGTAAACAAAAACTGTTATTCTGGATACAATTAATTGTGATTAATCATTAGCAGGCACTAATACACAGAGAAACAAATATTTTAGTAATCTGTCAAAAAAAAAAGGAAATAAAAAAATTATATTGTCTATTATTAGAAAAAAACAAACTGAAACAACTACATTTTTTCCTTATTCATGCATAACAACAACAACAAAATGTATACATTTTATTTTTAATTTGTATGAACTCATTTTATCTCTATAATAGCTTGCATTTTTGCTGGCATTGTTTTTATGTGCTCTGTTGTAAATGACTTCCAAATAGTTAGTTGCTTTCACTTGTTTTTGATTACATTTATGTGTGACCCATCTTTAAATCCATTAAATCCCAACATAATTTTTTTTTCCGGTAAAAAGTACTATTAGTTCAGGGCAGCTGAAGCACATTGTTCCTGGCAATATTAATAAAAAAAAAAATAATAATAAAAAAATATATATATATTATTATTATTATTATTATTATTATTTATATATATATATATATCTGTGTGTGTGTGTTTTTCTGAACGCAGATTTTTATTTTATTTATTTATTTTTTTACATGGTGCATGTCTGCAATGGTGATGCACCATCAGTCAAGAGAACTTGGTATTACAAGCCTACATAATGAAAAATATTCCCATGGACCATGAAGGGCTGAGCTCCCCCTGACTCGTAGAGATAAGAGAGTGACTGATGGGTGTGATGTTGAGTCTATGCTCATTAAAAAGCTTACTAACAGATCACTGAGACACAAGTCTCACATGAGACCATCTGTCTCAACGGCACAGATTCAAGCGTCTGCTTTTGGGGCAACAACCAACCTACGAATGATCATTATATCATAAATTACAATGCTAATGAATGCAGACCAAAAAGAAAACAAGAAATAGGATGCTCCTCTGAAGTGGGAAAAGCACCAAATGCTTTTAACCTCAAGAGAATGTTACAAATCATAAATGAAAGATTAAAGGACGAGATGTACTTTTCAAAAAGAGACACAGAACAGACGTCCATATGCTCTAATAACTGATGTACCTGGATATAGTGACTATGGTGGGTTTGGGCATGGCTTCCAGGAAGAGCTGCACGGCCGTGATCATTTGCTGAATCTCCTCCTCACTGCTGATGTGATGAGGGAGCTCGGAGTAATCGCAAGTCAAGCCTGCTTGATGCACCTAGACTCAAAAACCACAGGCACAAATATATCACTCTGTGGAAGGGACAGACATGCCTCAGAACCACAAACAGGTTGAGAGAAAAGAATATTGCTAATGTTTTGGTCTGAGATGACTCAGAGATTAAAATGAATACAGAGATTCGCTAACAAGAGTTCATATTGCAGCAATACACTTCTGACAGATGCTTTTTTCGATTTATTTTTTTATTGTTTTTTCAACATTTTTCAATTTCAAATTCACCTCAAGCAAAAAAAAAAAAACGTGACTAGAATAGATGTGAGCCACATTTCTGAAAAGTACATACTTAATATGTAAACTGCGTGTTTGCATTGGTTTGAGCGTAGTTCCCACCTCACACACCATGATTGGTCTATTATGTACAATGCTTGCATGTTATTAGTCATGCTACTTTTCGATTATTATCAAAACAAGAAAACAAAGCCAAAAACAAAATGCAGGAAAAATAGCACGTATGGTCACCCTAATTACAATATCTCAAAAATAAACACACACAACTTTACCATTTCATAGTCCGGTGACTGAGTTCGATTCTTAAGGCTGTGTACAAGCCTGACGAGAGATTTCATTCTACAAGA
>JAUCMU010000013.1:10224788-10240704 GCA_032275025.1 Enteromius treurensis
CAGACCTTGATTAGCTTGTTCAGGTGTGTTTGATTAGGGTTAAAGCAAAACTCTGCAGGGCTGCGGCTCTCCAGGACCGACGTTCGCCACCCCTGATGTAGTCTAAAAAACTATCATCAATATTAATTTAGATTGTGTTAAAGCATTACCTTATTAACTTCGACCCCCTTTTGATTGGCATGATGATTATGACAATATTGCATATAATTTGCTTTTAATAAAAAGGAAATCTGAGCAGAAGGTGGTATTTTAGAAGGAAAGGTCATTTTATAGTGCTGTAGTACATGCCAGCTAATATGCATTTTGCTCTCAGCTTTCAGATTTTATTTTCTGACACTAAGGTTAATTTGGGTTATAAACTGATGCCACTGTATGGCCTAAATGATGTTGTTGATGATGATGTTCCAACATCCTTTTTTTTTTCTGCATCCTCTAGATGGCTTCAGCTACAGATAACCGTTATGGACAAAAGGAGTCTTCCGACCAGAACTTTGATTACATGTTCAAAATTCTGATCATCGGGAACAGCAGCGTTGGAAAGACCAGCTTTCTGTTTCGTTATGCAGACGACTCCTTCACGCCAGCATTTGTGAGCACAGTGGGCATCGACTTCAAGGTGAAGACCATCTACAGGAACGACAAGAGGATAAAGCTGCAGATCTGGGTGAGGTCATGGAACAAATCTGTACCGGTTTAAGGGCTTGTTGTGGTCATTGCTTAATAAAGATAAGAAGCATTATTGTTAAAAGTTGTTTTTATTACATTTTTGCATAAAAACCATCGCAGCTTATTGCATTTTAGATATTTTCCTATCGGAAGGTATAGAGTTGGTGATTTATTGCATTTTTAAGTGCAGTAAATCGTTTTATTATTCTATGTTAACTGTATGTGTTACTCGAATAACTGGACATTTTATGTGCAGTTCAAATACATGCATTATAAATTCAGCCCTAAATATATTTGGAGTATGCAGAGATACGGAGCGAAAGAGAGAGATGATCAGTAGCCAATAGGCCTGGGAATGTTTCCTGATGCGCTAGATGAGTAAGCAATCGGAATTGTTTGTGATGTATCAGGACCCCTCCCCCAGTGCCTCAAATTTCCCTCTGGTGGAAAACGACCCTCCCCCATCCCATAGACCCGAGCAAATCCACTACACACACACACACACTCCCACCATCTTTACCATGGATAAAAAATATACTGTGTCATACAGTGTAGGTATAGAAGACATGAACATTTGGCTATATTCAGAACTGAGTACTTTCTTGGCATTTACTGAATATTGCAGAAGATGTATATATATTCTTATATTCCCTACTACTATGTTTTGAAAAATTCTATTAAAGGCACAATTTGTACGTTTTCGCCACTAGGGGTCGCATTTTCAAAACAATGGCAGAGGCGAATGTCGATGGCGCAATGATGAAGCATGGAACACTGGGAGATGTCGTTTTCACAAATCATGTTTATGGACTAAAAGCTCATTCATAGCTTTTTTATCACCTAACCACATGTACATGACTATTACTTGCAGAATGAATAATATCTATATTTGCTTACCTGTCTATTAAAACGCAGTCCGAGTCTCTGTCCAGTCAGAAGTTTTCACGAAGCTCCTCCATTTCGGAAACACCATGCCGATATTTGGAATTGAGTTTGAGACTCATAAAGACTGCCATAAAGGCAAAAAAAATACAATTTTTTGTTTATTTTGTCTAAAGGCTCGGGAAAAGTTAAAAAATAAAATGTGTGTCTCAACCTCTTTTGTAGTCTGCATAGTGTGTGGGTGCAAAATAAAAAAATTTTAACATCACATAATGCTCCATGCAGTTCAGAAACTCTGCAAGCACTGGATTGCAGCATACTTGTTAATACACCTAATATACCTATACGACGACGCGAGTAAACGCCATCACTTAGTGATACATTTAGTTATTTTTGTTTGTTCTGACGGTGTATTTAGAAAACGTAAGTATTTTCTTGTTGCTGTCAATATTTATTTGAATAACGTTCAAGTTTATATTTCACTTTATACTGCACTTTTTATATTGTCCGTTTTTGAAAGAGGGCAAAAATAAGTGTTCTGACTTAATCTGGACCTTTTTTACATTTAATATTGTCTTTGTACCTTGATAACTTGAAATAGAAAGGGCAAATGACCTCCTGCTATACTGTACAGAAATATTGATGTATCGAAACCGAACCGTTACCGTGGCCAGAAAAACAAACCAAACCGTGGGCTCACTGTGCTGTTCCATCCCTAGTATTACTGTTATCAGAGTCAAGAGCCAAACAGGTTATATTACTAGAAGCATCATTGCTGCTCAGGAGACACAATTTTGCTCTCGTGAAAGCTCTGGGAATTATAGTTTACGTTTGTGAGGATTAGTACTTAGCGAATATGTGATGGAGTAATTCTTCTCTTTAGATAAACTCACAGTTCTGTCATACGAATGCTTCTCTCTTTTGTGGTTGAATCAGCTGATGTTGCTCATATGACTAGCTATAGAAAGCTATATACCAAAGTTCAGCAAGAGGAGAAGCTTGCATATGTAACGGTATAAGATTTCTTACAAAAATACTTTATTTAGAGGCCAAAAAAGTGCAAAATGTTCATAGTGCAAACTAAAGACATGCTTGTGTGGCCTCCTGCATAAGTCGGGCCTGCAGTGACTGAATGGAGTGTGTTTATATAATTAACAAGCTCATTTCTCGGCTGCAGTGATGCAGAGATCAGTTCCTTAATAGTCAATGCTTATTTGATCTCAGGTTTCGTGATAGGAGGAGCTAGATGTAAAAAACGAAACCGTGTATAAATCCTGGGATAAAGGAATATTTAAGGGTTAAGTACAACTTGTAAATTCAACAATATGCTGTTGCTGGTCAAGACTGCATTTATTGGACTAAAATCCATAAAAACAGCTTAAGAGCACCATCTATTTAATACATTTTAGAATGTGCTTTATTCCTGTGATGTAAAGCTGGATTTTCAGTCTTCTACTGGAGTACCTTCATCTTCAGTCTCGCATGATCATTCTGTAACCAATGTAATATGCCATTTGGCGCTCAAGCAACATTTCTCATTATTATGAGTCCTGAAAACAGTTGTGCTATTTAATATGGTTTTAGAAACTGTGATACACTACCATTCAAAGGTTTGACTTAAAAAAAAAAGTTAAAATAGTCTGATATAAATTAATGTTGTTGTTTTTTTCAGTATATTTCATAATAAGAAATATTCTTTTAAAACAATTGAACACCAATAATAAAATTGGATAAATATTAAATCAGCATATTAGAATGATTTCTGAAGGATCATGTGACACTGAAGACTGGAGTAATGATGCTGAAAATTTAGTTTAATCAAATATTACATTCTATAATATATTAACCAGACCTATACTGTATTTAGTAAAACATTGATCTTGTATTTGTTCCTATTTCATCTTGTGCATTACTGGTTTGTTTGTTTACAGGACACAGCAGGACAGGAACGCTACAGAACCATCACCACTGCCTACTACCGCGGAGCCATGGGCTTTATCCTCATGTACGATATTACCAACGAAGAGTCTTTTGCCGCAGTGCAGGACTGGTGAGTTAACCAAACATGTTCTGCGTGGATGACTGGGATAGTTTTATCTACCCTACAAATGTAAAACACGGGACACTTGCTGTGTTTTCAGTGTCTGCTGTTTCATTATGTAAGAAATAGACATAAAGCTGCTCTAAGACTCTGCTTTATACCATTTTATTCATTAAACGCACACTGGATCTAAAAGTTATCACAGGAATGTATTACGATTGTAAAATTAATATTAGTAGCATTATTATTAAGGGGTTATTATTAAACCATGTTTTTTCCATCCATGTTTTCATTTTTGTTTGCAGCATTACACTTGACAAATAAAAAAAATGCAATGTTTTGTTATAAATTGTTAATTTGATTACATTTCAAATGGTTAACCATGTATTAAATCATTCCATGAGACATTTTAAAGGATACATTCATATTAAATCAAAACAAAGGAACAAATCAATTGGAACAGAATTTGGAAGAAATGGGGCCTCTAAATTAAATAGGACTCTATTCTAGTCCATTGTGTTTAGTAGTTAAGTCAAGTCAAATCACCTTTAAAGCGCTTTATACAATATAGATTGTTTCAAAGCAGCTTTACAAAGAACAAGTAGTGTCTGTGTAATCAAGCTCACGAAATTGTCAGAAATTAAGTGTCCCCAACTAAGCAAGCCAAAGGAAACAAAATTCTATCAACTATGTGTTATGTATGTTCGTTTTGTGGATTGGTACGTTTTGCTATACCCTGAAGAAATATAGGGCTGAGTATCTTTATCATAACAGTGAAAGCTAAACCCATTTCCTGATGATATCTCCAAAGGGTAACATGTAAAGCACGAAAAGCAACGGTCTTAGTACTGAGCCTTGTGGTACCCCATACTGCACATTGTGATAAAGCTTAGCCCCAGAGAAAAGCAAACATTTAGTCAAATCTGACTGTCTCTTTGGGCAGGTCCACACAGATTAAGACATACTCGTGGGATAACGCCCAGGTGCTGCTAGTGGGCAACAAGTGTGACATGGAGGATGAGAGGGTGGTGGCCTCTGAGAGGGGACGACAGCTCTCTGAGCATCTCGGTAAGCAATGTTTGCCGGTTGGCACAATATATTTGAATTTTCATAGCTATAGGTTTAACTATATTGTAGGTTTTGGAGGTCTTGGAGACGTTCCCACAGTTCTTCTGGATTGAGTCTGTCACAGTTTGTTCTGTTACTTCATGTCGTTCCAGACAGACTGGATGATGATCAGATCAGATCATCAGACTCCTTGTGCAGACAATAATCTCACTGCATTATTACAATTAATGACAAAAATAATGTATTATATTACCAACTGACACGCTACCGCAAAAGATAGAAATAAACCACTTAAAACAGTTTTTTTGTTGGTGAAAATACTAGTGGCCTAAGACTTTTGCACAGTATTGTTTATTTTATATATATATATATATATATATATATATATATATATATTATACATACATATTATACATATATAAATACACAGCTCTGGAAAAAATTAAGAGACCACTGCAATTTACTCCTAAATCAGTATCTCTTTGAGTATGACAACCTTTTCATGCCAGTCTTTGTTAAATTTTTACACAAACATACTTCATTCTGTTAATTAATTTACTTATTTGGTGAGCACCTGAATCCAATTGTATTTAATGGGAAAAGTATAAAAAGCACTGCTGTAATCAACACGAATCTCTTGCAGTGTGACCAGTTGGATGGTACAAAATGCTAGAAGTCTTTCAAAAGTAATTAGAAATTTAAAAATAAACACTAAACATGCCAAAAACAGTGGAAAAAAGGTTTTAAATCAAGTAAAAAGGCCTCAATCCTAGCTTTACTGGCACAAGGACTCAGTGAGAACTGAGTCCTATATATTATTATTAATTATTGTTATTATGATAAGGCACACCTGTGCAGTGAAAACCATTTCAGGTGACTACCTCTTGAAGCTCATCGAGAGGATGCCAAGAGTGTGTGAAGCAGTAATCAGAGCAAAGTGTGGCTATTTTGAAGGAACTAGAATATAAAAGATGTTTTCAGTTATTTCACCATGTTTAGTTAAGTACATAACTCCACATGTGTTCATTATTGTTTGCATGACTTCAGTGGGAATCTACCAATGGAAATGGTCATGAAAATAAAGAAAACACACTGAATGAGAAGGTGTGTCCAAACTTTTGGCCTGTACTGTATATATACACACACACACACACACACACACATATATGGGGTTTCTTGGTTGGAAAGATGTAATTAAAGTGTAAGCTGTTGCTGGTGTTGGGCAAGAGCACACTTCACATCTAATTAAAGCAAGACACCCTGAGCTTGAATCTCAAGTGTCCATCTGATGTCTCTTGAAACTGAATTTTCAATGTTTCAGAGAAAGGTGAGCCAATCATGCAACCTCGTTACCATCTCGTAAGCAGTTCCCATGACGATGGCGTGTATAAGGGCTGTGGGCAAATCTGAGGGTGAAAGTGTGGGCCTCCACATACATGACACTTCCTTCCTCAGAACAGAACGAGAACAGAAGTGCACATATGATTTCACATGTCTGGCCCTGACGTCTTGAGGATATTGTGCCACTGAGAAGACTTGACACACAACAGATAAAACATTTACTCCACACAAACAAGTTTCTTCTTTAAAACAAAGGAAATAAAAAACGGGTACTCCTCACAAAAACCTAAATATAAAAGCAGTAGACTTACCTAATGGGATCCAAAAGTAATAAACTGTGATCATGTTTAACAGTGAAGACACTTGCAGACAAAGTCTTTAACACCTTCTCTTCAAGTACAGGATGTACCATCACACCACAGATTTAAAGCTACAGAGAAACCAAAATGATGCAAGGAGCCAGATCTCATTGTAGTAAACACAAACAACCAAAAACCTGCGTCAACAGTGAGCGGAAGTCTGGAAGACATGCAGGCAAATGCAAAAAGATTTATTCATTTTGCTTAGGCAGAAACACATTTGGTTACTTCAGTGAGGCAACACTAGCACTACTGAGACCGCAAAAAGCTGAATTTTTATTATGGATCAACGGTCATTCAGGATTAACCAGTTTGGTTCTCTATTGACTAATGTCTCGCTAACCTTTAGGGCAAACATTTAAATAGCAAGCCATGTAAAGAAAGCAAAAATCTTTTTTGGAGTCCACATTAAAAAGAAGATTAAGAATTTAAAATGCATTTCAAGTCAGCTCTCACAAACATTGAGAAGATTTAGCTAATACAAAAACAGAAGCCAAAACATACGATTTAACAGTTATCTGCCAAAATACAACTAACTGCAATGCCAGAATTACATTAAATGAGCTTTTAAAGAAACCAATTATATGCTGTTTTTATGTCACATGACTAGTAGCCTATCATAAAAGTACAAAAGCTGTCACTGGGACAGTACCATTTCAAAAGTTACTAATGCATTCCATTTAGGTACTAATAGGTACACTTTTATCGAACGATATATTATGCCGGTGTTGTAACCCCAGCCCTAATCTAACCCCTCCCCCACAACCTTACACTTTACTGCTAATCAAAAAAACGGCATTACTGATGAGACGCGCATAATATATCGTGGACACTCTCATCTGTCTAAACTTATAAAAAAATAATAATAATAAAAAAATTGAAATTGAAACGGAGTTCCATTTTAAAAATATATATATATATATATTCATTTTTTATAAGGAGCATTTGGTTTTGATAGTCCTGAAATGTGACATGGCTGATCTTTTTATAATCATTATGGATTATGATCCTTTTATGACTTCAATCAAGAAGACGTAATGAAATATTAGCAATACTTAAGAACACAGCAAACTCTGATCTCTGATTATATGAACACTCATTTTTCAATGAATGCCAGCTCTCTAAGTATCTCTAAAACTTTGATATTCGATCCGCATAAATACAGAATGCTCATGTAAAACAATACATACTGTAACACACATCTTTTTGAAACAATATAGAGCCAGTTGATAGTATACATTTTCAATAGAAGTATGTCCAAATTTGACTCTGGACCACAAAATCATTCTGAAGCATCACAGGTATCCACCTGTTCCTTACGTTAAAAAAAGGGCACTGTCATTTGTAATTTCTATGGGTATAGCATCCATGTTCAGCTATTTTTAGCTGTACACAACAGTTTGTTTTGCTGCTTGATATTGAAAATTGGTGTGTCTTATGTTATTTTAATGCATTATCTTAATTATGAACACATTGGTTTGTAGTGCAAACTGTTTTACCATTTATTGCACGTTGTTATTTTCCTCTTTATTTACCTATAGCGTGTAATGAACCGCAAGCCTTACCCATAGGCTTACTTCTGCATTAAGGAAAAAGGTGGATATCTGTAGTGATACTTAAAAAAACACTGCATGGGTCAAAATTATAGTTAATTTTTATTCCACAATCATTAAGATGTTAAAGTTAAGATCATGTTCCATGAAGATGTTTTGTAAATTTCGTATGATAAATATATCAAAACTTAATTTTTGATCAGTAATATGCATTGCTAAAGACTTCATTTGGAGAAATTTACTAAAAGGTGATTTGCTCAGTGTTATTATTTTTTTTGCACTCTCAGATTCCAGATTTTCAGATAGTTGTATCTCGGCCTAATATTGTCCTATACCAGTTCTAAAAAATAGTTTTTTTGGTCCGGTGTCACAAATAACATTCTAAACATTAAAGGGATAGTTCACAAAAAATATTATAAACGTATATATTTATATGTATATATATGTATATCTAAAATATGTGCATTTTTTTCAGACTTTCAATTTTCCAGTATGTAAAGTACATGCCTGATGGAAATAAAATGGCTAAAGGAGTCACTTGGTAGTCTGCCCTAAGACTATATTGTGAGCGGAGGTTATGTTTTTGCTTTGTGTTAAAACTTAAGGAATCCAGTCTTTTCATATGTATGAACTCACAGCCTAGATGATTAATGGTGTAAATAGTTATGGGTACCGAAACTTGGTACTTAATCGGTACCGGTGCTAAATTATAAAAGACTGAAATATCAATAAGCTCTGATGTTAACGGTTCTGCTATCAGTACTGCAGAAAAAAAATACATTTCCGATTTATTGCTAAATAATCATTACCTAGCATATTTGAACCTTTTCTAATTTGCGATAATATTAAAAAAACATTTGCCTGCACTTGCTATTGGCAATCTCACACGCAAAATGTCTGTCTGTTCCGCACATAGGTTCTGCTGTACACAGTGCTCGCAATAGGGCTGTAACGATACACCAAACCCACGATTCGGTTCGTATCACGATTTTTGACCCACAATTCGGTTCGTACCATGATTTTTTTTCGTGGGGGGGTTGGGAGAAAAAAACGATTTTTAAAACAACATTTTTTAATAAAAAATAACATTTTAAAAATCTTTATAAACTGAACACCAAAGAACCGCTGGGTTGTTTTCTGTGCTGCAGCTAAATTGATTCCTGTATGGTGCCGTAGGATATGCATCTGCTTGTTGGTTGTGTTGCTGCTGACTTAAATGAGGAGGAAGGGTCCGCAATATCTGGGTTGGTTGCCATGTTTCCTCAAGGTCTTCTTTAACTAGCTCAACTTTTGCAGGCAGTCGTCACATGATTGGAAAGGTAGTCACGGAGTGTGTCACGATTCTCCCTCATCACACCGCGACACAGGATCGTGAATCCTCGCGAATCGTTACAGCCCTTGCTCGCACATGCACAACATGAAGCTCACGCTTAATAGAGTGACGATGGCGGAGAGAACCGAACGATCTAAAGCAGTGATTGTCAACTGGTTTGGCCTTGGAACCCACAGTGTCCCAAGCCGCGACCCACTCTCTCTCTCTCTCTCTCTCTCTCTCTCTCTCTCTCTCTATATCTATATATAATTAGTTAGAAAATAAAAAGCAAATTTATGCATGCAACGAACACGCCATAACATCTGGCAGCACAGAATAGTTCACTTTTCTGAGGTGAGAGACATTTTATATTTAATAACCAGTTATGGAAATAATAATAGGTTCATTGTCAGTGACATTATTCTATCTGACAGAAGAACGGCTTTCATGAACGTCTTTTAAAATATATATATTTTTTAATTATAATATAAACATTTATGATTATTTATGCTAGCAGTCTTCTAAAATAACGACATAAACATCACATAAGGTCTTTCTAAATTAGTATGCTATAATAATGTTAATAATTTAATAAACAGTAATTTGTTTGTTTGTGTAATATTTGCTCAAACATTGGTGTTTGTTAGGCTACAGATTATTATTTTACATAAAATAAAAAAAATTAAATGTTGTTAATTCTGTTCTCTTTAGTTTTTTTTATTATTATAACTTTTTTTTTTTTATATTAAAAGCACAACAAAAAGTACTGATAAGAGTACCGTTAAAGTACCGGATCGATAAGTGGTATCGATAAAATTAGTAATACAATACCAATTCCTACTTGTAAATCAACAAATCAAGTCTGTTGGTTTTGTTTGCGTGCAACTAGGATGGCACACTGCCAGACTTAATATGCTAGAATGTTTTGTTAACCAAATTAGACAATGACCAAAAATGCTCCAGACCACAGGATTATCAGTTTCCGTTACAAGAACATCCATTAAAAAGTAGCCGGGCAGAAAAAAAAAAAGCGAAGATCAGCTGGCTGGGATTCCCTTATGGCACACTCCCAAACAGTGAAATCATCAGTTTTTTGGGAGGTGGTTGAGGTGAACAGCAGTGCACCACAGAAACGTTTTAATATGTGGCTTTTGGCAAAAGGCGCAGCTTGAACCCGAGCCAAGCCACTCAACCTCCTCCCAACACTATTCTGAAAGCTATTCTGAAGCAATGAACTCTGACTTTCTATAAACACATCTAACACATTAAGAGCAGCATGTATCTTTCAATGCAGCACACAAAAAGGATTTACAGCAAGCTCTTCACCAGTCCTGACTAGAGGACACCGCTGCACTCGGACAATGGCCACAGGGAGTCTATATCCTGTCTGGGGAAAGCCCACATGGATACTGCTCTCTCAGAGACTGATTGCTCGCACTGCAAGTCTCTCAGCCTCTCTTTGCACTAGGATAGCTTTTTTTTCAGAGAGCGGTTCCTGACCCTGAGCACCCCGTCTTCTTCTCACGGCCCCGTAAGGAAGAAACAGCAGAGATGAGGATCTCAGTGCACCTGGGACCAGTGGGCTCAGCCCCCGGTGCCTTACAGTCTCCAAGAAAAGAAATTTCAACCGTTCTCTTCTTGAATGATGACCAGCGTCCCTCCACAGCTGCAAGTTACCTGGTCTATTTCGGTATCAGCGATAACGAGCTGTTGGGCTCAGGACAATCCAACCCCCTCCCACAATCAGAAACCAACGCTGCGAAGCAAGGGATAGATGCCAAACTGTTTCAAATTCTCTCTAGAGCGGTCAACAAACTGGGGCTGGACTGGACGAATGGTTCCTGCCAAGGCGCCCCCAAGTCCCTCGTCAGACATCGACACCGTTCTTCCCTGAGGTTCATGACGAACTCACAAAGTCCTTGCAAGCTCCCTACTTGGTGCGCCTTTGCACTGCCTCCTCTTCTTCCTTTGCCTCTCTTGACAGTGCCGAAGAAAAAGGCATTGAATAGCTGCCACCGCTGGACGAATCTGTGGCCGCTCACCTCTGCCCGCTCACTGCTATCGGCTGGAAGACCAAGTCCACCAACCTGAATGACTTCAGCTCTCTCTGGCCATGCATTTTCCTCCACCGAACAGGCCACCTTTGGACTACACTCGATGGTTGTGCTCCAAGTGTTTCAGTCCAAACTCCTTGCAACCGCTGATGGGTCTGGTCTGGATGCTTAAACGCTGAGGGAGCTCAGGAGTGCGACAGATCCGAGAGCCACAAAGGTCACCAACCAAGCAATCAACTGTTCCATGTCCAGTCTTGTGTTTGCTGCAAACTTTGGGTCTGCAAAAGCGCCCATGCAGCGCACTGTGATAGAGCACCCACTAACTCAGACAAAGAGCAGTTTTTCTCACGAGTCATATGTCCCTAAACAGTGACAAAACACTTTATACATCCTGTAGCAAGCCCTCCCCAGGGTATCAGACTGGGTTATGGGAATAATAACGTTCTGTTATGCCCTTCAGTTTGCACGGAGACCCCGACCATTTAACGGCGTTGTCTCGACTTCAGTGATAAGCTGCACTGCTCACGTGCTGAAGTGCGAACGCTGCTTTTAAAAGGGACAATTCAAATAGTCCCTCCAACAGAAAAATAGGTTTCTTTTTACAGCTGTTACTTTCTGGTCAGAGGAAGAGTCACTGAGACACAGAGCGCGGCTTCTCAGCCATCTAGATCGTTTGGTACTCTGAGTCAATTTTGCTGTCCTAGGGATGCAGATGAGGGCGTTGATTTCAACGCATCTTTTGATGCGCATCCTTCTTTAAATCCTCAACTCCCAGTCCCCCAAAAAGCATTTCAGAAGATGCTGGGTTTGATGGCGGCAGCCTCTACAGTACTGCAGCTTGGCCTCCTGTGTATGCGCCCTCTGCAGTACTGGCTGAAAGCACGGGTGCCGCCTCGAGCATGGTGTCACGGATGCATGTTAATCAAGGTGAACAGATCCTGTGTTTCAGCCCTGCTTCCTTGGAAAAAACACCTGGTGGCTGCAGAGCGGAGACCTTCTGCAGGTGGCCAGCAGTAAAAAGGTGATCATGACAGAGGCCTCCAAGACAGGATGTGGTGCTCTGTACGAGGTTGCACATGCCGCGGACCTGTGGTCGATGTCAGAGAGCCACCTATACATTAACTGCCTAGAAATGCTGGCAGGATGGCATGCTTGCCACGTCTTTCTGCACTCAAAAAGAGCAATTTACATCCCGGGCAAGCTGAACCAGGGTACAGACATGCTGTCACAGCGCAAAGTCCACCAAAAGAAGTGGACTCTTCACCCACAAACAACCCAGCAGATCTGCGGAGATAGATCTCTTCGCTTCAGGCAGCAATACACACCGCCCTGCCTATTTCACAAGGGAGATGGACGTGATGGCCCAAGACTGCCCAGCCTCCTCCTCCAAGTCTTTCTTCCAATAGCACTGATCCCTCAGGTCATCAGACGAATCAGAGAGGAACTCCACAAGGTCCTTCTGGTTGCTCCCTTTTGGCAGAACCAGCCATGGATAGCATCATCTGCACATGATGCTGACCACGGCCCCCTGGCCCATCCCCATGAGATAAGACCTTCTTTCTCAGGCTGAGGCGACGATCTGGCATCTCGCTCTAAAGTCATCCTGAAACCCCTGCTTACTTATGTGACTCTATTCCCTGGCTTATTCTGCCTGGGCTTGGCCGCTTATATACTAGTTAAGTAGGCTGCGGCGGGAACTGCAGCCATAGGTTTGTGCAGCACCGCTGCCTAGCTACTGGTTTGTTTTTTACCACTGCACGAACCGATGGCAGTGCAATTTCACAGCATGATTGAAAAAGGCTTCAGTTAAGAGTAAAAAAAAAAAAAAAAAAAAAAAAGGTTTTCCCATAGCTTCTTTAGCAGAAGCAGTACTCGTTCCGTGGGGTGTGTCAGTGAAGAAAAAAAAACCCCAACTTGTCAGATGCAATGGATGCAGCAAAAAGACTAAGCAGCATCTGTGTTGAAAGTGAATTTGTTGAAATGAATTATAATCACAATGAACTGATAAGTTTTTTTGTCATGTGCAGTAAAACTATTTTACATATTCAAAATATTATATAAGAAAATATGTAAATATTTGAAAAATGTTATGCTTATTGTAATGAATGATCAGGGAGGCAGTCAGGTCCAAACGCAGAGTTACTCAAAGAATAGTACAACAGGCTGAGGTCGTCAACGGCAGACAGGATTGTAAGAGGCAAAACAGAGAGAGTGTCCAGTAAACAAGCAATGGGTCAGGCGATCGGCAAACGAGAGTCCGTGGGGCACAGGCGAGATCGGCAAACGAGAACAGGCGGAAGTCAGCAAAGGAAAATCCAGAGAATACAAACAGTAACACAATAACAGGGGAAACCGCTTACAGAGGTGGTGGGAACACACACATTTTTATTTGAATATTTGTATTTACATGCATATATTTATATTCATATAATACATATTATATATTAATATTCATATTTTAAAAAATCATTTTGTTTATGTGTCTGTATTTGCATATACATAATTTATTAATTACAAAGCCATTCTATAGATTAACAAACAAATATAAATATACAAAAAAAAATATATATATATATATATGTGCTGCACGATTTGGGAAAAATGTCGCATTGCGATTATTATGGTCAAAATTGCGATACGATATCTTGCTCAACTTGACTATGACTCAACTTGCTTGTTATCAAGGAACACAGATTACTAATAATGCTGAAATCTGTATTTCGTTGTCCCAAAACATTTTAGCAGGATGTAACATACACTTGATATATTTATTTTGGTATCTCTTGTTCAGTGTGTCAATCATTTTCTCAAATCCCTCTTTGTTAAGAGTGCGTTCACACCTGAGGTGACTTGGGCGAATATATCTCGCTATTCACGTGTAGTTGGACGCTTGAACATGTGGAGTTTACGCCGGTTTCACACTGCACGCGTCAGCTGGGCGTAAGCAGCGCATATTTTTTCTGGCGCCCATGTTAACGGATGAGAGCTTTCATGCAGGTGCAGAGAAATGACATAAATCAAAGCAAATGGCACACAGTGTTCGGAGAAGAACGCTGGAAAATAAGACCTGCAGTACAAGCTGCCAGAATAAAAGCATAATCGTCGCGCTCCTGTTCTGAATATGCGCTGCGTATGCGTGCAGAGTAAAGCTGGCGTGTTTAACGCGACGCTTAATTGGCGCGAATCCTGCTGCAGGATGACTAATTGGGTCTTTGCATTGACTAAACATGTGAATTACTCGCGCTTACCGCTTCATTCGCGTCTGGTGTGAGCAAGAATGAATGTCTTGTTACGTCCACTAATACATTTATTAATTTAATATAATCGCAACATTTGCTGTAATGTAATCGCAAAGGCTGACATAGCAATTGCGATATGATTAATCGTGCAGCACTAGTCAATATTGATTTTAATTCTCTGCCCTTAAGCCAAACTCTTTGCCATGCCCTTCGTTTTCTTTTTTCGCAAGCAATTGCTGCCACAAAGAAAAGGATCTCGTCCTCAGAGTCCGTGTTTTTGGTGTGGAACTTTGTGAGTGTGATTGCCTCGGAAAAAGGCAGGTTTTAAAATTGTGTCGTGTACCACTGCGTCCGTAAACAAAGTCACTTGTGACGTGTGCGTGGTCATACGGTCTTCCAACTGTCTGAATTCGCACTGTGTACCGCCTCCTTTATTATATTAACCCTGCCCTAAACACATTCAACACCTCTAGCACTGGAAATGAAACTCACACTCTTTAAAAACAAAGTGGATCGTCTGGAAGCGAATCTCCCCCGAGCCGAGATCCATCAGCTTCTTATCCAAGTCAGGAGCTCCAGAGTCCAGCAGCCAACCGATGGCTTCAGACAAACCATCCGTGTTCTGCAGACAGACCAGACGTCAGAACACACACTCACACACACAGGTAAAACACACTTACCACAGCGGCCAGAAACGTACATCAGAAAAAAAGATGTTTGGAGACACCACGGCTCTGGCTTTCAACTCCATGTCCCCATGAGACAGCTGAACAAAACAAGACACTAGATCAGACCTGAAGAACCAGAGAAGGATCAGAGAACATTCATAAGCACGGATACATACTCCTCTCTCCATAGCATCCAGAAGGCTTTCCAGAATCTCGATCTTCTCAAGCCTCTTCAGACTCAAATCATTCGACACACTGAAAGACAGACAATAAAATCATTAGGGCTGGGCGATTTTTCAGAGGTTATTGATTCATTTGAATGTAAATGTTTTGCCACAGTATTTTTTAATAGAACCGTTAAGAGAAACATTTATGAGAACATGACGCACAGCTGATGAAGTGCTCGCTGAAGAGCGTAACACAGAACACAGCACTAGGTCTGATCAGTCACTCACACAGACACAAGGTTATGGGACTCATAGTTTGAGCACCTCATTTTTAGAGAAGTATTTTAGGACTCCCGAGCATATCGTGTCCTCCAGTCAGGCTACCGAAACGCATCTCAAAACGTTTAATAAAATCACTTGATTCACGTTATCATTCACTGTTAGCATTGAAAGGTTGTCATTGATCATTTGCACGTGATTTTAAAGCAGCACAAAACCCTAAAACACTTTTTTTGAGTTGTTTACAGATATATACATGTTGTACATTGCTTAAAACAGTAATATAT
>JAUCMU010000013.1:10250226-10265672 GCA_032275025.1 Enteromius treurensis
CAAAGCGCTTGGGCGCGCGCGCTTCTGTAGCGTCTGCTGTTACTAGGCAACCATAAGGCGCTGTCAGTTACAGAATCTTTTCTGCTTTGGATTTTAAACTGCGCGGCTCTGTTGAAAAAAAAAAGAGCTTCCGTGCGCAAACCGCGTTGCATGTGAACGGCCCCTAAGCCTTTGGTGACACAAACACCATGAAATTAAATTGTGGATCTCTCCCCTGTCGTCTCCTCCCACGGGATTGTCCTGCAGGAAGAAACGGCGCCCTGGATGTCAGTGGATTGCACGCACGGTCTATGAACACGGGATGATCAGCTTTCACGATTTGAAATGGCTCAAATCGGATTTACACTATTCACGTGGGTCACCTGTTTGGGCTTCAAAACGGCACATTTCGCCGAAAGGTGAGGGATTTTCATGCCTGTCTCTTATTTCTTACAGCTCACTGTTCATATCTCACCAGCTCGAGCGGTTCGTCCCACTCTGTGGATGTAGATTTTTGGCAAACCCGGTGTGTTGTGATTGATAACTACTTGCACCGTAGGAATATCCAAACCCCTTTAGATAAGAAGAAATACATGAAAGTGGAGAGAATTAGACAAAGGCAAAGACATGGCGAGCAATCCTGAGACATGGTAAGAAGCGTTTTCTCTTTACCTTGCAGCAACATCTGTGGCTATGAGAATTTTAAAGACGTTAGACTTGAACTTTGCAAGGTTGGCAAAACGCTGTCTCTGAAAATGGAAGAACATAAAAAGCATTAGTACAGACATTAGGCGCTGAGTGAGAATCAATTTTAACTGCGTAGCATGTCACTTACCTGCTTCATCATTGAGTGCAAGGAGATGGTTGGGAAATTGAATTCACGCAGCATCATTGTTAGTATCTGACAGTTCCTGGAACATGCATAAATGTTACACAATTATGTTAACAATATCTGTAATAGATATTTACACCTTCATAAGGGAAAGTGGTTGTGAGTTACATGTAAGGGAACAATTGTTTTAACAATTATTTTGTATATTAAACAATAAAAAGGTAAAAGGATGAAATACCATTAAGTGTCCAAAATAAAATTAATTTTGTCAAAAACAATAGAATTATTAAACCGTTCCCCATATCTCATTCAATTACCACATACTAATAAACCATAAAAATGAATCACTTTTAAACTGAAGCTGAACATTTAAACAAGTCAAATAAAAGCATTTTGTTTGAAAACTTCTTATAAACTTACTATAGCTTGCTGAGTTTGAAATAAATATTTATGCATTTAACTTTCATTCAAATGAGGTTAAAACTGGTAATTCTCAGATTATATACATCTGATACAATCATATAGTCAAATAATCTTGTCAGCATTGAACATGGTAATCGCACGGTAATATTCACTCATAAATGAGAAACTGCTAATAAGCTAAAATTATTCTTCTGGTCCAAATGGACCTGAGATTTTGAATGCACTATGAGGGTTAACATAACTCTATGGGATTTGTTGGTTATGTTAATTAATGAAAAAGCTGCCCAATTGAATGCATCATTGATTTATTATGTTTATGAAGGGTTATTGTAAGGGATATGTCGGACAAACCCTGCAATGTTTTTTTTTCGGAAACTGAAAACTTACTTGCATGTGTTAGTGAATATTATGACAGACCAATCATCATGTTCATCCTGGAATTTTTGGATGAGATGCACCAGGTAAGCATCTTTGACTTTCTCAGGAGTGAGGATGAATCTCTGGTCCAGTTCTTCGACCGTCCGCATTCTGACAGAAACATTTTAGGCCAAAATAGCTTTAATGTCCATGATAAGATGGTGGATTCTGATTTTTAAAAAATTGTTGTAGTTATTGTCCCAATCAATTTCTATCAAGGGAGCATATTTCCCATCTTCTCCTGACTTACTCTGATTTGTGCTCCCAGAAGAAGGGTCTGTTCAAGGCGATGCTCTGCAGCTGCTGCAGTGTGTCCGTGAGCGTGGCGCTGAACAACAGCGTCTGGCGACTTTTGGGCACAGCACTAAGTATGACCTCTAGATCTTTAGTAAAATCTGTGCAGCCCTGCTCTAAAAGACGATCTGCTTCATCCATGATCTGCCGAGAAACATGTAAGAGTTTTATGAAAACTACTTCAAACAAGCATTAGAAAAAAAGTCTTGAGAGTCTTACTAGAAACTTGATTCTGGTCAGGCTAATTGTGTCTGAGCTTCGGATGTGATCAGCAAGTCGTCCCGGTGTGGCCACAACAACATGTGGCTTTTTGGACAACTCCAAGCCCTGAGTGACCATGTCTAATGGAAGAAAAAGACCAAATATCTTAAATATGCATATCTACTCTTATAAATAAATGAGCCCTAAAGCTTTGAATGTTATCTTACCCATTCCTCCCACAATAATACAATCTTTTAAACCCAACGGCTTCCCTAATGCTCGGAACTGTTCTGCAATCTGGTAAGCAAGCTCTCTGGACAGAAAACAAAATAAATGTTTTCAAAATGTAATTTTTAAAATAAATTTCATGCAAATGAAGGTTCAAATATGACCATGTAAATAATAACAAAGTAAAAAAAGTAAACCTTGTGGGTGTTAACACCAAACAGAAAACACCATAAGGGTCCTCGGACAACTTCTGGAGCACTGGGAGAACAAATGCTGCCGTTTTTCCACTTCCTGTTTTTGCACAGCCCATGCAATCCCGACCTGTGTGAACAGCAGCAATAAACTCAATGTACGGATGACAAGTGACAGCACAATCACTCTTTACACAACACTTAACTTCGGTCACATTCCTAGTTTAAAGTGTCCGAAGAGAGAGAGAGAGAGTCTGAGTCAACTAAATAAATGTGCAGACCGTACTTCATGTAAACTTTTCTTACATAGAGGTCTATAAAAGTAAAAAGATCCATCCTAATACAGGCACATCTGATACATATATTTATAGGCAACGTTAACGTATATAATTCAGCAATCCACTGAGTAAAATAACTTGAATCTCTGCACGTATCCGGCAAAAAGGGTTTAAATTTACCTGTAATACTAAAAAACTATACTTGTAAAGCCTATTTAGGAACGGTAAAATGTCATTTTATGAGTCTTACTGGGATTATATATATGTTATTATATATTGTGTATATAGATTTTTTTACCTTCCATTATGGCAGGAATGCATTTTTCTTGAACTGGAGTTGGTCGGCTGATTCCCATCTGCTTACACTGCTGGATCAACCACTCAGACAGGCCAAGAGACTCAAAAGTGGCCATTTTCCACCAAGCTTCTTAAAAACAAAATACCCGCCCCAAAAAATCAGTGTGTTATTGTTGCTTTGAGCTCCGTTAAACGTTCTTTTAAGGTTGATAACAAAAACCTCGTGCGAACCTGCGACGGCCGCGCAATTTAGACGTCATGTGATGATGCGCGGAAAGGGAAAGACCACGCCCCCTCCGGTCAAGCGCTGGGAGCAACATTCGAGAACTGTTCAAAATTATTTTTTACAGCCTAATTACCAAAGTAAATATAAAGTTTATAGGTAAATCAAAGAAAGAAAATATTATTTATAACAGATCAATGTTAAGGCATTGCAATTATAAAAATAATAGGGAGACCTCCAAATGTCCTGTTAAAGATGTTTTTTTTTATGTAGCATAAGAAAATACAAACTAGAAAGAAGAAATACTGAAAATTGTAATGTTTTAATAAAATGGTCAAGTGAAATAAATAGTAAAGTCTACTAGTAAACTAGAGAGACGGATTGATGACACTAAAATAGAATCTGTTCCACACTCAGAAGATGGCGGTAATGCACTTATTAACGTTGGCTGCCAGCCGCCGTTTAAAACCAAGAAGAAGAAGATTGGCTTGCTCGTGAGCGCGCAGCAGCAACCGCGGGGTCGCGCAGAGGGTGAGAGGCGCGCGCAGGTAAGCGCGAGCTGAACTGTGTCAGCAGCACCTGGACAGTCCTCGATTACAGGCCGTGCAGTATTAATGGGTTAGAAATCATTACTTTCATTTCTAACGCTCTCACTGTCTCGCAGCAGTCCATTCACTCGAAACTCGAAGTGTGATCTGGGTTGTTTGTTTATTTGTCACCGCCGTGTCTTGTATTTCTTATTTTTACTAAGATTGAGCATGGTCAGCGGTAATTTGGGCTTCTACACATGATGACCTTCCTCATCCTCATCCTCGCTGAGTATGGCGGAATCAGATGGTGTGGAGTTCTGTGCGAATCGAGCTCAAAGCAGGTATGCATGTATCATCAGATGTTGCATGCGATGCGTTTGATGCATAGGGTTGTCCCAAAATGCAACAGGGTTGAGAGACATAAAAAAAGGAACCAAAATATTTGATTTATTCTGTAGTATTGCTATCTAAAATATAATAATATCAATAATAGTTATTAAAGGTTCACACAGTAATCATAAGTTAACATTAGATGAAGGTTCTAGATAATCTTGTTTTGTTCTGCACTTAGAGGGTCTTCCTATCATGGCCAGCTGTGTAACAATGCCCTTTTATCTGTACCATGTAAGATTTATTTATTTAGATTACCCTCTAACACTCATGTAAAAATGACTAATAATGTAAAACTAATAATTTATTAACACTGTTTAATGTAATATCTATTATTCATGCTGTGCTGCATACTATTATGAGGTTGAAAATTCACATGCAGCATTAAAGGTTATTGATTTCTGTTACTGGGCCAGAATTAAAAGTGCAAACCCTCTTTTGGTGTTAAAAACTAAATTGTCAGGATTTACTAAATACATACAGTGAAAAAATGAAGCAATGTTCAGTGGAAAAGCCAGTTATTTTTCCACTGTCCTTATTGCATATGCATTTAGTAGGCCTTTCAGACACAGCTCATACTAAGGTTTATATTAGTAAGTTTAATAGCATTTTCTAAATTGTCCTACCCAAAAAAGCATGTCTTTGTCCTTGATGTGGCAGGGAGAGTTGCATAATAATTAGTTAGTATAGGATAGTTTGTGTAAAAATGTACACAGAAACATACTGAGCGCAAAATGTTTATAATAAGAACCCTTTTACTCTCGCATTCTTTCTGGTGTCTGGTAAAATGCAGGGCCCCAAATGCATTCTTAACATGAGGGACTGATGCTTACGTTTTTCCCCAAGAAGCACATGTTCTGAGAAATTGAAAAAGGAAGGAATGCATGAACAAAACTTTTAGAGGAGCAATGAGAATTGCTGAAATAATGTGACATTAAACTGTTTGAGAAATGTGTAAACACTGCAGTTGCCAGCTGCTCATTCAGAAGGCTAAGGGTGATAAAATAAGCACTCTTACAACAATCAATCTATAACAATATAAACACAATCATTGCTTAGGATCTGCTGATTATTTCTGAAAAATCTGTTTGCGTGCATGCTCTGAGACTGTGAGCCCATTTAATGCGCAACAACACTACGTTTGGACATTGCTCACATTTATTTACTGAAAACATCCCCTTGTATAGGCTGTTTTTTTGTTTTTCATCCTAAATTTAAGACCCCTTTAAGAGTTAATCTAAGGGTTTTTACAACTCGTAATTTAATGAGAACACATACAATTTCAATTTGACTTTTTTTTTTTTTTATGTTTTACAGTTAAAAAAACTGTGTCCCAATTATGAAATATATAATACTTCAGTGTTGTCAAACGATTAATCGCATCCAAAATAAAAGTTTTTGTTTACACGTGTATGTTTATTATGTGTATATATAGCACAAGAATACATGCAGGAATTTGTGACATGCTAGCATTTTGATTATAATGTGCATTTATTTACAAACTTTTTTTTTACTTGGGCCAGATTGATCTAAAGCAGAAAAAAATGGCATTATATAGGATAAGTCACATTTCTGACTTTTTATTATAGGGTTGGATAGGGCTGGGCGATAATACGATAATGATATGTATCGCGATGATCGATATCAATAAAATATGTGTTCGATATTTTTTTTTATTCTTCATCAGAAGAAAACAGAGGTTGCGAAGCTAGATTGTTTGCATAAAAGATGCTCTATGAGATGTTGCAAGATTTTAGCTCGATTTCGTTTTTATCTCAAACCGTATGCATCACCCCTTGATCGTCTTGCTGTCTGCCCTCTGAATACATTGGGAAAAAATCCGGTCTCCAAAGACAACACAGAGGCTGCAATACCAAAACAAACACTAGGGGCACAGGATGTGCACCAAAACAATAACAAACTAAGGACAACCAATCGGCAAGAAGAGGTGAGGTTAATGCGCATAATAGAAAGAGTTAATTGTAAAGCGCGAATCTGAGAGTGGGTTAGCTGAATACTGTATATCATTTTTGGAAGAAAAGACGCTCGGAGGAATATAAGGCGAGAAGAAGAGAAATAAAGAAGAAATGAAACAAGACCCGGATTAACATTGGGGATCCGTTTGAATGGTGGAGAGAACTCTGCCGTCAAAAGGACTTCCAAACGGATGCACAGGTGGCAAGTTTTTTTTTTATTGCACAGGTAGGTAAAGTTTTTGTGCATTCACGGCAGTTACAGAAACACTGGGGGGAGGCGGGGGCTTGCTCTGTTTTGTATTTACGTGAAATGTCAGCAGAAGTGACGTCAAACAGCATCTCATAGAGCACCTTTAACAAAGGCACTCGCTCTCTGGTAACCTAGCAAAATAGGGAGTGATACGCTAACAGCCAATCATGTAACAGTATCTTTTTGGTTGCACCATATCGTTGTCTCGCGGTGGTCTGCTGGATTCCTCTTCATAAGCAGAAAATGAGTGCCGCTGCGGCGAGCGAGGAAATTGTAACTAAAAGAGGAAAAGTCAACTCGCCAGTATGGCAGTTTTTTGTATTTTATAAGTCTGACCGTAGTCAGACCAATGTCGTCTGCAATTTATGCAAGACCAAGACTGATAATACCACGAACTTGATGCACCACCTTAGGAGCACACCCTTTGGAGCACAGCTGTATTCAACGGTACAAAGATTACATTTTAATTATTAGAGTTTTCCATGGTTGTTGTCTTAATAACTGAGGGGATTATGATCAGAGGAAGGTTACGTTTAAAATACAAAATGTTTAAATGGAATATATTTTTCTCCTGGTCCTTTTTTTAAAATGGTCATAAAAATATAAATAATTATTTATCGATACCGATATGAAACACTGTTATCGTGATACAGTTTTCAGCCATATCGCCCAGCCCTAGGATTGAATAATTCTTCTAAATGTATTTGGCATTAAAAGTACCATTATTTGCCTGGATATGGCATTGTACATCTAGGAGTAGTAGAGTCTGTAGTAAAGTATGTAGAGTCTGTCTCAAAAGAGCATGAGGGTTATGATCAATGACAAGTAAACTTTCTTTTGTTTAGCTTGTGTTGCAAAAGCTTCACAAAAACCATTTGACATTTGGGTAATTCTTTGGGTCACTTGTTGCTTGATATTTGTGAGGCTTAGGTGTTCTGTATTCAAATAGACTCTTCAACCAAACTCTTGAATAATTTAAAAGTAGGTGCCATTACACGGATCATGTTGATGCACCAGTATAGAAACCTAGACCTATTGGTGAAGTGTCAGAAAACAGCAGATTCATCAACCTACTTGTGAAGTTCTGTTGCTTCTGTAGCCAGAGACAATGATCAGGGAGTGGTGAGAGATACAATTCTTAGTAAATTGATTCTCTCTATCTTTCTTTCAGCATGGCTAACAACAAGAATAGCTCGCTCCGTTGTACTTTCTCGGCCCCCAGCCACAGCAACAATCTTCTGAGGGGACTGTCTGCACTGCGCGATCAAGGTCAGTTGCTGGATGTGGTTCTGGCCATTGACAACGAGCGGTTTGAGGTTCACAAAGCGGTTTTGGCGTCCTGCAGTGATTACTTCAGGTGAGACATTGCACTGTTTGTTAGCACCAGCCAACTGAGCTGCAAATGGCGAGATTATTCAAATACGTCCAAATGACTAGTTGTGTATGGATGAAAAAATTCTAATTGACATTTACTCACCATCAAGTTGTTCCAAACCCGTATGAATATTTCTGTTGAACATAAAATAAGATATTATAAAGAATTTTAGTTTTTTCTTCACATAAACTTTGATAAAATAGTTAATTGTTTTCTTCAGTTCTATCAGCAGGTCTTTCTCTATTTCCTAATATCTAAAAAAAATTGTAATTTTTTAAAAAGCACTTGAACAGCCAGAGATTATATATATAAATGGATGAATGCATCTTTAGTAAATATCTCCTTGATCGAGTTTGTAATGTTGTTTTAGTTCAACACTATTTATTTATTTATTTATTTATTTATTTATTTTTATCTCTATGTAGAAAATGAATGGGAAAAATATTTCCAGAATTGAGGGTGCTAATAAAAGTGAATAGTCACTGTTGCACTTTAGCTTAAAAGTATGGAATAAAAATTATAAGGACACTGTACAGTTGAGTGATAATCGTAAAATCAAGATAACAAAACAGCAAACAACAACTAACAACTGTTGACATTAGATCATTAAAAAAATGATCAGAGAAAGCTAATATAAACAAGAAAGATTGTGAAAGATTTACAGAGATTAGGAGCAGCACAGTTAAATGGAAAATTGGCTAAATAAACAGGGTACAGCAAGGGACAGAACGAGAGGGAGAGGAAAAAAAAAAAAGAGTATGGGTTGGGGTGTACATATGAAGCAAATCATAGAGATATGGGGGTGCAAGTTTATGAAGAACTTTAAAAGTGAGAAGCAGAGTCTTGTACTCTTCTCAATATTTATCAGGAAGCCAATGAAAAACATGGGATATGCTTGATGGAAGAAGTTCTAGTGATTATACGGACAGCTGAATTCTGGACCAAGTGAAGTTTATGAAGGTGAGTTTGGGTTTTGAGCCCTAAAACAAGAGTTACAATAATCAATGCACAAGGTAACTAGAGCATGCATGAGAATATCTCTGAAATTTGGTGTGAGAAATGGAAGAAGACCACTGAATTGTTCGGTAGATGGAAATAGGGCTGGACGATATATATCGAACAATATATTATGCGCATCTCGTCAGTAAAGCCGGTTCTTTTTGATTAAATCTCCATCAGCTGTTTTCAAAAGGAACGCCAGCTTATACACAGAGCCATAGATCACTGACAAGCTACGCTTTGAGTTTCGCAGATGATCCAATGGCGCAGCTTCTCGGTGATCTACAGCTGGCGTTCCTTTTGAAAACGAAGACAAAGATTATATAGTAATCAACAGAAGGTAGAAAACTGTTGGATTTTGACAAATTAGATGTGGTGCCAACAAGGAAAACTTCTGATTTAATCTCTTATAACCAATCCAAAGAGAGGAAAAAAGAAGGGTATAATTTGAAGACAAATAGAGCTGGGTGTCGTCGGCATAGCAATAAAAACGTATTACCCCTTGGTAACCCTTTTTGGAAATATGGCATAAGTAAATAATAAATAAAAGAGGGCCCAAAACAGAGCCTTAAGGAACACCAGTGTTAACAGGTGAAACTTACGATCTGAAATTTGTTGAACAAATTGAGTGCGCCCAGCGAGATGAGATCTGAGACAACTAAGAACATCAATAATACCTATAAAGAGTATTCTTTCTAAAGGAGCTTGATGAGAAATTGTATCAAAGGCTTCACTTAAATCAAGTAGAATAATATAGTGAAGAGTACAGAGAGAGATCCCCTCATTTGCCACACATTTGAACATAGGTGTGAAATTGTTTGTTCTTGATCCATACAGAGCCATGTTTACTGGAGGAATGAAGGAGTCAAACCAGAACAACATAGAGCTAAAAGGTCTTTCAGCAAGAGGACTGAAGCACATTATTGACTTTGCCTACAGTTCTGAGGTCACTTTGGACTTGGACTGCATTCAGGATGTTCTTGGTGCAGCTGTCTTTCTGCAGATGGTGCCTGTGGTGGAACTTTGTGAGGAGTTCCTGAAATCGGCCATGAGCGTTGAGACTTGCCTAAACATCGGCCAGATGGCCACTACTTTTAGTCTCTCGTCCCTTAAGCAGTCGGTCGACGCTTTCACCTTCCGCCACTTCCTGCAGATAGCTCAGGAGGACGACTTCCTTCACATTTCAAAGGAACGACTGGTTTTCTTCCTTCAGAGCAACAAGTTGAAGAGCTGTAGCGAGATTGACTTGTTCCATGCGGCAATCCGCTGGCTGCAGCACGATGTGTCCAGACGACCGGGTGCCAGCGAAGTGCTCTGCCATGTGCGCTTCCCGCTAATGCGTTCGTCTGAACTCGTGGACAGCGTCCAAACTGTCGACATCATGGTGGAGGATGTGCAGTGCCGACACTTTCTCCTAGAGGCCTTCAATTATCAGATCCTTCCATTCCGACAGCACGAAATGCAATCACCGCGCACTTCCATTCGCTCAGACGTCACATCGCTGATTACGTTTGGTGGAACGCCCTACACCGATAACGATCGAACGGTCAGCAGCAAAGTCTACTATCTGCCCGACATCACAGTGCGACAGTTCAAAGAGTTGACTGAAATGGAGATGGGATGCAGCCATGCGTGCGTGTCGGTTCTCGACAATTTTGTGTACGTCGTGGGTGGGCAGCATTTGCAGTATCGCAGTGGAGAGGGCGCAGTTGACATCTGCTTCCGCTACGATCCCCATCTGAACCAGTGGCTTAGAATCCAATCCATGCAGGAGAGCCGCATTCAGTTTCAGCTCAACATATTGCATGGACAACTTTACGCCACTGGAGGACGCAATCGTTCTGGCAGCTTGTCCTCTGTAGAGTGCTATTGTCCGAGGAAAAACGAGTGGTCTTATGTGGATTCCCTCAAAAGGCGGATCTGGGGTCACGCTGGAGCAACGTGCAGCAAGAAACTCTACGTCTCAGGAGGTTATGGGGTGTCTGTGGAGGATAAGAAGACTCTCCATTGCTATGATCCCACCTTGGATCAGTGGGACTTCAAGTGTCCAATGAACGAGCCAAGAGTCTTGCATGCTATGATCAGTGTGAACAACCGTATTTATGCTCTCGGTGGCAGAATGGACCATGTTGACCGCTGCTTTGATGTACTAGCTGTCGAGTATTACATTCCAGAGACCGATCAATGGACAACAGTCCAGCCGATGCGAGCTGGTCAATCAGAGGCTGGCTGCTGTCTGCTGGATAAAAAGATCTATATAGTCGGAGGGTACAACTGGCACCTCAATAACGTCACTAGTATTGTGCAGGTTTATAATACAGAGACAGATGAGTGGGAAAGAGATCTCCATTTTCCAGAATCTTTTGCGGGAATAGCTTGTACACCTATTGTACTTCCTCAAACAACCACCCAGCGCTAAGCACATTTTGCATTTACTGTGTATTATAAGATTTAGTGGCCAACTGAACTGCAGTGGAAATAATGGTGTAATTGGCTTTGCCTCATTGAAAAGCCATAATGTTTTGTCTTTGTTTTTGAAGCATGCATGATTGAAGGTTTGTTCGCAACGATATGAAAGCACACTTTTTAAGAATGTGAAGCATCGTCCTACACACTTCTCAAGCAGTATTGTCGTCTTTGGCCTTTCTTGTAGATGGCCACGTTTCATACTAATGAGGGTTTTGTACAAGTCCCTATGGGATTTGCACTGACGGCAGACTTGAATTGACCCACAACATTAGAGCAATGTCTTCATCTTTGTAAATTTCCTACATGTATTCACAACGAATAACTTCCAGAGGTATAGTGCAAGTTTAAAGTGCAAAAACAGATGAGTGGGAAAGAGATCAGAATTTTCCCTAATCTTCTGTGGGAATAGCTTGTTACATTTATTGTACTTCTCCAAACAACCAACCAGAGCTAAGCACATATTTTCTTTATATTTGATTTTTGAGAATGTGAAGGATCTTTCTGCACACTTCTCATGCAGTAATGTTGTCTTTGCCCCGTTTCATACTAATGAGGGTTTCGCACAAGTGCCTGTGGGATTTGCACTGATGACAGGCTTGAATGGGCTAGCAACACTGGGGCAATGTCGTCGTCATCATCATGAAGGATTTATGGCCTGTTCTCATGGTGTGACTAAATGACACAAAGGCAAAAACTATTCAAGCAATTATTACAACAAAACTTCATTCCAGTTTGTGTCATTTTGGATGACTGACTGAATTGGTTGATATCTAGACAAAAATCTTTGCCTCTAGGAAAGAGTTGGCAGAACGTGTGGTATGCTATTTAGAATTTGGTCCGCCAGCTACAATTTTGACAAAATTGTCTGCTCTGCCAGCACTTTAAAAAGGCTCTAGGTCAAAAATAATTAACCGTAGCATGTTCTTCTCAAGATTTAAAGCTCTGGTTCTTCTTGTAGATTACCAGTGTGTGTGAATCTCTTGGGTACAGCTCAGATCTCCATATCACAGCTTTGAACCTGTATTCCTCTAAATGATCTTTAGAGCAAAACAGAAGACCTTATCTATATGTTGCAATTTTCAGGCGTTTGTTTTTTGATCATATGTAGAAACACCACTAGCAAGATGTAGTGGCAGGTGTGTTAATATATTTTGTGAAGCTTTAAGCTATTTTGTGGCAGGTTCCTGATATAAGTTCTTTTATCATAATTCTAATTTTTTTAAAGGTTTTGTGTTTGAAAACTGAAAAATGATTTCAGAAATTTTTGCCACCATGAAGAAGCAGAGTAGCAGTGGAGGTAAAATTGTCTTTTTCTTTTCTTTTTTTTTTATTACTATAAATTTAGGGGATGTTTAAAATATTGATACTTCGTTGTAAGATTTGTTTTTCTTTAATCTCTATTTAGTTCTTTTTAACTGAATAAAAATGTACCTACTCTCACTAAACGAGCACATTTCATTATGCACTTTAATATTCAATGTGGTAAATCATTGATTTGATTACTGAACAATTCACAAGGTACATTGTTTTCTCTGAAAATGTAATTTATACCGTATATAGAGTGTTATACAGTATAGGGACTGTTTCACGTACAAGGAACTATGGCACAAACTTTTTGTAATTATATTATATTGGCATGTTTTCAAAGTATGAATATGTTAAAGAAAATAATAAATACAGCATTCTTTATTTTTAATTTTTTTTTTTTCATTTAATAGTATGATTTGTTTAATTGTTTATTAGATTAATTTGTTAATGTGTTTTAGATTCCTTTTAAAGTGTTCAAAAACACATTTTGTGTATGCATATAGGTAAATTACCATGGTTACAGCAGTAAACGACGGTCACCCCTGGCTCAGGATCCATTTAAGTGCTGATATAAAATGTAAACATAAACATGGACGATGCCTGGTAAGACTTTTGAGCAAGTCAGCTGGGTCTTATGAATAAATGCCTTTAATCTTGTACTTTCGTCACAGATCAGCCTTAATCAACCCTGATAAAAGCACTTTAAAGTGCCGTTCGGTTCTGTGTAAACAACCATTTAAGTTTGGAATTTGAATACATTTTACAATTGATTTATTTCAGTCTTGTCAATCTTAAATTTGAAATAGATTATTTGTATGAGTGCATTTATGAACATCTGAAATTTATAGCATATGGTTAAATCACAAAAAATCCCTTTCCAATCTTTTTTTTTTTTTTTACAAATCCTGTTGTAATTTTGATGTACAAAGTTACGTGTTGAACTTCCAAGTGTGTTGTATAGTTAATAAATAGCACTGAATGTATTGGTAACATTTATTGCAGTTATCCTTTTACACATTTGTCTTTCATGTGTGAAATTACGTTTGTGTTTTTGTTTTATCCATTTTTTTTATGTTCCCTGTTACAGTGTGGTCTAAATAAAAATACATTAAAATGTGTCATTCTGCTTTTTTCATTGATGTACTAATGCAAAAATATTTTTTACTTGGAGCGAGAGTGTTTTATTAATTATCATGGACTGTTGTTTTAGCTTTATAGATTCAAACTCTCTATTTTTGGTGGGATTAAAAAAATTATACAATTTTCAGATACCTATCATTTACAGTAGTCATTTATCTCTGTATATAAATATGTAAACTGTCCTATATCTGCTGACAAATTATTATTTTTTTAAATCATAAATTAACTTTGTAAGTTTGTAATACAGTTTGTTTTAAAATTTCTCAAAGAAATTTTACCCTGTCAAAAACAGCTCTTTTGAAATCACTCTCTTGTGTGTACTTCCCCTTTGAATCTTTACAAGCTCCGCTGATCCCGCCTCTCTTTTCCGAGGTGTTCTCTGAGGATCTTTTTTTAGACATATTCATTGTGAAACTTGCTTATTAGCACATTATTAGGAAAGGCGATTTGCAAAGATTCATTATAACACATTATACTCACTGCTTCTGTAGGTGAGGCTGGATGATTCACGCAAACATAAACTCATTACGGTTGATCAAGGGGGCGTTTCCCTTCAGAACCAAACGTAACATTAATCCTCTGACTTAGCTCCTGCCGCCTGCGAAAGCGTTAAACTTAGCTCCTGGCGCCCTGCCATCGACGCTGTACAGAGTTTTTTTTGGATTTAATTCTTCTGTTGTATTTAAAGGGGCCGCAAATCAAACAAACTTTGGTAATCTTGTGCAGATTGACCACAAGGTAAAAGTAAGAAATTGATCAATGAAAATAACGATGAAAATAATGTTTTCTTTCAATTAAAAGCCATTTGTGTGTTGTGTAATTTTTTATGTTCATGGTTAATTGCTAGTCTAATTTCAATATTCTAGAAGATATTTACTAGTCTTGGTTTTAAATTAACATTAATTTGTGTTAAACCTAACGTTACCAGATGAAGTGTAAAGTAAACGTAATGCAACTGGTCAAATCCACATCAATTGCATTCCCATTGAAAAACAAGCGTTCTAGCTTGAAAATGCTGCCTATAAATATTAAGTAATCCCAACTGTGTCTCATTTTACCCCTCTTTATGCTGTTTTTTTCAGTGTTACTTGTGTTACTTTACTGTTATGTTTTGCCATTTTCTTTATTTTTGTTTTCAAGAAATGAAATGTTGTGTTTAGATTCCTTTCCTCTTCATTGCCTGACCTGCCGTAACAGGATCAGTTCAATTCCTCAGTGAATTGTTCAGTGGGAATTGTAAACCGATTTAAAGGATTAGATCTTTGATGAATCAGGCATTGTTGTTACATCTTGAGCAGGTGTCAGATTCTTTGGTTTCAAATGGAGTAAAAAGTATGATATTAGGCTTTGGAACGTAATGAACAAAACAAAAAAAACTTGTTTGTCATTACAGTAACTAAGAAAAAAAAAAAAAAATCCCCCTCCCCGTTGACTAGAGGTTGCCAGATAAGCTGCAGGATCCAGTAATGTTTAGGCTGCTATGAGGAGATTCCAACGGCAAGAGACGAGTCCTAAACAGTAAATTTATTTTCAGTTAATTATCTTAATGCTTCATAATAGATGTTTTGCTTTTAGGTTTCGTACTCGAAATGTTAGACATTTTTTTAGTTGCTGCTGCAGTCGCGTCACTTTAAAGAAGATCAGGC
>JAUCMU010000013.1:10272686-10286477 GCA_032275025.1 Enteromius treurensis
AAATAAAAGGCTTAAATAAAGGCTTTTTAAACTTATATTCCTTGTGAGTGCCTCAGAACTACTGTTTATTAAGTCATGAATATTTACCTTTAAGTCATGGAAATGTAATGGTAAAAATGTGTATGAACCCTGTATGAGTCTCTTAAAACAGGTTTATATGTATGCAAGGTCAAAAAACACTTTAGCTTTCTCCAAAAATAGATTTAATTTTACCCCATTTCTAAACGTGAGCCGACTCTTTTATTTGACAGGCAATAACTTTATTTATCATGCACTGTCGGCGTCACAACTTTGCAGATTGTTTGTTCACATACAGCTACGTGACACACTGCATGAACGATCATATTTGAAAAGGCATAAAATAAATTCAGCCTTGTTGAGCATGAGACTTCTTTCAAAAACATTGAAAAATTATGACTACTTAAACCTTTGACCAGTAACAGTATTCAGTATGTGGCTAATTTCCTTCAGCTGTATTGCTCATAAAGTGTGCCTTAACAGCATATTCAGGTGGTTGGAAGCATATTTGGAGATTCATTCTATGATCAGCAACTTCCAACCAGACAGACCAATGCCTTATCAAACCAGGTACATGCGTTTCATTTCAAATCACTCTTTAAAATGTTTTTATTGTTCTGTTGTTTTTAGAGATAAAAATAAATTTTTTTAAAAATACAAAATTACAATGTGAAAATTAAGGCTGACTCTTAAAACTCTCTTATGCTGATGGTGAAGCTGGAGCAGTTCAACATGAACATGATGGAGAATCCGGGAGGCTCTAGTCACTGTTCAACGCTGAACTACACACAGGCAGCCATGATGGGTCTAAGCCACGGCGGTCAGCAAGACGCACAGCAGCTCGGTTACAGTAGCCATGGCAACATCCCCAACATCATTCTCACAGGTATTGTGTGTCTTTCGCTTCAACATCAATCTTTATCTGTACCTGTGCCTCTCAACCTTTTTTGAGTCCATCCATTATTCAGGTCCTTTAACGCCCACACACAAGCATTCTTGTTAATTATTCCAACAGGATTTCACTTAAATTTCTAGTTTGTTTTGTGAAATCAGCTTTTTGCAAAGTAACATGTCACATGCCCAGCTCAGTGTCTCCTAAGGACTTTCATTAGTAATGTATTGTAATTAGGGTTGGAAAAATCCATAATGCATAGTGATTCGAGAAATGAATCTGAGATTTTCTGAATGCATGGTGATTCTGAACTTAGTTTTGAACAGCAGGTGGCGCGGCATGCTTTAGCTGCTGTACTTCACTTCAATCCTTACACACACTTAAAACCTAAAACAATATTTCATTAGACTCAAAATGTTTGAAGCGAATTACAAGAGAAATTTACAGAATCCATTCACGAATCAGTTTTGCATCGATTAAGCATCACAGCCCTAATTGAAATGACTTGAAATGTGTTTTTTTCTTCTTCACATTTTATCGCTTTAGCTGAGCTCTCATGCATCTATATAATAATGGTATTTTTATATAGCTAGTTATATTGTAATTGCACTCATTAGCTTTTATAACTAGTATAACTTTGCTTAAAGGGTTAGTTTACCCCAAAATGAAAATTCTGTCATTAATTACTAAACTTTTGTCTGTCATAAAAAAAAATTTTTATCAGTTTGAATTTTTTTTCTACATTTGCAGATCCATAGCATGCATTTTAATAGGAACGGATGATGAATAGAAAAGAAAACATCAAAAATGCATCTGAACATTTCGGACTCAGTGTGCAATTCAGAGCCACCGTATAAGTAAACACCAAAATCCAGAATGTACAGAAATTGGTGGTCTTCTTTTTAATTTGTGGCTTTAGTATCGTTAGCTGACATCATGAATTAAACTTCAAATTGTCCGTGATAATCCTGCTGCTCTTTCATAAGGAGGGGGAATCTCAAGATTAGATGGACCCAATATTTCCTTTCTTTTTTTTTTTTTAAGTAGTGAGAAGACAACAAAATCATCTCTTTTCTTAAGTGGACTTAATAGTCAACGATTCGATGCTTCGATTCGAGAAGACTAATTCGACTCCTAATCTCACAGTTGAATATTTGCAGGGTGTTACGATCATGCTATTCGGCTATATGGGGTGCTCGATGTCTGATATCACATAGAAATACCGGTTTTCTCCCAATAAGTTAATATAAAGCCTATTAAAATAAAAATTTAAAAAGAAAGAAGCTTTAAATAAAAAAAAAATTACCTGTGTGAATAAATCCAGCTACCTCTATATATTTAAATTTAGTTTCATTTTCCATGATCCGTGACCGGCAGAGGTGCATCTTGGCGGAAGGGATTTAAATCTTTAACGAGACTCAAATTGAGGCGGAGTGAAAAGAGTGAACACAAAAGGAGTTCATTCCGAGCCGCACAAAAACATTCAATTCTGCACTCGGGGCACTTCGTGCAGATAGCATGAGTAAATAACCCAGCGTATTCTATATGAGATAAATGAAATCCCACTGACTACTACTGATCATCTTTAGCGCACGCAGAAATGCAGAAAATTAATAACTATTGTCATATACATGTTATAATGAAAGCACTGCTGTAAAAAATGTTGTGAATTCTTGGGGTTTCTATGATCTTTTAATGGAAACATAAAACATTATTTACATTGTTTATATCTGCGAGGTGTGTTTTTCTAAATTTTTTACCTGTGTGTTAACATCAGTAATTATGACTGTCGCATGACTGACATGACTCTTATTTTGCACCGCCACCAAACATATGATTTGATTTATTGGCAAGATTCGACAATTCCGATTCGGGGACCGCCTCCATTTAGTACACTTTTAGAATGATTAATAGATCAATTAATAAGCTTCTGAAGTTTTTAGGAAAAATGAAACAAAAAAATGCATCGGAAAATTTCGGATATTTTTTTTATGACAGACTAAAGTTTAGGAGGCATAAATAAATACAACTTTCAATCTGTAACCTATTACATTTGGAAGACAACCATCCCAACACTGGTTCCCAGGAATAAGCATTTGAGCTGACGGTTTGGTTTGTCTCACATTAGTGACGGGAGAATCTCCGCCAAGTCTCTCCAAAGACCTCACCAGCTCGTTGGCCAGCGTTGGCGACGTCAGCTTTGACGCAGACTCTCAGTTCCCGCTGGACGAGTTGAAGATCGACCCCCTGACACTGGACGGACTGCACATGCTCAACGACCCGGATATGGTTCTCGCCGACCCGGCCACCGAGGACACGTTCCGCATGGATCGACTGTGAATGCACTCCGAAGCCAGACACTCTGCTGCATGGCCTCTCTGTTCAGCGTCTGGTCAGTGGCCAGCCACGTCCCCCCAACCACCCACATAACAGCATGCTGCCAAACCGCTCGTGGTCAGGGGCCGGTGGAGGCGGCGGACAGGGCCCAGGGTTTTGGGGGGGGTGGTGGAGGTGGAAGTGCTGTATCCACACTGGATCTTTTCCAATGCGCAATACCATCCACCATCCACTCTCTTCACGTATTCATGTTTTGGCTAGTCACGGTGTCTATACCTTTCCTATTGATTTCATGGATCATCCTGTGTTTCTTAGTGTATTCGTATTTACATTATAAGTGAATTGCCAAATTTCATCTATTTTTTTAACGTTTACATAACTATGCCATGTCTTTGAAAAGATTTATCCATCCGTGTGATGATGTGTGTGAAATCGACCTATTTATTTAGATTGTTTTTATTCGAATTATTTTTCTATAAATATTTATTATTTAATCATGTTTACGTAAGGAGCACTACTCCCCCAGATTGTGTATCAAGGGATTTAAGGGAGCATTGCTCATTGTACGCCGGGAGGCATAAAGTTTGCTTTTACAAAATGGCTTCCATGACGATTCATTTTGCTAGCATTTTCCGTATCATCTCAAGAATGGTGTTTCGGTTTCATTCGTTCGCTATCAGCTTTTCTTGCAGGAAGACAGCAGTCTCTAAATAGAAATGTGACCTTTCTGTGGACTGTTGCGTGACTTTCTGTATGCATGTTATTTATTGGAATTGAAGGCTGAAATGTCCAACGGTGGTCAGTAAATATGTGACCCTCGAGCTGCTGCAGAAACCTGCTAAACACTTCACTGTGAGAGGACCTGATTTTGCCTTACATGAACAAAATGCTGTTTTTAACTGTTAACGTGTTTTTCTAATCGTCTCCAAAGTGTTCTCCTCTCAGTATTCTTGTTTTAACTATGCCGTTTTGTTTAGTAATGAGTGCTGTATAGTTTGTACTTGTACTGCCAAACTTAACTCAAGGTTCTGTCGTGAAGCTGATGTCAGTCATCTGGCTTGGGGAGAGTAATGCTCCTTATTCTGTGCTGTTTACAGGAGTTTGTTTTTTGTCATTCGCATACGTATGTTCAAGCCCTGTCGCACATTGATGACGCAAATGATGTGTTTTTCCCTTCGAGCGCTATAGGAAGGAACTAAGGAGTCACTTTACAGTTCAGTGACACAGTTATGATCTCCATATTCAGTGGGGTCCAAAAACACAGCTTCTCAGTTCAAAACTGCAGTAAAATGTATTAGAAATAAAGTGTGTACATACTGTTAATGAAGCAACAGAGATGATAAGAAAGATATTTTAAGATTCTTAAAATGTGGATTTTGATTTTTGATTTTTAACTGATGAATTGATAATTACATAGGCTTGTTTCCACCATGCAATAATAATAATAGTTTTTTAATCTCACTCTTTTTCAGGCAATTATGAGTTTATAAATATGTATCACAATTCAGAAATTACAATTTAGAGAATAAAAGCGAAAATTGTGAGATTAAGTCACAATTACCTTTATTATTTATCCCATGGTGAAAAGAAGCATCCATATATATATATAAATATTTTTTTGGACCCCACTGTAACTTGTCAATCTAAAACAACATGTTTATAATACAGGGGATGAAGAGCAAGTTGAATTTTGGCAATTGAACAAGATGTTTCCTGCTAAAGTTTTAGTCATTTTGGTTCAGCCAGATATATTTTGGACGTCTGGGTCCTTGAAGGAAATAATAACTCTTAAAACTGCAAATCCAATTTGTGATTCCTATGCAATCTAAAAGCATTAATCAACCAACAATCTGAAAAATTTCTGGTTTAATATGAATATTTAAGGCTAAGAAATGGGGATTGGCTCAGATGGTGGTTTATTTGAAACGTAACAAAAACTGCAATACTCGCTTCCGTTTTTCTTCTTCAAACTGTGCCGTTCAGAATAGTGCTTTCATATATTTACCATGAGCGCGTTTCTCTCCTGAAAATAGTGTACATAAAGCTTATCACTGGAATATGACGACTGCATGTCAAAATGAGAAAAAAAAACTTTAGAACGAGGTCTCCGTTAGCTTTTTGGTATGAAGTCTTCATTAGCTTGGCTGATTCCAGTAAAAAGATTCACTGCACCTAAACCAATGTAAACCCCTTCAACACAGTGCATGTATTAGTTAATGCTAGTGGTGTCATTTTACCACGTCTATGATCATGTTAAGAAACAGAATGTATTAATGGGGCTCCGTGTCATGATAGTGCATTACACCAAATTACCTGCTTGACCAAAGCACTATTGATTTTTTTTTTTTAATTCGTTTTTCTCCTTATCTGTTACTTTGCAGGTTTTCCTGTTCGTTTTCGGTCACGGTTGATTTGCTGTTGATTTGCTCGGCCCTTGCATCTTGGGTTTCCGTCTAAAATCCCGTCAGAAATCTCAAAGATAAGGCAGCTTTCATACCAATGTTTGTGCATTTCTTCTAAATCCTCTGGCTGCTGCTTCTGGAAACTTCAGCCGCAGCTTTTGCTCATGAAACTTGGGACTGTTTTACCTTCCGAGAATGCCGACTGTTCGACCCTGTACTCTGACCCTGGTTTATCGTGAAGGTGTTCCTTGTGAACCGTTTCCTGTATTGCACTGATAATTCAGAGCGCATATATATACTTCCCAATGCAAACCGAAAAAAGGGCTCAGTCTGTCTGTTGCTTTAACCTGTGAGATGTGGGCAGACTGCATGTGTTTACTGGGCAAAAAAAACTGTTGTTGGTGCACATGCGGCATGCAGCCAAACTGGAGCGGTTTTAGCTAACAGCACTTACGTTCATTTGTGTCCTGATTATTCGTGTGAGAGCAAACCCCCTTTAGCATAAATTCCCCTTTAAGCCTTAATAGAACTGCTGAGCAGTTAGTGACCATGATTTCCATGTCCGTACCATTAAGACTAATAAGGACGTAGCTGACTAGATGGGATGTATTTCTTGATAAACGTACCCATAGTGACCCATAGGATAGAGCTGAACAATATAACAACCATTCCCCATTAAATCATAGCATTAGCATAAACTAAGTGCCATCTACATGGATTTCTTTCTGTAAAGATCAACTGTCATCTCACTTAAGGCAGGTTTAATAAGTATTAAAAAGACACTGTAAACAAAGCGCTCAAGCGTTAGCTTACAGATTGCTCATCGAATCTTTGTGATCTCTCATTTCGTGAGCATAAACAGTGCTCGCTCTTTATTGGAGTTAACAGTATATTAGGACATATAATTTCTGCTTGTCTAGAGCTTTTATTGGGTTGGATCTATCCAGACGCCCAGTTCTGTAGTCGCTGTGCTGGTGTGGTCATCTTTGTCTATTTGTGGTAACTGATTTCGTCTTTGTCGTTTTGCTGGTCCTTTTCCTTTTTAAGAAAAAAAAAATGCTAAACATGGATGTGCATGATGTCACAGCTGCATATATCAGAGCCTTCTTGTTATATCATTTATATTTTGTAACCTGTATTTCTGTACGTGTTTTTAAAATACATACATATATATATATTTAAATTCTCAGTGCTAATGCAGTGTCATCAATTTAAGTCTGTGATTAGAGGGTTATGAGGAAAGCTCTACTACTGATCACAAAGTATAAAAATGGAGTACAAAATATGACACACATGACAGAAATATACAACTCGCATTCATTAATCTTGTAAAAAAAAAGAACTGTTGAGTCTGGGTTCAAAAAAGCTGGATTTGCTGGCTTCTGAATGTCTCAAAGTCCTCAGGGATTGTATCTGCAAAACAAAAAAGAACAAATATAATACAGATAATTTATTCATCCTCTCTTTAAATGTGACTGCGAATTTTGTATACTCGAAATAGATTTAATTTAGATTAAGACACAAACGAACAGGCCCAGGGGAGGTAATTCTGGAAAATTCCCTGGATGCTTTAACATCTGTTTAAATTTCTAAGAAAATCAATGGGAACTGAATCATGAACAGCAAGACCACCTAAAGAAGATGGATTGGGAAATTAATACTTTCTGTCATAAATTTGGAATGACATGCTCCAGTGAATCATGCTAAAAGATCTGGAATATATTTTAAAAAAGCAACATATAAATAGAATTTCCATTTCGTGTAAACTTATGTGTTCAACAGACCTGGGAGCTATACTCCTATTGGCAGCTTGAAGCACACTATATTAACAAAACTATTCTTAAACCTGATCATTACATCAACAAGCAGATTTGCATTCTAAACACATTTGAATAAATATGAATAAAATAAATACAAGTCTTCGGCATACTCATACAGTTTAGGGCACACTTACTCTATTGTCGAATACTAAGGATATGTTGGGATGCAGCAATAGACTTAAATATGTGACCATTTATCAAAAAGAGTAATATTTGTTTTTTTAAGTAAGATTTTTACATCATCTGAAAGCCAAAAAAACAAGCTTGGTGTGTGGTTGTTAGGATTATTTCAATTTGGAATCTGAGGGTGCAAAAAATTTAAATATTGAGAAAATCACCTTTAAAGTCGTCCAAATTAAGTCCTTAGCAACGCATATTACTAATCACAAATTAATCACAGTAGAACATTTACAAAATATCTTAGATTTACTTAACATCCTAATGATTTTGGCATAGAAGATACACCCCTGCTGCTTATGACTGAGAACATTTGACTTCAGTGCATTATTATGATATAATGACAGTAAACCAATCGATAACATAACCAAAGCGATAATTATCTTCTCTATGATTTTACTTTTGAAAATTGTGTCAGCTTCATTACAATGAAATCGTTTTTATAGGACGGGAAATATTGCAAGAAATTCTCTATCATGCACTGATGTTTGTGACAGAATTGTTTATAGATCTGCCACCTGCAGCTGTGCCATTAAAGCATGCTTGATTTGGTTTACCACAAACTGTTAATTAAAACATGAACTTGCATTAACTAACATGTAATTAAGGTTCAAGAGGGTTTTTTTTTGTCACTTACGCAATTATACAGAGTATAACCAGCAGTGAAATGAAGGTCAGCTTTCAGAACAGTGCAATTATATAATAAAATATGTAATAAAAAAAGATACAAAATCTAAAATATAATACAAATAAGAAATAAAATAAATAGTAGTGTAAGGAATGTGCAAGATAATGTGGAAAAACTTGTACATGGTATAAATTAAAATAGCAGCAATATGTTTATAAATAGCTTATTGATGGTGAATTTACAGACTCTTGAGAGTTAAGACGCAGGGTTAGATGGTCTGGAAGAAGAAGCTCCTCCTAAGTCTCTCAGTTTTGGCCATCAGGCTACGGAAGCGCTTACCAGATGGAAGCAGAGTGAATAGGCAGTTACCAGGGATTAGAGGATTAGAGTCTTTGAAGATTTTAATAGCTCTATTTTTGCAGCGTTTGAGGTAAATGTCCTGCAGAGAGGGGAGAGCAGACCCTGAGATGCGCTCAGCTAAGGGCATAACTCTCTGTAGTGCCTTGCAGTCCTGAATGGAGCTGTTTCCTTACCACACTGAGAAGCACTGAGTCAGTACACTTTCTATGGTCCCTGTGTAAAGTTTTTAGGATTTCTGGTGAGACCTTGACTTTCCTCAGCTGTTGCAGATGGTACAGTCTTTGCCTGGCTTTCTTAATCTGTGTTTGGATGTGTGTAGTCCAAGACAGGTTATTAGAGATGTTTCCCCCGAGGCACTTGACGTTACTCACCCTCTGCACAGGGGTCTCCCTGATCATAAGAAGAGTGTAGGGCCTAGATGAGGAGCTGTGTGAGGATACGCAGTCATACGTATAGAGAGAGTAGAGCAAGGACACAGCCCTATGGGGCTCCTATGTTCAGGGTGATGGAGTTTGAGGTGAACTGACCCGCTTTCACCACTTGAGGTCTGCCGGTGAGGAAGTCTTGAATCCAGTCACAGAGTGAGGAGTTTAGGCTGAGGTGAGTTTAGATGTTAGCTTGTTGGGGACTATAGTGGTGAAAGCTGAGGTATAGTCAATGAATAGCAGCCTTACATAATTCCCATTATTGCTGTCCAAGTAAATGTGATGAAAGAGTGGAGGACGCGAAAATGGCATCGTCCGTGGATCTGTTTGGGCAATGGGCAAACTGGAGGGGGTCCAAAGTATCAGGTATGGAAGAGCATATGGGGTTCTTTACAAGTCTCTCAAAAACGTTCATGACTAAAGATGTGAGGGCAACTGGATGATAGTCATTCAGTCAAGAGGGTTTATTGTTCTTAGGCACAGGGATGACAGATTTTTTTGAATGAGGTGGGAACCGCGGAGGTAGCAAGGGACTCATTAAAGATGGAAGTGAACAAACCAGCAAGCTGATCGGCGCAGGACCTCATCACCCGGCCGATTTTCCCATCAGGTCTGGCTGCTTCTTTAACTCTCTCCGAACCTCCTCCTACATGGCGATTACAGGATCATCACTGCCCTGCCTGCTGCTTCCTGACGTGCTGGAAGGCGTCGCTGTTGCCATTGTGCTGGAAGCGGCTGTAGAAGGTGTTTAACTCGTCGGCCAGCAACGGATCTGCTCTCACCTCCATGGAAGATTTGTTTCCTAGGTCACAGATGGTCCTCAGTCCCTGCCACATCCGTCAAGGGTCGTTGAGTTGAAAATGAGACTCAATTCTCTCTTTGTAGTGGTGTTTTGCGGCTCTTACTATGCGTCGGAGAGCATAGCACGATGCTTTGTACTCGCTCATATTCCCAGTAAGAAGAGCCTCTTTTTAGTGCGTGTGATAACTGCAGCACGGATTGTGTTGTCCACCCACGGTTTCTGATTAGAGAATGTCCTTATTGTTATTTTTTCTGTTGCTCGCTCGGTTAGCGTGTGTACAAAGCTTAATGCTACATCCGTAAACTCGCTGACGTCAGTAGAACTAGCCCGGAACATGTCCCAGTCGACGTCATCAAGAGCTGCCTGCAGCGGAGGATCTTGAACTAGCATTTGTTTATATTCCGGTGTGGGGGAGATGGCGGCATGGTCCGATTTGCCAAAAGCCAGTAGTGAGTAGGCATTCTTGAACTGAGTGTAGCAATGATCCAGTGTGTTCGTTCCTCTAGTTGGACAGGATACATGTTGATGAAAGTTCGGCATGACCTGCCTGAGGTTAGCTTTGTTAAAGTCCCCCGCGATGATGCAGGCAACGTCAGGATGTGTGTAACAGTAGCCGCTGAGCACATCATGAAGCTTAGACAAAGCCACTTCAGTGTCCGCCTGTGGTGGGGTGTACACAGTAGTTACGATGATCAATGAAAACTCCCGGGGCAGATAAAATGGGCGGCAAGTAATGGACAGATGTTCTAAATGAGGCGAGCAGGAAAGCAACAGAATGTAAATGTTTCTAGGATCACACCATTTCTTGTTAAGCATGAAACACACTCCTCCACCCTTGGATTTACAGGCCTCTGCTGTTCTGTCCATTCGAAAAACAGAGAAGTTATCGCTTGGCGTTACACCAGTGTCTGAGACCCAGGACGAAAGCCACGTCTCCGACAAACAAAGGATGTTGCAGTCCCTTTATGTCCCAATGGAAATTAATCCTGGCTCTAAGATCGTCCATCTTTTTCTCCAAGGATTGGACATTGGAGAGTAGAATGCTCGGAACAGGAGGACTATGAGCCCTTTTCCTGAGTCTATCTCGAATCTCAGTGCGTTTTCCACAGTGTTTCTTGATCCTTCGCCTCGGGGGGTTATTGTTCGTCTCAGCATTCCGAAGAATCTCCAGAGGCCACGCTAGATTCCTGGATAAAGTGTCCTGAAACAGGTTTGTGTGGCGGTTTCCAATGTCCAAAAGTGTATCTTTGTTATAGGTGATCAATGCCGTTGTGAGATGTGTAAAAAAAAAAAGGTAAAATTAAGTAAAAAAGTAAATAAAAGCACAATCTTAGAGGAGCGACCCGGCCTTCTGGAAAGTATGATCATTTACTGTATATGTACTTAATACTTTGGTAAGGGCTGCTTTTGCTTTAATTACTGCCTCAATTCGGCATGGCATGTAGGTGATCAGTTTGTGGCACTGCTGAGGTGGTATGGAAGCCCAGGTTTCTTTGACAGTGGCCTTCAGGCTCATCTGCATTTTTTGGTCTCTTGTTTCTAATTTTTCTCTTGACAAGGTCTGGTGAGTTTGCTGGCCAGTCAAGCACACCCACATCACGGTCATTTAACTACCCTTTGGGGCTTTTGGCAGTGTGGGCAGGTGCCAAATTCCATCTGAAAGAGGACTTTGGACCACTGGGCAACAGTTCAGTTCTTCTCCTTAGCCCCGGTAAGATGCCTTTGAAATTGTCTGTGGTTCTGGAGTGGCTTAACAAGAGGAATACAACAATTGTAGCCAAATTCCTTGACACGTCTGTGTGTGGTGGATCCTGATGCCTTGACCCCAGCCTCAGTCCAATCCTTGTGATGTTCACCAAAATTCTTGTATCGCCATTGTATTGTATTGCTTGAAAATCATCGTAAGGCTGCGGTTCTCTCTTTGGTTGTGCATCTTTTTCTTCCACACCTTTTCCTTCCACTCAACTTTCTGTTAAAATGCTTGGATACAGCACTCTGTGAACAGCCAGCTTCTGAATAAATGTTTGTGGCTCACCCTCCTTGTAAAGGGTGTCCATGATTGTCTTCTGGACAACTGTCACATCAGCAGTCTTCCCCATGATTGTGTAGCCTACAGAACTAGACTGAGAGACCACTCTGAAGGCTGAGGAAACCTTAGCAGGTGTTTTGAGCTGATTAGCTGATTGGCATGCCTCCATATTCTAATTTGTTGAATTAATGGGTTTTTGTTAAATGTGAGCCTAAATCATCACAATAAAAAAAAACTAAGTAGTTTAAGACTTAAACTACTTCAGGGTGTGTGCATTGAATTTATTTAATACACAATTTGAGTTGAATAACTGAAATAAATGAACTTTTCCACAACATTATAATTAACTGAGATGCACCTGTAAACGCAACGTGCAATGTTTCATGCTAAGTGCTTTTTCCATAGAAAACTGTTGTAAGGAACCATTAAGCGTATTACATTCATATTGCTTCATCTGCTTTCCTATGTTAACTACACATCGTTAATACAGAGATTACAGAATTTGAAATTTCAATATTACTGTTTTAAATTTATTAAGGCACTTTAAGAGTTTCTACAATGTTTTGTTGGCAATAGATTGAAAATTACCAAAACTTTAATATATTCTTTTTTATATATTTTTGTGTTGAACCTGATGAAAAACTGACATGCTTGGGCGGCAGTTCTATGGATGTTTTGCCCTCCAGGTATTGGAACCGGTCACAAGACTATAAACTATTAATGGAAGCAGCATATGCACTTATTGACCCTGCTCTGCAACCTTACATGGTCTTCTGCTTCTACTTCTCAATAATACCCCTCACAGTTGACCGTGGAATATCTAGCAGGGGTAAAATTTCACATCCTGGCTTTCACAAAGGTGGCATACCGATTTGAATATACCGAGTTCTTCAGAATAACCCATTTTTTTCTGTTTGTAAATACAGACTGCATATTTTGGCAATTCATCTGTGGGAATGGGAAATCTGATTGAAACACTTTGTGAATGTTGGGAGTTTATTATTACATGAACATTTGTATTCCTGACACTAAGCTCTTTGAGTGAGTGTTTACTTGTTTCCATTTTTAAAGTATGCAAAAGGTATTTGTTTAAAAGGACTGACCATTGCATCTATAGCGCAGGTTGGCCCAGATGATGTTCTCCTGGGAGAAGCAGAAAACTCCCAGTCTGCCTCCTCTCATGGTTGTGTCAATGATAATTCCTGTATCTGCTACCATCTGCTGACCTTCATAGAACCGAACCCTGTATGCAAGATATGCAGAGTATTTGTCTAAACATGCATAAGGGCAATGTTTCAATGACAGGATGATTCGCATACGAAACATTGTCCAATCTGATTCTACCTGATATAGCCTTCTTGGGGTCTGTGCTGCAGGAACCAGCGGTAGGATGTCTTGTCTTTCCAGCCAACATTTCTGGAATCTTTCCACAAGAGCTTGACCTGGTTTGTCGAGTCACCAGTGTGCCAGAGCGAATTCCGCAGGTTTTCTCCAGGTCCTGTGTCGGATTTCACTGCCTGGCAACACAATACAGAAACATGTACCAGATTACACACAAGACATCAAATAAGTTGTTAGTCTGTAAAGAAGCCATATCACACCTTCAGCTGGATGCCAGGCTCAGCTACAGCTCGGAAAGGATTGGCTTGCCAATAAATCTGCTCCACTTGCTTCCACATCACCACGTAGAAGCTGGAGCTGTCCTGATAGCCAAAGATAAAGCCTGCGTAGTCATCATCCGTCTCAGTGTTCACATGAAACGTCCCTTCAAAGTCCACACCATTGAATGCTGTGTAGCCTGTTAAGAGTAACCAGAAGGAAACATTCAGGGGCAGTTTCCCGAACAGGGTTTAAGACTAGTCCTAGATTAAAATAAATGTTAAGAGCTGTCTAAACTGGAA
>JAUCMU010000013.1:10286577-10298607 GCA_032275025.1 Enteromius treurensis
CCTGCTAGCATAGTGCTGTACCTAGCCTCTGTTTCCAACAGTGAGCACTCCAGTGCCTTTTTCTGCATGGGTAAAGAACCAGAAAGAAGACTCATAATGTTAATTAATAATAACCTTTTACAAAGCTGACAAGTGTATGATGAGCTAGTGTTTAGAGTTTTAAAATCGTGTCTTCTCGCCTCTGAGTGATCATGTTTGTCAGGTTAATCCATCTAATGCGTCTGTGCATTCTGACAAACAGATGATTTCCTCACCATGCTGATTTGAGACTGTAGCTCGATCTCCAGGCACTGCAAGGTACGCCGTAAATCTGAAATCTGTGACCTAGAGGTTTCTAGGCACTCTGTATTGCTGGCCACATCTGTGCACAGTTGCGCCGTCTTAAAGAGAGTCACAAACACACACCACTGTCACACTGATCTATTCTCAGAAGTCTGGGTGAAATGCATGAAGTCAAATTACCATTCAAATGCCCTTGAAATCTCACCTTTTCTTTGAACCAGCACTCTTGTTCTCTGCGGTGCTTGTCTATGATGTTCTCATAATGACAACGGATTTCTTCCAAAACCTTGTTCAGGTCTTGCTGAGGAGCAGCATCCACTTCCACACACACTTTAGTGTCTGTCAACTGACACAGTAGTGCTGCCACATCCTATAAACACACGTGACTCTTGGGTGAGCATTAATTGTTGACTAACACATTTTTATTTAGAACTATAAAAAAGTATTCCACGGCAAGCCCTCATAGTAGGATTTATATAGCTTATGACCCAAAGACCGGTTGTGCATAATTTAACCTGAGACAAGCAAACTACTTCAAACCTCCTGGTGGTTCTTCTTCAAACATGCTAGATCGTCCTGCAGACTCTCGATCTTTATCTCCAGGTCGGCCTTTGTCAGGGTCATCTGGTCCAGCAAGCGGCGCAGGTTAGCGATGTCGGCCTCCACAGACTGGCGCATTGCTAACTCGTGCTCATATCTGAATGTTGGATGTAAAGCAAGCTGAAGATATGCACCACTATTCATGTGTGAAACGCAATCTCTTAAAGGGATAGTTCACCCCAAAATTAAAATTACGTCATTAATTACGCACCATCATGTCTTTCCAAACCTGTAAGGATTTCGTTCATTTTTGGAACACAAATTGTTTTTTTTTTCTTAAATTTGAGAGTGTTCTGACCCTGCGTAGACAGCAACGCAACCACCTCATTCAAGGCGTAGCAAGGTAAGGTGACCAGACTTGCCACTTCCCAGTAATGCGTTCTACACGGGATTTCTAGATTGCATAAATAACCAGGTGTTGGTTGTTTGCGCTGTGCTGATCGATAATTGCATGACATCAAAGTAACGTTACTGTGAGAGATTTATGCAATGTTTAGTACGTTTTCCTTTTTTAAAATGCATAACTTTTGCTACTTTTGTTTACACTACTTGAGAGTTTCAAGACTTTTGATAATGCTGCAGTCTGTATTTTAGTTTGAAAACTCGGTGTGAACAGAGCAAAATGGACACTGTTCATACATTTTAAAATGAACACGCTCTAGTGTAAGTAAGCAGAGCAGATGGCTCCGATGGCTCCATACTTTATTCAAGAAATGGTTGAATAAAGTGGTTATTTTTTGTTTACACACATAACTTTGCTGTCACACGGTCTATTTTAATGATGTCCTTACTGGTCTAATAGGCCTTCAATGTGGTAGTTGTGGATCAGAAAGCTATTGGATTTCATCAAGATGAACAAAGGTCTTATGGAACAACATACAGGTGAGTAATTAATTAATGACTTTTGGGTAAACTATCCTTTTACAATGCTAAATCTCAAACTATAGTTACAGAGGAATGTTATTTGAGGGAACTGACTTTATTTTGAAGTCATCAGCGGCTAGTTTAGAGTTGTCGATCTGCAGGAGGATGTTGGCGTTGTTGATGGTAGCAGCTTCAATCTACAATGTAGAACATTGATATAAAATCTATTAATGCAGTGCATACTATACATGTTTTACATCATCCCTTAAAAAAGCACCTGGAGTACCTTTTCCTTCAGGCAACTGATGGTGTTCCAGTAGGGGCTGTAGTCCCTCTGACAGATCGGCCCTTTCTTCTCATAGTACTCGCGGATCTGCCTCTCCAAAGTGGCATTGGCTGCCTCCAGTGAGCGCACCTTCTCCAGGTAGGACGCCAGACGGTCGTTCAGGTTCTGCATGGTGGCCTTCTCATTCAGCTGGATGTAGTCGCAGTTCCCGAGCATGATTTTGAATCCTCCGCTGTGCGGTTTGCCATAACATACGTCTCCTCCACCGATTTTGCACTGCAGATTTGGATAGCAACCAACTCGGCGATAACTGGAGGAAGAGATGCGGGTGCTTCCTCCAAAACCACAGCCGTAAACACTGTAGGCTTTGGGAGGAACAAGGCAAGGAGGAACTGTACCACAGCGAATCGGAGTAACTGTGGACTTACAAACCATGCTCTTGGGACCAAGGCAGGATGATGTACGGAGAGAGCAAGACATGGTGTGTGGATACGGAGATGAGATGAACCCAGAGAGGAAACCGTTAGAGTTCTCCTGATGAAGATGGGAACTTGAAGCCCAGCTCTGATCTCTTATAGAGATGCAGATCCAGGGCGGCTCCTGGATTTTGTGGGAGAAGGAGGCAGGGTGTGCGTGAGGAAGTGTTCTGTGCCAGCTTAACGCCCTCTGACAGTTAAGAGCAGAAAAAGGAGGTTATGCATGTTTAAGGATAGGCAAGGTTTTCAAAAGTGAACACATTTTGTGAGAACTGAATGACACTTTTGGTTGTTTATTTAAAATTATTTATCTCCTTTGGTATTATACACTAGTCAACTAATCAGAAGCTTTTATCAAAGTTGTCCTAAAACCAAAATGCGTTCCTGTCTCAGTAGCAGCTTTTGTGACCAAAAGCTATATGCTTACTTGTTGTATTTCTAGATCAAAAGATAAAAAAGCTAAAATATTATGCTTAAAAAAATACTCAAATGTTGTTGTTGGTTTGAATGCATTCATTGAATGCATGAAACTATTTATCCAAATATTAATCTTGGCATGATCAGTCCATAGGTGTGTGAATTACTGCGTTTAGGGTTAAATGGAATGGAATGGAAAACTAAATTTGAACTTATTCCTTGAAGGGATGTTCACCCAAAAATGAAAATGATCCTGTCTTTTACACACCTCTGAGGCATTCTAGGTTTATGTGACTTTCTTATTTCAGACGAATCCCCCAAGACCCCTCCAAGCATTTGAATGGGTTTAAACGGGTGAAAGCCTTAATGTCCGGAGACCTGAAATAGCGTGCGTGTATTCTTAATAAAAAAATCCCTCACACGGCTCTGGGGGTGAATAAAGTCCTCCTGTAGCAAATCCATGCATTTTTGTGCAATAAATATTAATTAAACAGGATCATTTTATATTTTGGGGTGAACTATCCCTTTGAGTGGCACAGTGGATTTCAGTTCTATTCAGAATCAATCATAGTTATTTTTTTTTCTTTTGAGAAATCATCCAATACACAGTGGAATATTGTACAGCAAAAAAACAACAACAACAACAACAACAAAAAAAAAACTACTTTATATTGGGTTTAGTTATTGCTAATCAGTAATGTTGAATTTATCTACACCACTGCACAAATAAATTAACAGCTTTATGGAGCTGGTGTGGAAGTATCATGGGTAAAGTCACAATCTGATTAACCTTATCCTCTATGCTATATGATTGTGCTGATGGCACTTTCTCATACAGTAAGTGGACTAAACCCCTTTAAAATGTCTGACCTGGGCAGTTAAGCAACTACTGTTATTTGGCCAGTTGCAATTACTGCCTCACCCATGTCTGGTTTTAAATTAAGCTATGATTTAGTGTAGTTAAATGATAATAGTTTTGAAAGGGATAATTGAACACTCATTAGGTTGTTAAGAGTCACTAGGACTACATTAACAAGGTGTTGTTCATTCAGTTAATTGTGTTCTGGTTATAGTAATAGTACATTAAGATTCAAATTTGTGACATTTATGTGAACTACTGTCTTTATTTTTACGTTAATTATTTATTGTAGAACTTATAAAATATAATATGTTACATTTTAATTCATTTATTTTCTAAAAAAACAAATGGCCCTGTAACACTAGCATTCTCAGTTCTTTTAATATGCTATTGTTCTTGTTTTCTTTTTATATACTTGCTATGTTAGACTAACCGAGACCAGAATTATTGACCTCAATAGTCACTTTAAAGTGTCTGCTTAATGACTTTTCTGCTCAGTTCTGAGAAATACTGTGTAAATACTGTACTGGGGTCTGATGGGACAGTGGCATTTGCGTTGGTCAAGCTCTCAAAGCACTTCATGATGAGAGGTCAGTGTGCTACAGGGTGGTAGGTTATTGTTAACTTCTTGAGCACAGGGATGATTATGTATCTAATTTAGATAATACACTATCAAACGTCTATGAAATGACACAAACAATCATAGGTGTATCAAACAAGAATTTTTCAGGTGTATTATACGGGTTATTTCTTGTTTTTTATTCTCTGTTGTCTTTATATGTTTAACAGGTGGCCAGAATAATGCTTTTAATGAGTTAAACTCAATTTACTTAAATAATTACAAGCTTAAAAAACACATTCTGCTGATCAAATATTTCTTGGGCTTTTTTTCCAACGCTAAAAATGCTAGACTCTTCTTGCGCAAGAGATCATTGCTCTCTTTCCTGTTCAACAGCTTTGTAGCTGAAACTGTTGTAAAGTCATACAGCTACAGTTGGGTTTCTGGCTTTTAAAGCATTTGCATATTTACAGCAATTTCAGTATATTATGTATACTACATGAATGAATTATGATTAAAGATTATTCAATGTGTACATTTTTAAAATGTAGAACTTCTTATGAAAGCTATAGCTGAAGATCAAAAGACACAGTCTATAGGAGAAACTGAGGATGGCAGCAGCAGAGATTAAGATCCAAGCTCTGAAGATGCACTGAAAACAGCCAGATGTCCCTGAACTAAATAAAAATCATCATCTGACCTGCCTTTTGATAATATTGTGTTCAGTGAGGGACAGCAGGAATACATACTGAAATTAATAAGTTATTCATTTTTATTGAAACATTTGGTCATAGTTTCTGTTATGAAGGTTTAAAACATTATCGGACTGAGAAGTGCATAATACATACATATATTAAAATATAACAAACTAATTTAGTCATAAAAAAATCTATAAAAATAAAATACATTTCCATAGTAATTTATTCCAGTAAATAATAACATGGTGTAAGGTAATAATTCTTTCCTCACCTTTAATACATGTCTGATTTTTATTTTTAAGAACCATAACAGCAAATTTCTAGTTCCCAACAAACATGCAACACTTTTTGTAAAAGCATGAAACAATAGTGATTTAAAATTTGAACACATCTTGAAAGTCATTTGCAGCTGATCTCACAACATAAACCAGGAATGGAGAAGGATTTCCTCCGAAACGATCCGGCCTGCCTTCTTCTACAGGAGACACTGAATTAGACGCCAGCATTCTGTGCAAAACTATCTCAGACAATAAGTGACTCGGATTATAAACTTGAACCTTACACCCGAAGTCTCTGTAATAAACTCTTAGACTGAAAGCCCCGTGGCGTAGGTATTATTTTTCCTATTTTCTTCTCAGGGTCACCTGCACAAAGAAAATCTTCACAGGAGGGCCACTCCAAGACCTACACTGGTCCTGTCAAAATGTCCCCTACTAAAATACATAGTTCATAGACCATGAACAGTATTCATGTCCACCTTGTAGTAAGTAGATGCTGAACTTGACTGGACTGTCTTGGACTTGATCTGGAGGGGTTGTTGATCTGCATGAGGAGGACTTGAAGGCTGCTGGAAAAAGCCTGGTCCCTCACTTGCTGACCCTGACCTGAGCTGAAGACGTTAGCAGAGGGCAACTTCTCAAAACTGTCCTTCTCCTCTTTCTCTCCAGCGTCTAATTTCTCTTACTAGCACTACAGGGCTGATACTCTGCTGCGTTGGTGCTAATGTTGGGTGTTGCACTTTAATGGGAGTCGTACACATGAGTGCTGCGAGAACTCAGTTAAGGCTATCTCTCGTTTTACAGCTGGGTGCCCAATCCTGCTTCTGGCGATCGACTGTCCTGCAAAGTTCAGCTCCAACTCTAATCAAACATACCTGTCTTTGGTTTTCAAGCTATTTCAAAGACCTTAATTTGTTGCATCAGGTGTACTTTGCAGAACAGTCGACTGTTTTACAGTCTATAGTAAAAATATGAATGCTTTAAAAACAAAGAAACAGTGCCTCCGTCTGGTCATAGATTGTAGACGCTGCACACCAACAGAAATATCGGGGAGCTGAGAGACTCAGCGCTGCTGCTCCACCTGCTGCTCACAAACTGAATATTAGTTTTTAAACATTTTATATATTTTTATAAATCAGTGGAGAGTAATAATACTGACAATTCAGCGTTGCATCACAAAATACATTATGTCACTTAAAAATATATAGAAAACAATAATTTTAAACAGCAACACAATTACACAATATGCTCTCTCTCTCTCTCTCTCTCTCTCTCTGAAACAGAAAAATTTTAAATTCCGCTTTGTTGAGCATCAGAGACTTCTTTCAAAAACATACAAATCGTGTTGTAATCGTGTGGTTGGTAGTGTAGGCTACATTTACAATAAAACTGTTTTAAGCAGAGACGATATTTTTCTATTGTATACTGTATTTATTTTGGCCAAAATATAGCATAATATGTGCAAAAAAAAAAGTTTTTACTGATTATTATAATTATTTATTGTTATTTTCTGTGGTATTGGAGCGTCACCCATCCTGCTCGGCTCTGGACCAATACAGAGTGTCATCGGTGAGAACCGGAGCCAATGAGAGGACAGGATTCCAGAGACCCGGTCCGTGTAACGGGACTCCTCACATCTGCGTGTACTGCCATCAGCCACAAGCCCATGCTCACGGAATCGAGTATAATATAAACTTTAAGGTAAAAGTGACATTTTCTCTCACGCATGTTTGTACTTTATTGGCTTATTTGGACTCGCTGGAGGAAGTACTCGGGTTTTTATAGAGCGAATCGTTCATATGTTTAACATTCACGCGGCCGCAGCCTTCTTGCTAACGCGATCCTTCCGCTTTGTTGTAAAAACCCCCAGAAGCAATTCATCCAAAACGAGAACGCTTCGGCTTGGTTGTGATACATATAAAGGGGCTGCGTTTATATTACCAAATGGAATCGTTGAACACTGTTTTGGTATGACTTGACTAGACGCATATGATGCACAAACACGGTCTCTCCCTCTTTTCAGATGCAGTTTATGCTGCTCTTCAGCAGACAGGGAAAGCTGCGGCTTCAGAAATGGTACGTGCCGCTGTCTGACACACAGAAGAAGAAGATCTCCCGGGAGGTCATTCAGATGGTGCTGGCACGAAAACCCAAGATGTGCAGCTTCCTGGAATGGAGAGATCTGAAAATAGTCTATAAAAGGTCAGAAAAGCATGCTGGGTGAATTGGACTGCATGAGAGGAACTACGAGTCCACTGTATTTGGTGCTTCCGTAATAGACTTGGGTGTTCCCTGAATAAAAAAAAGCATTATAGTCCCAAACCCCTCGGGGGATTTTTATGTTGTGAGACATATAAACTGAAGTCTGACTAACCTGGACAGAAAAGCTAGTAGTAGCTAGTTTTAAACACATGTAATGTTTGTATTACCCTCTTTTAATGGTAAACATTTTCCATCCCACTTTAGAGATTAATCAACTGGGTTCAACAGATACTATCATATTTTGATATAAGTTAATTTTAATTAGTAAATAAGTGCCTTGGGTCTGGACATGTTTTTGTTCATCATTCATTTTTGCTGTATTTAAAAAAAAAAAAGTGTTTGTTAGAGTTACATGAACCAAAAAACACATTATAATCACATCAAAAAAAGAAAAAGATTATCAGACAAGACTGTATTTAACAGCTTCAATGAGAAAAGAACATAATGCAAATACATATTTCCTCCCTCTCTCTATATATAATATCAATATTATTAATATAAATATTTTATAAATCCTGTTATGTTTAATTATGATTTTCTTTACATATATTTGATTCCAAAAAAAAAAAAAACTTTCACTTTTGGTCTGTTATATTGCCCGGTCCTGCATTAATCATAGTGATCATGTCTTTGATATTGTCAACGAGGTAGATGAGAATGATTGCTCAGGACGAATCGATCTCTTTTAATGTTTCATACTGAGTAGATTTACACAGAGAGAATTTACGCCAGACAGAAAGAGGAACAGAAAAGCATTGTGCAGTTTGAATTTATGCGGTGAGCTTGTTTTGGGTTTCAGATATGCCAGCCTGTACTTTTGCTGTGCTGTGGAGGACCAGGAAAATGAGTTGATAACCCTGGAAATCATCCACAGATATGTGGAGCTGCTGGACAAGTATTTTGGCAGTGTGAGTGTCGCCCTTATATTGCTCCAAACCTGTATGACAATCACTGTTAAGTAGATTAGTGCTGCATGTTACATCATAATTTAAAACTGATTATAATTTCCTCTTCTTTTGTTTTATTAAGCATATATTTGCCTTTAATTTGCATTTACCTTATCTTTATCTGGTAACCAGCTTTAATGCTTGAGTTAAAATCTCCCGATCTGAGCTTTATTTCATTAATCATAAAGCCCAGTGGTTTAATTAATCTTCCCAACTTGGCAACCCAGCACTGATGAGCTAAAACAATAGCAGACATGTAAGCTGGGGTTCAGCAAGATTTATTAACATATTCTACAAAAACACAGTAACTGCATGAATATAGTTTTGACTGCGTGTTTGAACACCAGGTGTGTGAACTGGACATTATCTTCAACTTTGAGAAAGCTTATTACATTCTGGATGAGTTCATACTGGGTGGTGAAGCCCAGGAGACATCGAAGAAGAACGTACTGAAGGCCATAGAGCAGGCTGACATGCTGCAAGAGGTGAGGAACACACACATTACGTGTGTTTTTTTTAGCATGTGAAGTGACATTTGTTCCTTTTTTAAGTAGTTGATTGCATTTCCTCTAATTCCTACCTCTAACAGGAAGCAGAGACACCTCGTAGCGTTCTGGAGGAGATTGGACTGACATAAACGATGAGAACTCATCCTACCCAAACAACACTAACACTCATCTCCTTTTTTTTCTGTGGGCATTTTCTCTACATTTTTTTTCTTAGGTTAGCTCGCAGGCAAAAGTAGCAATCAGCCCTTCCTGGATTAATGCTTAGATACTGACTGACGCTTGTATTTCTACTGCCAAACATCCGAAGGGAATCGAGCACGTTGAAACACTTCCTTAGCAGTTATGCAAATTTCCCATAGTGCTCGGCTCGGATTCAGGTTTGGATCAGAACATGTGTAGCAAAGTCTAGTGTCGGCATCCCCACACAATGTCTTATCTGTAGATTAGAAGCATTACCTCTCACCTTCAGCTGCCTTAAAACACTCATTTCCTGCTCACACCGTTGCCAGTATCTTATGCAACTCTCTGTAGATCCAAATCAGTGGGCTGTCCCCGTTCAAGACCAAGCCTTGCTGAAGTGTTACGGACCAAACAATCTCATTCAGCTCCAAAGGGGGAGATCATGTAAACTCAACTTTCAGACCTTTTGGGCATAACTGTATTAAGGCACAAGTAAAGATCAGTATTAATGAAGTCTTGACCAGAAACACTGTAATGATTTGTTCCTGTAGACGCTTCATTGGTATCAGGCATTTGCCATTTTGCTGCCAACTGTTTAATTTCCAATGCCAAAGAATTTTCTCCACCACCCTCATGCCTTTTTCCTTAAAATGTCATATTGGACTTTGATTTACTGACTTCCATTTGAAAATGTCTTTTGAAGCTTCATCTAAACAAAAGAATAAAGTCGTATATTGCAGCATGTTGTGCAACTCTTCAATGATCTTTTACTAATAAACATGTCTGATGCGTATAAGTGAACATGTCTAATGCAGTCTAAGTGAATCTTAAAGGGACAGTTCACCCAAATATGAAGGTTCTGTGCATTTCAAACCAGTATGAATTTCTTTCTTGTGTTGAAAGATATTTTGAAGAATGTCAGTAACCAAAGTTTCTGGTCCCTACTAACAGTGTTCTTCTTACATTATATGAAAGCAGAAAGGGCACCAATAACTGTGGTTACAAGCATTCTTTAAAATGTCTTCTTTTATGTATAAAAGGAGAACAACTTGAGGGGGAGTTAATGACAGAATTTACATCATTTTTACATCAACAGGGCCCTATGATTTGAGTAACAGAATCACTCAATGTAGTCATAACAGATTTAGCTTTACAACATGGGATGCCACAGAATTTGCCGAATTTTGTATAAATAAATCAACAGTAGGTCAGTATACTTAAAAGCTGAGTTTAACTTGAGGAGACTGTAACAGAAATAATATACTAAATATAATTGACCATTGGTAGGTACTATTATTATTACAACATTATTTTTAAAATAATATTTACCAGAATCTATTTTTTACAGAAAAACTTGTCTGCCATTGAATTAAAAATTCAAAAAAGCTATTGCGACTTTTTCATCTAAGAAATCTGCTTTTTTTTCCAGAAATGTGAGACTTAAACTCATAATTTTGAGTTATAAAGTCCAATTCTGAGCAGAAACAAAAACATGCTTCCAGAATTCTGACGTAATATCTCACAATTCTGAGAAAATGAGTCAGAACCAATGGAGACAGAACCTACGTCGTTTCTTTGTTGATAATCTGATGAACACCACAGTATAAAATTAAATCCCTGCTGCTCACGTGGCATTGTCACAACCTTAAATAAAATGATCCTTAAAATCTGCTTGTGATGTCACGGAACCTCTCACTGAAAATGAACCGAACTTCATTTCTATCACCAACACTTTCAGAAAAGACGAGATTTAATTACAAAAATACAGGAAAAGCTTTCATCAGGAAAACTTTTGTTAGGCAAACTAAAATAACAACAGAAACACTGTTTTAATATAAACTATCCAGACTGTGTGGTGCCATCTGTAAGCGCACAACAAACTTCCTCTTCTGGATGACAGCCATCCAAATTTGTGGTCTCTGCTCCATCTACTGGTGAACCTGTGCTGGATGCCACAGCTGTACTTTCTTCTGATTTAGCCGGCATGTCATCACACTCCTCATCCTGGGAGTCTTTGTCAGACTCCGAGCCTGAGCTGCGTGATTTACTCTTCTTTCTTTTGTGTTTCTTTTTGCCCTTTTTCTTCTTCTTACTCTTTTTAGAGTGCTTGTGGTGATGTGCATCCTTTTGGTCAGAGTTTTCTGGGCTTTGGCTGTCCACCCTGTGACTCCTCCGTTTCACAGATCTGCTTTCGGACACACGTTCCGGGCTGTGTGATTTTGAAGTCTGTTTGCTCGTGTCTGCTGATAAACTCTCACCTTGTTTTAACCGCTCTCTGCTATGGGATCGGCTCCTGCTCTTTCTTCTGGATTGCTCTCTCTGAGACATTGATCTCCTTGTCGCTGATTGTCCTGACTTACTTTTCTCTCTGCTTTTGCTACGACTACGCTTTTCCCCATTTCGACTGCGTCTCCCTCTGCTGCGGCTCCGCCTCTCTCTGCTGTGACCCCTCCTTTCCTGGCTTCGACTCCACCTCCCTCTGCTATCACTCCGCCTCTCCCGGCTCCGTCTTCCCCTGTAACTGTACCGCTCGCGACTGTGGCTCCTTCGATCTGTCCTTCTGCGCTGGGATAAGCGCTCAGGACTATTTGCACGTTGGGACCACATTCCATCTCTGCTACCCAGATGGCGACTAGAGAAGCCTCCACTGCGATCAGGGGACATGTGAAGATCACGGTCCGCCTCCCAGAATTCATTACCTGGGTTTCTGAACACGTGGAGGAAGTTGCAGTGTTTTCCCTTTGGACATTTCCGCCTGTCAAAAAGTCCTGCAAACATAAGAAAACGAATATAAGGGTATGTAAAGAATTTAC
>JAUCMU010000013.1:10298683-10314388 GCA_032275025.1 Enteromius treurensis
GTCTTCCATCTTGTGACAGGGGAGAATTCACATTGCAGTTGTCTTCCAGCATACCAGCGGCCATTAAACATCATGAAAGCTTCTCTACATTTCTCCTCTCTGCAGGCATGTAAACAGAGATATCCAAATAAAAAGTTTCTCCTCTGCAGCAATGTCTCAGATGTAATAATGCTGGACTTACGTGTCATACTGAACGTAAACATTTCCTCTCAAGTGCGGTTCAAAGTTGCAGCTCACCTATTAAAATATGGGGAAACAATGATTGTTAATTTAATTTCTGTTTATTTATGAAACTGATTTAATATACATTAAGAAACGGTCACATTTATTTAATAACAAATAAATATTTTAATATATTCTTAATGAACTAAATATTAATTATAAGAGTAGAATTTAAGCAAAGCACTATATATGTATGTGTGTTTGTTTTGCTATAGTTGTTAGGACCAAATGTCTCCACAAGGATAGTAAAACCTGACAGTTCTGAGACTGGGAGGACATTTGGTCGGTCCTTACAAAGGAAATAAATTATTAAAAATGCTAAATTAAGTTTATCTTAAAATGTAAAAATGCAAAAAGGTTTCTAGTATGGGTGGATTTAGAGGTAGGGTTGGTGTAGGGTGACAACAGAAGTCTATCAAAGTCCTCACAAATACAACAAAACAAAGTATTAATGACAAAATTGCTGTTAGCTGTGGAGTCAAGAAACCTGTTTATATGATCAATTGTTTCTATTACGTTGATGATTTTGTAGTTACCTTGAACTGAACCACCCTCCCTGCGTTCTTGAACTCCGACAGAGCGTCTTCATAGAAATCCAGGAACTGCTGGTGCATTTCCTCCTCGCTGTACTCAAGACTGGCATCAGTGTCATAGTCATCACGTCTGCTCTGCTCCATCCCGAAGGTCACAAACATCCCCCTCACCATCAGAGTGGTGCTGGATGTCGGGTGCTCGTGCTTTCGGGAGCACCTGTTTTAAAAAAATCATTATGAAATGAAATTGAATTTTGACTGTCAAAATGAAACGCTTGATAAATACATACCGTTCTCCAAATCTACAAGAACCCGTTTTAAGAAAGAAGGGGCAGTTTGCCTTGTCCTTTTCTGTTCCATAATCCTTTGGGGCATCAGGGTTTTTCCACGGACCACCATTTTCCAGCTAAAAGCACCAAAATAAAGGAGACTTTTCACGATTTTAACAAACTGCATTTTCCAACTTAAATTTGACACGGATAGCAAGATGATACCTGACTCTCTGCTTGATCCAGCATTTTCTGTACGGCTTCCTATAAATGGTGCAAACATACACAGTATGGCGGGTGAAATTCTGTGGTGTGCATGCACATGTCTGTTACAATTGGTTAAGACAATCGGTCAGATCATTTGTAGATTATCGACTAAAGTTATCAGTATTTTTTAATTCAAATCGTTACAGCACGAGTTCTCAAACTATCTGGGGATTTACAGCCGATTATTATATATTAAAATTACATTTTTATAGTTAAGCACATGCATGGTCAAATTAAACTGTAGTTAAAAGTAACATTAAAATGCACATCTAAATAATTAAAAGCATAAATGTATACAATTTACCCAATTGTGTTTTTTTTTTTTAAGTTAATGTATTTTTTTCTCCAAAAAATAAAGATTAAATATGTTTCTTTTGTTTTATTGTTCTCAAATTCAGTGTTTTAGTTTTTTTATTATAATGGTTTAATAATTTTTTTTTTACAATCCAAAAGCATGTCCAGGCTAATAAAATTAATACAATTTTAACTACAATAATATCTTATTATTTTATTTTAATTATGCAATTTCCTGTTTTAATATTTCTGGATTTGTGGTATAGTATACATATATTAAAAACTGTAGCATTAACTAATGAATCTTTTAAAACTGAATCCAAAAATAATGTAACAATTCCCATATGGGTTACACTAAAGAAACGCAGAAGAACAAATATGATGATTATTCTTTTAAAAGTTGTAATGACTGAGAATCCCTGGCTTATCGCACATAATAATTATGCTCTCTATTGTAGCATCAATAAGCAACATTCTCACTATACACCAAAGTGACATGAAAAGATACATGTTCTTCATTGGAAGTGGACACTTGCTGCATTAATGATTTTTGTGTATCTTCGTTAAGGAAATGAATATATTCTGCTAAACAAACAAAATCACACACTGTACACATGAAACACAGATGTATGGCTCATGACTTCTATGTATGACTGACAAGCTGGAAGCCTTTAAAGGCTGATTTGCCACAGGTAGCATGAGATGTTTTAATATTTGATGTTGGTATAAGGTTCAATAGAGGATATATGTAGACATCTGCATCTTTATCCTCCCAGTGCAGGGATCACCTCTCTCTCTCTCTTCTTCTGATCCCGCTCCTCTTTTTCTCTCCTTTGCTGCTCCTCCCATTCCTCTCTAATCCTCCTCTGTGGTTATAAAAGGACAGAAAAGCAGATTAATCCATGTCATTGCAGAACGTCAAGGCTTTAATATCACATTTTTATTTCACAGAAGGCTCGCCTCTTCTTCCTCCTTTCTGTTTTGTGCCGCCTCTTCTTTTTCCTTCTTCAGCCTGAATTCTTCCTGTGCAATTTTCTCTCTCTCCAGCCATTCCTGGTGTAATCGCTCGCTGGATTGCAAAACAGTGTGACAAATTTGCAGTTTGTGCAGTTAATAATAAATAGTCCTATTTATAACAGCTTATTTGTACTGAACTTCAAAGGACAAACCTCTGATCATCAGCCACAGGTTCTTCCTCATCTTCAGTTCTGTGCTCCTCATTTTGTGAATGATCTACAACTAAAAGAAAATGTGTTTATCTTATATAACAGCTGTGTATATATATATATATATATATATATATATATAACAAATGAAAACATAAAATAAATTGTGTAAATACAGTTTAATTATAATCAAATTACAAGTTATTTTAAATTACCTGATTCTCTTAATTTAGCAATAGCTTGACGTTTCCTTTTCCTTCTCTCTCGTTTCAGAATAGCTCGTCGTTGTTTTTGACTAAAAAGAGATTAACGTTAAATAAAGTTTGTTTAACAAATTGCAATTATTTAAATGTTTGCTTATTGATTTCTACACAGCTAACGATACAGAATAACACTATCATACAACACCTGAGCACAACAGAAGCACTTTCACACTCATTCAACCGACTCTGAGAGCCCTGCGGCTCTGGCGGGTCCGTTTGAAGCAAGCAAGAGTTATTGTCCGTCATTTTAAAACATTATTTACACATTTCGCCGGTAGACAATAACGTCAAAACTCCCCATAAAGGCAACACATTTCACGCCAGTCATACAACGCGCGCGCAGAGATGACGTCACATTTACTGTCGCGCTGAAAAGCGCGTGACGTGAATGCGCATGCTCAGAGCAGCATAAGGAAGTCAATTCACTGTGGAAATGAATCGATTCATTTGGACAGCTCGTTTGAGTAAACACCTTCCTGAACAAAACCTTTTTTTTTTAAAACAAGAGTTACATATAGCTATTCAATATTAAAAAAAAACATACATTTTTTAACTGCTTAGTTTGTATTGCTTTTAATTTTGATACTGGACATATCAGTTTCACTGATTCATAAAGAGAGTCGGTTCAAAAGCACGACTCGAATCTGAATCGGACGGTTGCGTTGCGTCGCGTGTTTTGTGGGATGCGCGAGCGAGCTGGTGTTGCAAGATTCGTGCGCGTAAAACCCCGCAAAGCTGTTTATTCTGCCTTTCGGCTGTAAACCCGATAGTTCATTAAGTGGCTACCCCGCAGAAAAGCACGCCAAAATGGCAGACAAAGAAGGTAAAGTTTTTGCGTTGTGAATTTCGTGCAGCTTTTTTTGTTTTGCCAGAGTTTGTTAGCTTTAGCCTAAAATGCTAATGGTTTTGACCCACATATTGACATGGGAATGAATGGGAGTCACTGTTTGAGCCAATTTTTATCAAATAAGCAGCGTTCCCTTAGGTCAAAGCTACCGGCTTTATAAAATGATTATACTGACTGGAATAATGGCTTCTCAAAGCAGAATGAAATGTTGTTCTTGACTTCCCTCCATCATTCATATGTTGCGCTGTGATGGAGCATGATCGTGTTACACTTCGGTTTCTCCTCATGTACATGAGAATGCAAGAACTTTCATCTTCTCCGTGTGTCACCAAGATGCAGTTATTGTCAAATGTGTTCATTTGGATGCATTTGGCCCGAATTTATTTACCTTTCTTCTTTTCTTAGTATACGACGATGCAGTGGAGGAGAGAGTAATAAATGAGGAATACAAGATCTGGAAGAAAAACACACCATTCCTGTATGATCTAGTCATGACACATGCACTTGAGTGGCCGAGTTTGACGGTGCAGTGGCTTCCTGATGTGAACAGGTAATCCAGTAACTAGCCTCTCCATCTTCTGAATCGCATGACTAGCACCGTACAATTAATTGTCTTTCATTTTCCAGGCCTGAGGGAAAGGACTACGTGGTTCATCGGCTGGCATTGGGCACACACACTTCAGATGAGCAGAACCACTTGGTTATCGCCAGTGTTCAGATCCCTAATGACGATGCTCAGTTTGACGCATCCCACTACGACAGCGAGAAAGGAGGTAAGAGCTGAATGGATGATAATTTAATATTGTTTTCATGTTGAGTTCATTATACTAAAATTGATTTTTATGTATTCGTTTCTTCAGCAGGTATGATCAAGACATTAGGGGAGAAATCCAGATTGACTTGATGAATGAGAGGGAATCGTTTCACTAATTTGATGCATTTTCAACAACCTCATGCATGTGGACTGGATCATGTTTATCCCTGTATCTAGATGGATGTTAAAGGCATAGTTCAGTGAATTTAAGAAAAACATCTGTTTACTTAACAACATGTCATTACAAAGCTTTAAAAATACTAACCAATACACAAAGAGTTCGTTTGCAAACACAGATAACATTATTTTTGCAAAATTCAGGTTATTTTGATCAAGTAATAATAACAGAAAAAAATACAGCTACTAACACGATAAAGCATAATAAAAACATGATTTTTGAAATTAAAAAAACCTGAAAGATTTCTCTCCTTCCATTAAAAGTAACATGCATCCAAATTTTTCAAAGCTTCAAAAAGTTCATAAAGACATTATAAAAGTTATCCATATAAACAAAAAGCATAGTTCATTTGAGTTATTTATTAACATTTTGCTGTAATAGTTTTTGAATGGAGGGACAGGTCTTTCAGGTTTTCCTTCAAAAAGGAAGGAAAGTTTTTAACAGTGTTAAAAATATTTAGCTGAATGATATAAACTGAGGATTTCATAAGTTAAGTTGAACTGAGACAGAGATCAGATGTCGGACATTACTAATGGTTGTGTTTCCCCCAGAGTTTGGAGGGTTTGGATCGGTGAGCGGGAAGATCGAGATTGAAATTAAGATCAACCATGAAGGAGAAGTGAACAGAGCCAGATACATGCCACAAAACCCCTGCATCATCGCCACCAAGACCCCCACTTCTGATGTGCTGGTCTTTGACTACACCAAACACCCATCCAAGCCAGGTCAGTGGGTCTCAGTCGCTAATAATTTGTATGGATAATTTTATAATCCATACAAAATAAATCCTTGTTCTAATGTTAGTGAATTTGAATGACCAATTGTGCAAGCGTATTCATTTGCATAAAGCAAGCCAAAACCATCTCCTTATACAGGCTTTCTGCAGAAACTTCACAGCTCTCCGTCACTCTCAGAAAACCCTCTCTAAAGATGTGCTCTAGTTGGAAAAAAAAACATCCTCGAAACAACTTTAAAGGATTATTTCTTCAGTCGAAAAGAAATTAAGGTTTTCGATGAAAACATTCCAGGGTATAGTTAGGTTGGAGGTCAAAATTACAGTTTCAGTGCGGCTTTAAACGATACCAGAAGATAAACAACCCAAACAAAAAAAAAAAAAAATTAAAATGTGTATGCTTTATAAGCACAAATGCTCACCTTGATGTTCTGCCATTCACGTAATACATCCTTACATTAAAAAGGTCATGCTTGACACACAAAACAAAAGCTAAAGCTCAATGGAGATTCAACACAGAATGGTTCTGGTATGTTTCAGATGCGTTTAGTCTGTAGTAATGAATTAGCCAATGTGACGTCATACAGCATACACATGCTGTCATGTCACATACAGCCCTATATTAAATCAAGGATGAAGACACTCGCTTTGAATAGTTATAAATTGTCCATTTGCAGACCCCAGTGGAGAGTGTAGTCCAGACCTGAGACTGCGGGGGCATCAGAAGGAGGGATACGGTTTGTCCTGGAACGCCAACCTGAGTGGAAACCTGCTTAGTGCTTCAGATGACCATGTGAGTGATCTCTGTTCAAAGTAGTGTTATTTTACTGCTATAGTTTTTGTTAATGTTTTTAAATTAGTATTTTTTTTAAAATACGTTTATAATTTACTTAATGATTTAGTATTTTTGTCATTTTTATTGGTTACACTTTATTTTGATAGTCCATTTAGACATTCTACTGACTTTAAGTAACTTCTGTAATCACATGTCAACTAATTATCATTGATTCACAACTACATCACAGACAAGGCTTAAGCTAGTCCCAGACTAAATTGCATGTTTGAGTTGTCTCAGATGAAAATATCTTGCTCTGACATATCTTAAAACATGTCAGTGTCATTGTTCTGTGTTAAGATGCACAACTGTCATATTTTCTTATGAGGCATTTCTGTAAAAGTTGCTTAAATATCTTAATTTAACTAATGCTTAGTCCTGGCTTAAGCTAAGCCCCGTTTGTGAAACCGGGCCCATGTCTACTAACTCTCAGAGTAGACTGTTAGGGTAGGTTTAGGGTTTGTAGAATAAGTTAACATATATCCTGCAAAGTTTCTGATAATCTGTATGTTGTGGATCCACCACAATAAAGTGTTAGGAGATATTAAGCAGACAGTTTAATACTCTGATGACTGCTAGTTGACATGTAGGTGCAGTTAGTAGATTATCTAAAGCGGACCATTGAAATAAATTACCTTTTTATAAGTTTTAGTTGTTTATATAGTGTTTTTTTATTTTGGTTATTATACTCTAAACTAAAATAATTGAAAATAATAAATGTTGCCTTGTTAACTAGATGAAATTAAAATTTTATTTAGTTTATTTTAAGTAATAAAAAAGTTTAAGTAACTAAAAAAGTTTTAGTTGGCAATAATAAGACTGTACTTGAAACTGAAATGTTGTAAGATCAAGCGTTGTTGTTCAACTTTTGACTAGGGTTGTAATGACTACCAATTTAACAATAGATCATGATAAAATTATGTAGAATTATTTATGGAGCAGTTAAAATACAAATTCAGTCAGTCATGTTGTCATTGAAAGTGCCCCTGTTTTGGGTTATGAAAGGTCAATATTTTGGTTTTACATTAAACTATAAACAGGTTGACATGCATGCAATGTCAAAAACACTTTCATTTTCTTATAATATGCATTTATTTTTACCTTGTTTTGTTCAACGACCCCCAAACAAAAATTTTTTTCCAAACCTCTGGTGATTGGTCGATTTCATTTAAAGCAGTGTTTGTGAGCTTTTAATGCTCCAACAGCAGCACCTAGCGGTGAGGAATGAATTTGCATTTTCATTCAGACCAACACCAAGAGACCATCAAGTGGGGGAGCAATATGCTAATACGTGTGATTATTTTAAAAACAACTGGTTTAAATGGTTCGACTCTTTCTTTTGAGAGACAATAACTTTATACACAGTGCACTTCTAGATTTTAAACTTTGCAGGATGTGTTACGCTCTGCATAAAAGTGCAAAAATCCATCATAGGGGCACTCTAATATCCAGACATCAGTGGTAATGTTTTTGTGTTCATGCAAACAAAAGGTCACTTTATTTGTTGTTGATTTTAGATATAAAACATGGTGAAATGATTTGACCCTGAGCTTTTTGAACATTTTCAGCACATTTAAAAAAAATACTCTGATAATACTAATAATGCTAATCAATTTGGTCAGTATTATCATGATTAGAAATTGTCATTCTGTTCCATCCCCACTTCAGACGATCTGTCTTTGGGACATCAGTGCTGTTCCAAAGGAGGGGAAGATAGTAGATGCCAAGACCATCTTCACAGGGCACACAGCTGTGGTGGAGGACGTGTCCTGGCACCTGCTACATGAATCTCTGTTCGGATCTGTGGCTGATGACCAGAAACTCATGATGTGAGTAAGATGCCAGGATAACAGTTAAATGTTTAATCACAATTATTTAGCATGATTAGTCATGTACCTTTTTTTTTCAGCAAAAGTATTGCACTTTCACTTTAGTACAAATCCCAGATTTAGCTGCAGCAAATAGCTACATGAAAGAAAACAGCAGAAGATCTCAATGGAGGCTGTTAAACTCCAGCTTACATGTTTGACAGTGGTTTCAGCTCGTTAGCGCTTTCTTTGTATAACGTGGAGAGGCCATGTGTGCATGGGTGTCGGGTTATCACTGACAATCATGTTTAATAAATGGAGAGAACCAGATATGGTCTGTAGTTCCTTTTTTAAATATGTATTGAGAGACTTCTAACTAAGATGGATTACATGATGAATGGTCTGTCTACTACAGCTGGGACACACGATCCAATAACACAGCAAAGCCTAGTCATGCTGTGGATGCCCACACGGCTGAAGTCAACTGCCTGTCCTTTAACCCCTACAGCGAGTTCATTCTGGCCACTGGCTCAGCCGACAAGGTCTGTGATCTGAATCATCACACATGCACACACATCTGTGAGATGTTTTGATTTAGAGATCCTTCCCCATGTGCAAAAGTACCCCTAAAACCCAAAGTATACTTCAGCGTTGACACTTACTGGTTTGATGTGTTTGTTTGTGGCTGTAGACTGTTGCATTGTGGGATCTGCGTAACCTGAAGCTAAAGCTTCACTCTTTTGAGTCACACAAGGATGAAATCTTCCAGGTAACACTAAAGATTTTATTACAATGTAACACAAAACAAATTTGACCCTGGACCACAAAACCATTCATAAGTGTAAATTTGCAAACAACACATAGCAGGTGAATAAATAGGGTGCAAAAAAATCCTGTACTGAGAAAATTACCTTTTGAAGTTGTGCAATGAAGTTCTTATCAATGCATATAACTAATCAAAAAGGAACATGATCTGTACTTAATATCCTAATGATTTTGGGCATGAAAGAAAGTACATTTTGACCCATACTATGTACTTTTGCCTATTGCTGCAAATATACCCCAGCGACTTAAGACTGGTTTTGTGGTCCAGGGTTATATATATATATATTGAATCAAAAACAATGGGAACAGTTTATTGCAGCAATAATGTTGCTGCTCTTGATAGGTCCAGTGGTCCCCCCATAACGAGACAATCCTTGCCTCCAGTGGCACAGACAGACGCCTCAATGTTTGGGATCTAAGGTAAGATTTTATTACTACTTTATCTTCTGTTGGTTTTCATTCCTGAAAATGTAAAGGTTTTTATGCATATTCCTGATGTTAATGTGAACATGTGACTATATTTAGATTAATGGATTCCTCTAACATATATTGATTTTTATTGTCACTCGTATGTCCTGTAGTAAAATCGGAGAAGAGCAGTCTGCGGAGGACGCAGAGGACGGGCCGCCCGAGCTGCTGGTGAGTAAAGAAGGACAGACTGAAAGAGTCTTGATTTCAAAACCAAAGCAAGAACATGCAAAGTTTGCAGTATTTTATTTAAAAGTTTAAACGTTAGTTTGACAATTCATTTATATGAAACGTATTATTCTTTTTCTTTAAAAAAGGACTTTTATGCTCATCTAGACTGCTTTTATTTGACCAGAAATATCGAAAATTGTAACAATTTGAAATATAAACATTTAAAAACTTTTTTCTGTTATATATTTTGAAATGTAATTAATTTCCTGTAATTTCCACATGATTTTTCAGAAATCACTCTTGATATGCTGATTTGCTGCTTTCTATTTTTGTATATTTGTAGTATATATTTTCAGATGAATCTGTGATGAATACCAAGTGTAAAAGAAAAGCACTAAGTTAAAATAAATATTTCAAATTATATTGTTACATTTATAAATGTGCCTTTGGATCAATTTAGTGTCCCCTTGCTGAATAAAAGTATTCATATCTTTCAAAACCCTGTAGAAACCACTTTATATTATTAAACTCCATAACAGAGTGCCAGTGTACTGATACTTCTGGCATTTACAGACATCTAATGTAAAACATTTTGATTGTTTTGGCAGTTCATTCATGGGGGGCACACGGCTAAGATCTCTGATTTCTCCTGGAACCCAAATGAACCTTGGGTAATCTGTTCTGTGTCAGAGGACAACATTATGCAAGTATGGCAGATGGTAAGTTCAGCGAACACATTAAAGGTTTACCTTCCTTTGGAAATGAAAGATTTTGGTTTTGTAGTTTTTGATCAACTTTGATATTAGGATTTGTTATTAATGTCATCATCTCAGACTAAATATATCTCTTGTCTAGGCTGAGAACATCTACAATGATGAAGAGCCGGACACCCCTGCATCAGAGCTGGAAGGGCAGGCATCGTAACTGATCTCATTAAATATCTACAACCCTTTCATGAATTCCCACTCCTCAGCTTTTGCTTTGCAGTATTATTCAGTATATTCCATACTCTTACTTCCTTCTCCATAAATACCAGATCCATATCCATTACAGGGTCCTTCTGTAGACACTTTTCTAAAAAGGTTCACCCATAATTCATTGTGGTAGAGACGTTTGGCCTCAGATGGTTTGGAGAAAGACTGCACCACTTGTTCAATCACTTCTGAGAAGTTACGGCCTGGTGTGGCTTATCAGTTTTAGTTTTTGTGCATAAACCTGGTGTCAATTTGCAATAAATCTTTTGTAATAACTTTTAAAATGATTTTGTATTCCTAAATTGTTGATAACTCTCTGTACTCCACTTGTGAAAATAAAGTACAGGTCAACTGTTAGATTTTTTCCCCCCCGTGTTCTTACAACAGTCTTAAAAGTTCATTAAATAATGGTAATTTGTGAGGAAAACGTAAGGTTATGTGACATCGTTTGCAAGCTGTTTTTCGACTCGTTGAGCGAATACATGAAACATTTCAACAAGTCCTCTTCCTACAACATAGTTTATTTCTTGCTATAATCAGTAGTAAAGAGGATAATAAAACCAGTTCCTTGAACTGAGTACACACTACAGTGATCTCTGATGACAAACTAAAGAACAGCAAAACTAGTTCATTGCTTGTATTTCGAGATCAATATTGAAAGCTCCAGCTGCAAAGTTCACGCATGAACCGAAAACAAGATTAAACGTCCATATCAGTGTCAATTATAAAAACAAGAATTCAGTCTTAATCCAGCACTATCACACAGCTGACATGTTGTGTTTGCCTGATTATCCATGCTGTCTCTACGAAATGGATGCATTGAAAATCACTGATTTCCAGCCCTTCAAAACACGTTTCAGCTACATCGCTAGTTTTTGTATCTGGACATGTGAAGACAAAAAGGTACAACACAATGAGGAAAATTCTACAAAATGTTTTTATTGAAAAGCAAGACAGAACTACAAGAGCGTTGTACAATCTCAGAGGGGTCATGGGCTGAGCTGGGGGAGAAAGAGAAGCTCGCTTGAGCATCTTTCACAGCACGTCTTACCTGAAGAGGTAGATTTCTTGCATAACCTGAGAGTCAGACCGGGGCATTGTCAAAAATACAAATGACAGTACCAACAAATTTATAATGAACATGACCCCAATTACAGATGTGTTTATTAAAATGAACAAACTAATGCAGACATGATCAAATATTTGACGGAGGTGAAACTGATGAAGAAATCAAGTGCGGAGATGTTATAACACATTCAGCCCATGTTTCTAATGAACAGCAAAACCCTGTCCTTCTGCACTAGTCATTACAACACAGGATTAAGGTTATTAGTTTTACTAAAAGTAGAGGATCATGTTCAGTGCATGTTTAAAATCAAAACCTCGGATGGGTTTTGTTGGATTCAGCATTGAGGAATGTACTGGCCAGCGTCAGAGATCAGATCAGGACATGAACAGAGCCAAATGTAACGGACCTGAGGAGGCAAGCGTTTCTAGACCCTGTGTCCCCGCAGCGTAATAATGACCAGACCTTCAGGGCTTTGAGGCCGTTTGTTTAGACGTGGATTTGGCAGCTTCTACATTCATCCGTTCAGTTCTTGACATAGTTTCACATTAGCAGTACTGAGAATGCTTGCAACTCTGCAGAACATTTTAGCACTGATTTACAGACATTTTAATCTTGTTCAATATAAAAGAAAAAAAGAAAGGAAAATCACATTCAGCATATCCAGTATCATATGTGTCAAGGCCCCTTTGAAATTAGTCTGTTTTGTGTCCAGTCAAAGAGCAAAAATATGCAACCTTTTCTAGGTCCGTTTTAGGAAAACAAAATGACATTTAAAGGAATGGTTCACCTTAAAAATCCAAACCCGTATGACAGAAAATAAGGTATTTATTAATATTTGTCCATACTATGAAAGTCAATGGGGTCCCCCGCAACCTTTAATACAGACAGAAACTACGAGATCTCTTTTGTGCTCAACAAGAGAAATAAAACGCAGGTTTAGATCGACATGAGTGCAGATAAATTATTATATATTTGGGTGAAAAGATAACCACACACAAACAAATGCAATTAAAATGGTTGCTGTCATCAGGACTAATTAACAGCAGCATCAAACGAAGGTCATCTCAAACATTATGTCCCCCTTGTTCCAAAAATTAAAGAGATTTAGATTTGATTAAGGAGGATTTTTTTTTTTATTACGGACAATTTGATTTGACAGTTTAACTAGGTTAACTAGTCTCTTAAATAAAAGGGCTTGAGAAGTGAATTTTATCTCAAGTACTGAGAGTTGGGGGGTTTTCTGCCTGTTAAGATGCTTTCTCTTCGCCCGTCATGCAACAACAACAAAAAAAATAGACTTTCCGACCCTGTCTTAGGATTTCACATAATTGCTGGAGATGTAGCAGCCTTCTTCAAAGTCAAACTAGCCCTTTATGAGATTCCCATTAGAAAACCAGTCCTGAGCCCTCTCCTGTTTGTATCCAGTCCAGTTTAATCAAAGCAACAGAAGCATGACTTCTCATGAACTTCACATGCCAATGAGTAGGTGAGTGTGTTAAAGTATCTTCCACTGTTATTAATGCCCTGTTTCTCAAGTCTCAAGGTCATCTGGAGCTGGACTGGCTTGTTAACTATTTACGGTTATTCCAAAATGGCAACGTTAAACATTATATGCATCCAAAATGATTTATTCAGATTCTAGAGGTCAGAGCGAAGAGCTACATTTTATTCAAGAGAAACGAAAAACGTGCAAGCACAGCACAGCTGAGCAGAGTAGGGGGAAGGAGAAAGAAAAAAAAAACAAAAAACGTACGAAACAAAAGCTGCATGGCGGCCGTCTTGGACCACATGACCATTTCCTATGAAAATACAATGTGATAGAAAACAGGGAGTAAAAAGTGCTTTCCACAAATGTATAGAGCAGTTACCGTCTTCACTAATGTCCTGCTTTTTCCTCACAAATCTGTTTTATGGTAATTGTTAGACAAAAATATATACCTCCACAAAAAGAAAATAAAGGCCACCAGGAGGCCAGGCTCAGTCGTCAGTGGGTTGTCTGGATGATGTGGTGCCCTCTTCCTCAGGCTGAGGCCCGAGTTTCTCTGTTTGAGGCACTAAACCCTCCAGCTCTCCCTCCACCTCTCTCTCTGGGTTAAGCCCCTGCGGCTGAGGGTCAGGAGGCCCCGTACCTTCTTCCTCTGGCTCTTTCGCTGAGCCCTGAAGGTCCTGGAGTTTCAGATTCAGATCGTTGCGTTCTCTCTGGAGGGCCCTGCAAAGCTTCTCCAGACGCTCCAGTTTTCCTTGGAGGGCCTTGTAATTCTTGTCTCGCACCGTTTTCTAAGAGACAGATCAGAAGAGCAATTTGAGAACAGATTGAAATATGAAATACTCCAAAGTTTGAGGTCCGTGGGAGTCTTTTTTTTTCAAGAACACAATACTTTTATCCAGCAAGGATGCATTAAAGCAGCCATCCTCAATCTCGTTCCTCGAGCGCCACCGTTCTGCACATTTTGTATGTTTCTCTTGTCGGATCACATGTTTAAATCGAATGCATGTGCCCCGCGAAGTGGAAATCACCGGATATTCCACCATAATTCCAGTTTGAAGTGAATTTATACGTTGCATTCAGTCAGGGACGGATTATGGACCGGGCCAGTGGGGCCACTGCCCAGGGGCCCTTGGGGTGCAGGGGGCCCCTAGCCCAAGAGCATTTTTCACTGGACTCAGGAGCCCACACGAAGGTTTTGCTCAGGGGGAGGTGCGAACGTTGTCTGAACGTTTTGCGCAGAGGCCCACGCGAGACCATAATCCGTCTCTGCATTCAGTGTGCCAGACATCATTTAAATCATATTAATTTATTTACAGCACAAATCTGTGAATGAATGTTCCGACGTGAAGTAAACCGTAACAGATTTCCCCTATTCAGGGAGCACTGAACAACCGCTGGGTTAAAGGAACACTCCACTCTTTTTGAAAACAGGCACATTTCCCCTAAGAGCTTTAAAATCCATTCAGCCGGTCTCCCGCTCTGGCGGTAGCACTTTTAATTGTAGCTTAGCATAGATCATTGAATCTGATTAGACCATTAGCATCTCACTCAAAAATGAGAGTTTCGATATGACTAGGAACTATAGTCTCATTCTGGCGTAATAATCAAGGAGCTGCCGTAACAAGGTAAAACAGGCACTGCTCAATAAATCGCAACTTTCATTTCCCATCAATCTTAGTGCATGATGTAACTACTAAGAGTCCGGTTTTAAATAAAAAAAATGACCAAAGAGTTTCAATATTTCTCCTGAGAGAGATTTTGTCAGTCTAATAAGATGCAATTCTCTATGCTAAGCTTAAAGAGCAGCTGAAAGTGCTCTGCCAGAACCGGAGATCGGCTGAATGGATTCAAAAACTCAAATGTTTCGCTCTGGGGGAAATCGATGAATGAGCCAATTAAAAAAAAAACGCAGTGTCCCTTTAAATTTGTTAAAAGTGTCTGTCGAGACGGTTTGCAACTATTTTCAACATAATACATGTTTGATTAGCAAATCAGCATATTAGCATGGTTTCTGATGCATTGTGTGACACTGAAGATTTAGCTTAGCATCACATGAATAAATGACCTTTTAAATATAATAGAACAGTTCTTTCAAAGCGAAACTATTTCACAATATCACTGTTTTTACAGTATTTTTAATCAAACTAGTGCAGCCTTGATGATCAACATAAACTCCATCCAAACTTTTGAGCAGTCGTATACATGTCTTGACCCATCTCTTATTTATAAGACACATTCATATTGACTGGACTTCAACAAAAGCTGAGCTGACTACACACGCTCCCTAAACTTTATTAATGATTAATGACATGTGCTACAGTTGGGAAAAAAATGTTACTTGAAATTAAATGTAAAAACCTAGCTTTTGCTTGTTGTAAGGCAATTTCTAATTTTAATGGTTTAAATGTATCTATTAAAATTATTAAACCTAAAACTCCAATAATGTATAGAAAAAAAAATTAAATTAATGAAACAAACAA
>JAUCMU010000013.1:10315694-10325985 GCA_032275025.1 Enteromius treurensis
TAATTTGTCTGCCTACTTTATCAAGTTGTCAATATAATGTGACACACATACTAATACAAACTATTGCAATATATCACGATTTATATTGTATCGCAATATATCGCGAATCGTGACCCATATATCGTGAAACGTATCGTGAGGCCCTTGCCAATACACAGCCCTAGTACACAATTAGCCATTTTCTCTCCTCCGGTGTCATGTGACTTGTTAGTGTTACAAGGTCTCAGGTGTGAATGGGGAAGCATTCACACTTTACATTGTAGAAAGGCTCATTTCTTCAGTGTTGTCACATGAAAAGATATTTTCAAAAATGTGTGAGGTGTACTCACTTCGGTGAGATACTGTATACACAGAAAGTGCAATTAAATAATTTGTCTTAATGTGATGATTGAAATATCTAAAGTGTAAGTAAAAGACAGGTGTTACAAAATTTCAAATAAGTGCTTTTCTTTTAAACTTCAGTTGAACACGCTTCCTGCACACTCACTTTCTCCATCTCCTGTCGGAAGGTGGTGAAGACCTCGTTGCTCTTGGCGAGGGTGGTCTGAAACTCCTCAAACTTGTCCATGTACAGAGTGAGCTGCTGCTTTAACTGATGCTCCTGCTCCCTCATCAGCTCACATTTATGTCTGGACTCAGTCGCGTCCTTCAAGAGCTGAACAGAGAACACAGATCAACTGTTTTCCTGCAGCTCCAGGAGTGATTATAGTCACATGGCATTTACGGCAGAGGTGATTGGCTCAAATCAACCAGGCTGCAGAACTGATTGGCAATGAGCAAAGATGGCAGATTCAGAAGCTCTCAGTAAGCAACTTCCATTCCATTGTGCTAAATGGGAATTATTAATCCACATATTACAGATCTGCTTTGTTGCAGGTGCCAATCCTTCAGAAACAGAATTAGGATTATGACAAGGATACTCACAAACTCTCTTTCTCTTTGCTGTTTCTCCTCCACCTCTCTCATCAGCTCAGCCGTCCTCTGGAGTTTAGCGTCCACCAGCTGCTGTTGCAGTTCCTTGTGTTTGAACACCTTGTCGATGTGCTGGGTAAAACCACAGAAAACGCTTTCATTACATGGTTAACTGAAATAAAATCAATAAAAATAATATATTTTATTTTCTATTTTATAAATATTACACTTTAAAACACTAGTTTTCTATTTTTAGATCTTTCTTGATGTAATGGCAAAGATAGATTTTCAGCAGCCATTACTCCAGTCTATGCTGTAACATGACCCTTCAGAAATAATGAATTGATTAATTGAAAGCTCAATGAACAGCATATATTTAAAACACAAATTTTTAACAAATTCCTTTACAGTAACGTTTGATCAGTGTAATGAACCTTTGTTTAAAACAGGGGTGGGGAACGTTGATCCTGGAGGGTGCGCTCTCCTGCAGAGTTACCTCCAACCCTGAGGGAAAAAATACCCACCTGCATCCGGAATACTTTAATTAGCTGGTTCAGGTGTGTTTGACTAGGGTTGGAGCTAAACTCTGCAGGGACAACGGCTCAATGTTCCCCACCCCTGGCTTAAAAAAAAAGGAATGATGCTGAAATTCAGCAAAGCATCACAGGGATATATTATACTTTACAATATATTCAGAATACATTAAAACACCTTTGACCAGTAGTGTAAGCATGCATACTCCTACATACAATCACGTGATTAGTCATAATGGTTTAATTTGATGTTGCACATGGGTCAAAGATATTAATAAAATGTATGTATCAAAATAACTTCACAAAAGTGATTTTAAGCGTCTATAGAAAACACATTAAATGTAAGTAAAATTTCCATTTTTAAAGATTTCAAAAAAGATTTTAGAGAATAAAATGTCAAAATTTCATTGAAATAATGTTACATTGTCATTCGGTGTAGCAATATTTATAGAAAAATTCAAACGCATGCTTTTTCTGACATGTACATATTAAATTATAAAAAAGAAAAAAAGGAAGTATATTAAATTTATCATGTTTTAAATGTGTAAAAACATCACTTAGGGCCGGTTTCCCGGATAGGAATTAAATTAAGCCAGGACTAGACCTTTGCTAATTTAGGACTTTTAAGAATTTTTAGAAACGTCTCTTACAAAAATGCATTATCTGTGAGCATTTTAAGACCAAAGAATAGCAATGATGTATTTTAAAATATCTCAATGCAAGCCTTTTCCAGTTTAGACAGCTCTTAACATTTATTTTAATCTAGGACTAGTCTTAAACCCTGCTCGGGAAACTGCCCCATAGTGTTTTTATGGTTAAACCCTTTTTTGTCTTTGACCCACATATAAAATGAGCTCAACATCTCCGCCCCTCGCAGGACTCAACCAGAGCATAACAGCCAGTCTGCATGGGACAGATGTTGCCTCACCTCCTCCCGGAGCTCGTACTGCTCGATGAGCTTCTTGAGTTTCTCGGCCAGCTCCAAGTTCTCCTGCCGCAGCTTGCTGTTGTGCGAGTTGTGCTGCTCCATCTGGGCCTCAATCTCATTGAGTGTCATCTGGAAGTGCAGTGTCGCCTCTTTGCGCTGCTCTTCGTACTCCCTGGACCTCTGAGCATTCTCCTCCTGCCATCACAACGTGCATCTGGTTAAACAAAGGTCAATACAAATCTTCAAATCGAATCCCGGATGTGCAAGCTTCCGGTGGCTTTACCTTTAAGGTCTTGTTATGGCGCTGAAGTTCCCTACAAAGACTCTCCAGTTTGCTGCGTGCCAGGACCGCCTTGCTGTGCTCGCTCTGCAGGTGGATCTTCTCTTTCAGCACCTGGTTCTGCTTCTTCTGCAACACCTTCACCTGCTTTTGCATGCTGCGACTCTCCTCCAACTGTCCCAGGAAGAATTACGCATTAGTATTTAGCAATGCACTGAAATAACTGACATTTTTGCTTTCGAGGGCCAAAATCAGACCAAAACTAGATCAATTAATAGTCAATAAGTAGTTAAGTTTAGGTATTAAGTAGGATTAGGGATGTAGAAGGCATTAACGTGTGCTTAATTAGCACTAATTTTCTAGTAATATGCACGCTAATAAGCAATTAATGTGTAACCATAAAATAAAGCCTTACCTTAACTTCAACTCATAATAATGTATACACTACCACAACAGGTTAACATTAGCAATAGCAGCACAAAAACAAACGCTTGAAGAGAAACGTGTCAAATTATTTCTACGGAAACTCTAAGAGATAGTTTGTTACCAAACAAGTTTTCTAATGTAAACACTGATCATTACAGTTTACACCACAAACTTGTAAATATAAAAATTAATTCAAGAAAACTTACTTTTCCTGATATATATTAGCTGCCTTTAAAATTATGCAGCAGATTAGTGCATGACTATTAGAATTTCATACCACATGAGTTGCATAAAACTTTGCATGGGAAAAAGAATAGGTTGGGAGTAAATTCTCCAAATGTATATGTTTTTTGTTAACTCTCTTTATACATTAAGAATAAAGTGTAATATCAACTGTGGTTCAATGTCATGTCTCTAGCCTCACATACATACCAGGTCTGCATATTTCTTACAAAGGGCAGCGAGTTTTTCTTCTGGGGTGGATAAAGTATGAAGCGCCTGCATCAGCAACAACACCTCTTTGCCTATGACAACAAAAGAGGAATCATTTAGAGAATAACCTATTGTTGACGAAACGTCACACTGTTAAAAAACAACAACAACAAAACATTACAACAAAAAGATAAAGGCAATGTTCGCCCCTAAAAAAGACAATTCTGTCATTATACACTCACCCTAAAAATTGATTCCTAAACCAAACTGTTGTTGGTCCCTGCTGACTGGGTGCCAAAAACTGTTTGGTTCCCCATATTCTTCAAATTATCTTATTTTGTGTACAACACAAGAAACTCATATACATATACTTGAGCTTAAGTGACAGATTTTCTCTTGGGGTCCATTCTTCGTACCTTAGTTAGCTGGATTTAATTGTTGACGATTTCGCGTGATCCTGGATTGTTTGGTCCTTCGAAGCTCATCCGGGACTTGCTGTCATAGCAACAGGTCCGTACACGTTAACCTTGCTCGGGAGCATTTAGGCTGCGCTTCTGGCGGGTTATTATTGGTTGAAATGGCGAGGTCACATCTGATTGGTTAAAGAACACGACCGACGCGGACTGACTTAGGTAGGAAAAGAAAAGTATGTTGCAAGAAGGTTTTTTAATTTTTTTTACAGCTGAATTCAAAAACATACAGATAGCAAAAAAAACTTCTTATCCACAAAACTGGCATTTGAACAGACAATAACAAGAAAACTAGGTACTCTTTAAAGAAAGAAAAGGAAGGGGGGAAAAAAAAAAAAGAGGAAAAATTTTTTAGTGTTCTAGAGTTTGACAGCCCTCTCTCCTGGCTTTTGCAGCATTTGCTGTTTTCCCTGTGTCTTTATTAAAGTTTGAAATTCTCCACAACCCTCTAATAAAGCTCTTACTCCGCTTGAGAAAAAAAAATTGAAGCCATTTCTTCAGCCAATCAAAGGAGTTGTGATCAGTGTTTCTACTATCGATACATGACGCCTTTTAAACCAACGCACGAATGCGCATTAATCCTAGACAACTCAATCCAGCTATACTTAACAATTTCAGAGAACCGGAATAGCGAGCGCGATGATTTGATCTTCGATGTGTCATTTGATCTTAGATGTAGTTAGCGATGTACGAAGAACGGACCCCTGAACACAGGGCTCTGTTTATATTGGACCCAAAACATTCCTTGATTGGCGAGCACTAACCAAAAGCTTTTTGGTCCTTGGTTTTCTCAGCATTAGGGTCCAGCTCCCCGTCGAGGGGGTCAGGGTTACTATCCTCCCTTCCAGGTGTCTCCCCTCTCTCCTCCTCACTAATCACCAGCCCCGCGAAGTCCTCCACATTATCCTGGGACGGGGTCTCCACATCCGGCGGTGAACTGCTCCCTTCAACAAGTCCTCTGGCTTCCAGACCACAGACCCCAATGATTTCCTCCATGACTTCAGTGCCCTGACGATGCAAACACAAAAACAGTCAAAGAATATGAGCTTAACTTATCCAAGCTGAGTCTGTGTAGTTTTGACGCTGAAATTAAACCCTGCATTTAGGTGACAGGTATCATAACCAACACAAGTTCTAGATATTTACTGCAAACACAGAAAGCGCACTTTACACGGAAAGACAGGACTGAGCACGTGTTCAGAGCAGCCACACTCGCGTCTCAAATCCCCCTGAGCTCCCTACCTAGGCACCACACACACGTTTAAAACGCTGTCTAGGCTCGAAGCCCACGAAGTGTAGAGCCACATCCAGAGAGTGACATTAAAATCATTAAACACAAGCAAATGAGTGAGAGGGAAAGGGTTAAGGCATGGGCAAATGAAACCACTGAGGCATTTATGCAAAGCACGTGCCAATAATCTGTGCAAAAGTAAATGCGTCAGCACTGACCAACTAACGTTACAGTATACGCTAAAATCATATCAATATGCAATAACTAAAATATTTATCCAAGCACGCTTAGTTTTACAGGCAGCCGTTATGTTATACAACCCAAAGTAATTATTGTGTTTATTCCCATTTTAATTTTTAAACCCGAAACGAGACTCATATTGATCAGTTTCTCTGGGTTAAAATTTTAAAGGGGCTAAACATATCGCAGCTTAGATAAAATAGTAAGCCTAAACGTCATTTAGCCGTGAAGTCAGTAAAGTGTTAAAGCTGTAAACCCCAGGCTAACGTTAACTCGCTAACTCCGCATTCACCCAACACATACACGTGCATTTCACACTTTTATTATCTTAAACCTATTTTAAAAATCCTCACCCTTTTACGCCAGCGCTAGAAATAAAACACGTCGCGGTCGTGGATCCCGATGTTTAGGCTTGATGTTTGGGTTGCGAGAGTTGAAAGTGCTCCTGTAAGTTGGTTAGCGGGCTAAAGCTACTTCCTTCGTAAATAACACGCCTTGACGGCGACAGGTTTGTTTCGTGGGTCTATAACAAGTCTTCCGTGGTGTTAGATGTGTTACTGGTGTTATATTAAAGAGAAATGTTCACCAGAGAACAGCTTGAGCTACAGTACCTGTGTGTTTTCGGTGTTTTCGTGCCTGGCGTCTGAGCGCGTCGCCATGTTGTGACGAAACACAGAAGTGAAAATAGAGCAAAGACTGCGTGAACGCAAATAAACTCAAACATATGTATTTATAATCAAAGGCTTGTGAATGTATTTTTTATATTAAAGAATTTGCCAGTGCTGTTATTAATTAATTTGACTATTTATTTCGACGTACTTTAGGATTAAATGGCACACCTGAGCTCACACACGACTCTACAGGTATAGCCTATATAATCCTTTCATTATGTGTTTGTATAAATAAATACATTTTACATTTGCATATTTTATTATCAACCCTCTGGGCAGAGCTTTTTAAAAAGTAAACACATTTTCTGTTTGAGGGCCAATGTGTTTGTGTTTCAAGATATGAAGCTCTTAAGCCCAAGAGCTCAGAAAGACAGAAGTGATCTATTCAGACCTGAATACGGGAAAGTATATAGAAATAATTTCAGCTAGACTCTGGACAGCATAAAATTGGTTTGATCTGGACACTGGTGGTGATATTGATTTCAAGGAAAATAATGTTATGCACTGCAGAAGACACCTCTGCCTTACAATGCTGGGAAGGAGGCTACACTTCATATTTTATGTTTATAGTGGGAGCGTAGAAACACGCACATTCATTTATTCTTTATTTATAGCACTTCACAACTGCACCAACAGACCAAAGTGCTCTCTAATCTTAGACGGAAGGCTATTCCAAAGCCTTGGACCTGCCACACCAAAGGCCCGGTCTGACAGGACCCCACAACACATGTTTTTGTATGTTTGTTAAATCTAATAACAGATGTTTTTGTAAACATTGTCGTGCATTATTCGGATTCCATTTTCTTCTCTTTTCTGATCCCTTAAAATTGTCTTAACTTTTATTTTATAGTAGCAACAACCAACCACTTACAAACATGAAAATCCTGCATAAACCCTCTTCCATTTAGTTATGGATTTTTATATAATAAACATGATATCAGCAAGGAGTTTAAATTTGTTAATATTTATCATAATGTTATCCTAGATTAAGTTAAGTTTTTCTTTAGATACTAAATCCTTTCAGTTTTTAAGACGTTTTATTTTACATGGCTAAATCTTTTGTTGTATATCATACTAGTTTCTTCATTTTAGTTTAACTAATTACAAATAATTAGGTGTGACAAATCTGGATCACTGTGTAAACATCACAGCACCAAAGGAGTCACAATGACAATACTATAATGTTTAATACTTTTATTGAAACGAAGAAGCCGCCAATATTAAATTTGATATTCGCATTTCTCCGTCGTGGCCTGCAGGGGGCAGGATCCTGCTCAGCTCGGCCCGAGTCTACACGCAAAGCACAAAAGAAGAAGAAGAAGAAAAACAAATGGCGCGTTCCTGGAGTTGTCACTTTGATAAGATGTCAATTTAGTGCATTCATTTCATGTTGTCTACTGTACCCCAGCAGACCAGAATGAATTATTTCTTCGAGCATCATTAAGGAATTGTGGTGGTTTCAGTTAAGAGTGAGAGATTATTATAGTACTTGGTGCAGCATTTTTATTTTTTTTTTTACATGTGATCAGTGTGTTTTAAGGGGAAAATGCCGCTTATTAAGCTCCGAGGAGTCACTGTGGACTTCCCCTTCACTCCATACCCGTGCCAGGAGGACTACATGAGCAAAGTCATCGAGTGTCTGCAGAATGTAAGAACATACAATGAAATAGACTCAATTATTGGCATACCCCCTTCTAATGATCAAGTTTTGACTACTTTAAGTTGTTATTTCCACGAGTAACCTTACAAATCTTAATATTTATGCATATAGTGATGTGAAATTTTAGGAAATTGTTCCAATTTTATAGTAGCTAACAGTTTGCACAGCACCCTTTTGTATTCTAACGTGACAGTGCCTCTGTGTAAAAGGCAAGGTTAAAAAAGAAATGATGAAAAGTTGGACTGGTCTTTAGAAAAAAAAACAACCCTGAACTTTAAATGCAGAAAACTCATCATCAAACACCCTCTAGAATAGAAAAGGGTCCTGCCAAGACTAGAAGCACACAATTCTCTACAATACCGTCATATGCTTCATTTTTAAATGTAATTGTTTATTAAATCAAAAAAGCATATCTAATTAGTTAAAATCAGGAAGCTTAAAATATTAAAGTTTTTGAAAGTATAAAACATGTTAATTTATTTTTTACAACAGCCCTATTTTGATCCATCAGAAATTCTGTGTTGAGTATTTATACAAATTTTAAGGCATAAAGCATTCATTTAATTTATCTAATAATTAATGAAAAATAAACGGGATTTAATATTTAATTAAAAAAGAGACCTTATATATATATTTTTTTTTCACTTTCACTGATATGGGTCTTGTTACCAACTCATTTCTTGTCAATATTTTAACCTGTTAAAATTATGGAGGTTTCTTTATATGATGGCACTGTTGTTATACTAAATACTAAGCAGCTTTGTTAGTGATTAACAACAACAACAACAACATGTATTTTAATGCATTATTTTTGTGCCAGATTATTTAATAGGAACTACAATTCATGCACAATTTTCTCAGTAGACACATACAAACCACTCACCGACATCCACAGAATTATAATAATATAAATTCACTTTTTCTTTCTCCCAGCAAAAGCAGAAAACGGGTAAAGGCAGAAATAGTCATGACATTTTAAGATAGTAATTATGTTGTAGCCTTGCCAAAAGATTGAAAGCCTATTAACAAAGAATGAATACCTTTTATGCTGCGTTCCACTTTTAATGGTTGATCCTTAGTAAGTGTCAAATATGGAATATTAGATGAATAAAAATATGCATTTTATGCTGTTTTCATTAAAACGGTTAAGGGGCTTTAAAGATAGAACAGAGCCAAAATTGTGAAAACATCATATCATAGTCTTCTCAACAAAGACAAAAGTTTTTGTTTTCAAAAAAATTAATTGACTTTTTTCCCATTAGAGGTAAAATATAATTGTAAATGTCTCTGAATGACATTCTGCCGGAGGTGGAATGACATTTCTGTTTTACTTGTCCTTTGATTCATGTATAATATAAAGCCAGTACGATTTAATCTAATGCAATAAAGGTTTTAAAGTCTTCCTGTAAGGTCACATTGTTCCCTTCATTACCTATTAATGGTATCACATGCCCTTGTACTCTTTCAGAAAGTGAATGGAGTTCTTGAAAGTCCCACTGGCACAGGTAAAACGCTCTGTCTGCTGTGTTCAGCGCTGGGGTGGAGAGACCACTTCAAAGACACCATCTCTGCCCGGAAGATAGTAGAGAGAATGGGAGGAGCGGAGCTGTTCCCTGACAGGCCAATGTCATCGTGGGGAACACTAGCCACCGACGGAGAAACTCCAAGTATTGTCCTTACACTGATCTGACTTAACGAAACTAAACTCCTTTGACAGTTTACAAAACACAAGTGCCATAATCCTGAGTTTTGTCTTTCCTTAATTTTTTAGCTTATTACACAGACATCCCCAAGATCATATATGCATCCAGGACCCATTCACAGCTAACACAGGTCATCAGTGAACTGAAGAACACATCATACAGGTCAGTTATCTTAATATCATGTATTCAAAGGATATTGTGCTGTCAGCTTTAACATTTAAGAATATGAAAACATAGAGTAAAAAACAAATTTCATAATGCTAAAAGGTTTTTTAGCATTTTCTGTAATACATACACCTCTGTTTTAATAATAATATTATTACAATGTAATTTATTCTTGTGACGCAATGTTGAATTTTCACTACCCCAGTCTTCAGTGTCATGTAACCCTTCAGAAATCACTCTGTTTTGCAGATTTGCTGCTTGAGAAACATTGAAACATTCTTACTGAATAAAATAATTTCATGTTTCAATAACAGATTGTATTGTTCTTGATTGCAGGCCAAAAATTTGTGTTTTGGGATCTAGAGAACAGCTCTGCATAAACCAGGAAGTGATGCGTCAGGAAAGTAACCACATTAAGGTATGATTCAATGTTATTATAGTATAAAAGAGATACCATAATAGGCTTGAAGAATATATATATATATATATTAGAAATGCAACGCTACAGTGAGCGCACGGTTCGGTTTGTATCACGGTAACGGTTCGGTTTCGATACATCAATGTTACTGTACAGTACTGTATGTGAGCTCTAACATAGCGGGAGGTCATTTGCCCTTTCTATTTCAAGTTATCAAGGTAC